>OX336396.1:230533296-231133296 GCA_946902985.2 Meconema thalassinum
TGTGTAATTGAGACTAGAATTGAGGAAGGAGGAGACAATGGCCTTAATTTAAGTACAGTTGCGATTGACAACGCACCATCGGCCGTTATGAAAGGAATCGGTATAATATTAATCCTCAGGCGGAAGCCTCCGTGGCTTAGGCGGCAGCACGCCGGCCTCTCACCGCTGAGTCCGTGGTTCAAATCGCTGTCACTCCATGTGAGATCTGTGCTGGACAAAACGGAGGCCGATTGGTTTTTCTCCGGGTACTCCGGTTTTCCCTGTCAAAATTTCATTCCAGCAACACTCTCCACTATCATTTCATTTCATCTGTCATTCACTTAATCATTGCCCCAGAGGAGTGCGTCAGGCCTCGGCAGCCGGCACAGTTCATATCATCGCCGCTAGATGGGGGCTTCGTTCATTCCATTCCTGACCCAGTCGGAGACTGGAAGCAGGCTGTGGATTTTCATTAATCCTCAGGCCCTTACAAGTGTTTTTCGGCCAGTGGTTTTATGAGTTTGTTGCTGTTGATTCTTTAGGGGCTTTGCGACACCGTGGTCATGTAACCCCGTGTAGTTGGGTGTGTGTAGAAGTAGTCTGATAACCTGTGTCACTGTGATGCATGTACTAGTGTGTGAACTTGTAATTGAGGTAGGATTTATGTATGAAGTTTGGTACCATCCCGTCATTGCCCTAGAGTAGAATTGGGAAACGACTTCCAAGATGGCTGTGGTGGGAATCGAACCCACCTAGTCTCAGTTTTGTATCATGAACTGAGTGTACTCCGTTATAGCCCTCAGACGAGAATAAAATTTCTTGGTAGAGCCGGGAATCAAACCCGGGCCTCCACTATGATAGCCAAGAATGCTAGCTACGACGCATAGAGGAGAGCGGAGTCGGTGGCGTAGTTGGTAGCATGCTGAGCTTTTATGCCCAAGGTCGCGGGTTCAAACCCGGCCGAAGACGTCGGACTTTTTAAGAGCGTTAAAAATCTCTCAGTGTGCCTTCCTTCGGAGGGGAAGTAAAGCCGGCGGGCCCATGTCATAGATTTATGGCGTGAAAAAGAACCTTCCACTAACTACACTTGTGTGAAGACAAAAATTGTAGGTTAGAATTGATAACGCTATATTTGATCCAACGTTCGCCGCCAGGTGCTGGTTGCGATGGCATCTAGTAGCCAAGTCCGCAAGCTATGTGTCGTGGACGGTAGCATTTGGTAGCAAAAGTAGGAACTACTTGAAATGGAACTACTTGAAATTACCGTCTGCAGTCCTTACTTGAATTAAAACAGATAACGCACACTAATACAGCCATCACAATTAACACCGGTTATCAGACACACCCAAAGTTCACGGGGCTACATGACCACGTTGTCGTAGCCCCTAAACTAAGGAACCAACCAACGCATAGAGGCGGACTAATTAAGTTACATCGAGAAATGAGTGAGATATAGCATTTAGTATTGTTTAAGGTAATATCGTATGTTGGATACAGGATGGCCAGTTGGCATACTCGACACTAGACGGTTTTACACCTGGCCTGCTCCTAGGATTGCTCTGTAATCAGTAAGAGAATTGCCACCACGATAATACTTGAGATTGTGAGAGAGAAGTTACGGAGTTGCCCCGTTTTACGCCCACATAATCTGTATTTATTCTGCTAACTATCTGTTATGCTTTAAAACGAGGGAGATAATGTGGCGAGAATGGATTAATAAAACTTCCCTATCTCCACATGCTTTCAACATGTGCTGCATGTAAGTGTTGCCAAGAGACCGCCAAGTGTACTGCTCTTTTTTTAGTGTCACAAACCGTAGAATAACTTAAGCACCCTTCTTCACACTGCTGCCAACCCCACAATTATATTGGAAGTAGGAGACTTTTGCTACGTGGAAAGCAATATAACCAGTGATGGACGAAGCAAGGACGAGGTTGGCTCAGGCAAGGACATCATTTCTACAGAAAATAAATCTGGGCAGGAAATATAGATTTATTTTTGATAGTCTTTGTCTGGAATAACTGGATAATAGAAATTGTAAATGGTCTGCAAGAAATCAAAGTAACAGACGAAATCTGATGGGACAGGTCAAAAATCATTTTGCTGCAAATCCCCGATTTAGAGCCACCATTGCATGGACAGAACGAAGGAAGGAAGGAAGGAAGGAAGGAAGGAAGGAAGGAAAGAAGAAAAAACATAGTGTGAGAATGAAGAGGTGTTGAGCTAATTAACCCTCCTAGTGCCAACCCATTTCCTGAAATACTTGCCAAAAATGCCAAGCCATTTTCAATGGTCATGCAGGCTATTCGAAAAAAAAATCATAACTACCACATTTCCAAAGATTGAATCATTATTTTTGCTTTGCATTATAACCAATACCTCATTCTTTCATATATTATGTTCATAAAAGTAAATACGGCATCTAAGCCTTTTTAATTGAGGTTATTCTGATAATTTTTCAATTTATTTTTTGTAAAATATCAGTTTTGATCCGAAATTATCGACACCTAAGAGTCATATTCAAAGAAACACTACGTTTAAAACTGTAGAAAGTTCTTAGATACATCTTTAGGCAGAAAACTTCAACAAGGAGAAAACAACTGCACCGCAATTTTGGCGGGAACGCGCGTGAATGGGACAGCGCAAAGGAAGGGCGTGAATACAAACTCAAACCTATCGCGTAACGCACTTCGAAAGAAAAAAGTAAACACCGCACAGGCAAGCTTGAAACCTCACCTTTCCAACAGTTTGAAACAATCACGGACATATGCCTACAGAAATCTACAAAATATAAGATAAACAGCGCACCGATTGAATCGGCTTTGGCACTTTTGGCTCGAGGAGCGAGAGCCGGTCTGATCGGCTCGTGGCACTGGCAGGGTATTCAACAGGAAAATACAGTAGTTCAATCGCTCCTTAGATGGGCATTATGTGTTAAAATAATAATAATAATACATTATGAATTATAAATTAGACAAACTTGAAGTACCAGAAAGAAGAATTATGAGAAAAATCTTAGGCCTACTGAAAACAAAAGAAGTATGGAAATTAAGATCAAATTATGAAATATACTAGGATATGGTAAAAATAACGGAAATGATAAGAAAGAGGAGATTGATATTTTTGTACATAGCCTATTTACAGAATGGATATTAACAAAAAGGATATTCAACTACCTTTGGGAGAAAAGTTCAACGACTAGCTGGATTGAAGAGGTAAAGAAAGATTTAGAAAGAAATAATATTAGAGATGTTGTTGAAGGAAGGAAGTTTGTAGTTTTACGTGTCCGGTAATTTCGCGATCATGAGCCACGGGACTTCCTTTTTACGTGGAATCCGTACCACAGGACATGGCATTTCACTTTGAAAATCTCACATGCATGACTGAGATTCGAACTCGGTCTGACGTGGTGAGAGGCCAACAGCTTGACCGCTGCGCCACCACGCCCCTAATATAAGAGTAGAAGACACTGTGGACAGGTGTTCCTGTTAAGTATGGAAGGATTCCAGGGGAGAGTGGAAAGGAAATCTGGGGTGAAGTGGTCTGAGAACAGAAATAAGTAGCATAGTCTAAGAATGAAGAAATTTTGGGAACAACAAAGAGTGAAGACTTGAAATTAGCGCGTGATCGTCGGAAAGAAGAAGAACAAGAAGAAGAAGGAGGAGAAGAATAATATTCTGATGATAATAATATTCAGATAATAATAATAATTATATAGTAGTCTATTCTAATAATAATAATAATAATAATAATAATAATAATAATAATAATAATAATAATATTTTCTGGGCAGACATGACTCTCCCATACATCAAGCCACTGTGAAGGCAGATGACAAGTGCACACCGCTGGATCTTCTTCACGTAAGGGATATACAGTTAGCCACTGATGAGGAATGTTCAACCATCAAGCTTCAGCAGTGGACGCAGAAAGCTCTGCACGGTCGTCATCCGTATGATGTCAACCAGAAACATGTCGACATTGATGCGTCGAATAGCTGGTTGACTCATGCTGACCTATTCACTGAGATTGAAGGATTCATGGTTGCAATCCAGGATCAAGTTGTGGCTACCAAAAATATAGTTAAGGCAAATATTCAGGATGATAAATGCCGAAGATGCCAACTAGAAACGGAAACAATTCAACATATCACAAGAGGCTGCCAAGCAATCTCCTGTACTGATTACATGAAAAGGCACAACCAAGTGGCCAAAATAATGCACCTACACCTTGCTCAAAATCACTTATTTTCTGATAATATTTTGCCTTACTATCAGTATGTTCCTAACGCCGTTTTGGAAAATCCTACTCACAAGTTGTTAGGGGACCGAACAGTTATTACTGATAAAACCATACCAGCAAACCGGCCAGATATCGTTCTTGTGGACAAGGTGCAGAAGAGAACCTTCCTCATTGATATTGCAGTGCCCATTTTCCATAATCTGCAACAAACCTGCTGTGATAAGATCACCAAATATCTGCCCTTGGCTGAGGAAATACGGCAAATGTTGAGACAGGAATGTGTAGTGGTTCTGCCCATAGCAATTTCTTCTACCGGCATCATCCCCAAATCATTGGCTCGCAGTCTACAAATATTGGGAATACATCCTGGTCTACATATCACCGTGCAGAAGGCCGTCATCTTGGAGACCTGTTCCATTGTTCACTCGTTTCTCAATGTGCCAACTTGAGAGAATTAGCCATACCGTCTTACAAACAAGCCGACGATATGTTGATATGTCCCACTTATGTGGTGAAATGAATGTAAAAATAATAATAATAATAATAATAATAATAATAATAATAATAATAATAAAATAATGGTTGTCGGAAATAGGGACACAACACTTGACATTTACAGGTGTCGTGTTATCTTCCTCGGCTAACTGCTCTGAGTGTGATATGTGAGTTACGCTGGTTTGTGCAGCATCCATTACGGTCTTATCACGGTAATAAGGGAAAATCACAAACGAAGAAAATAGCCACAACTTCTTCAAAGTGTAAGTGGGTAAATTCCTTATCGTGGTCATTTCTCTCCTTGTGGGAAGCAGTTACATTAGCCCAAGCGTGCTGTTAGAGGGAACTATTCAAGTAACTTGCCACTAAAGTGATTGCACCAGAATATGATCGTGACACTGGGAGTGTGTTTAAAAACAAGTTCCTAGAGTAACTTTTTACTATTAACAGTAACTGTTCTTTTTAACATTAACCTGGAGTAATCACGGTATAAATACGAGGGCTGTCTAAGTTCGGATGGGTTAGGCCCCTTAAAACAACAATTATCATTATTATAAGTTCCGATGGACTGTATAAAAATGACAGATTGACTTACAAAACTGATTTTACCACTAAAAGTTTGCTTGTTTTATTCTTATGTCTCATCATAATCGCCACAGACTCAGGCGAGCCGAACATGTCCTCGGACACTCCCGGCACTAAAAGCCATACGATAAATAAATAAATAAATCGCCAAAATGATTGAAACATTTGTCGTATCGTTACACCAGCTTTCCAATGCCCTCGGTAAAACATTCTGCTGCCACTGAGGTGGGTACATCTGGACAGTCTCCTGAGGGTTTTCCTTATTGGCGAGGCGTTGCTGCCCAACCATACATTCAATTCTCGAAAAAGGTGAAAATCATTCACGACCGCACTGTGCCAACGTTACGATAGACTTTTTCAAAGAATTCAAGTGTGTAGTTTTGGACCATCTGCCGTTTAGTCTAAACCAACACTGAATGATTGTCACCTTTTTCGAGAATTGGAGGTATGGTTGGGCGGTAACGCTTCGCCAAAAGGGAACTCTTCAGGAGACTCTCCAGATGTACCCACCTCAGTGGCGGCAGATTTTTTGCCGGGGGCATTGGAAAGCTGGTGAAACGATACGACAAATGTTTCAATTGTCTTGCCGATTACGTTCAGACATAAGAATAAATAAAATAAGCAAACATTTAGTAGTAAAATCAGTTTGGTATGTCAATCTGTTATTTTTATACAGTCCATCGGAACTTGAAAAAAAAAGGCCCTCGTAATTATTTTCATATTTAGAAGGCGTTTTGCATCATCGTAACTCTGCTGTTTTTGTTCTTTTATTTGATGGGCTTGAAGATCTTGGGCATCTAGCCCCATATACAGATACCGGCGTTTGGCTGTGCACTGGACCTTAAGTGTTATTTGTAACTCTTCAGTCGGTCAATACGAATTTGCCCAATGATTGGGCGTGTACAATGTATGTAATATGTCAAGGACACTCCTGAAAAAAAAATGCATGATTAGTTTATCTTCTTTAGCTAGACCCAATTAAGTGGGGGTCAGCATTTCCATTCTTCATTCTTTTCCACTATTGCTTTCTGTTTAGGGCTTCTCCTCTCGTCCGACCTTTCTCCCTCAGGTCTTCGGCAACCTTAACTCTCCACCTTATATTACTTCAAATCAACTTCTAGAAATTCAAATTTAACCTCCCCATTCAATTTAAACACCAGGCTAAGGAGCGCAAAGTCGCACAGCGTACCTGGCCCTCACGCCCCTGGCTCGCTCGCTTCGCTCGCGCAGCCAGTGGCTAATTTAATTGAGTTGATAGGTGGATTGTGGGTGTGAAGGAAGGAGTGCAGAAGAGAGGAGTGAAAGGTGGTGGGAGGAGGCTTATATCCCGAGCAGACCCAGCCAGAGGCAGGAAACTGTAGAAGATGATGATGATGATTATAATGGGGTAATTTTAGAATTACACGTTTCAACCTTCAAGCGACCATCATCAGATCCTGATCACTGTGTTGTGGTTTACATCAATACACTAATATGTTATCTAACTACAAAAAATCATTTGTAGTGCGTTTTTTTTTCGTTATCGATTTACCCTCTAGGGTTGGCTTTTCCCGCGGACTAAGCGAAGGATTCCACCTCTACCGCCACTGAGGGCAGTGTCCTGGAGCTTGTGACTCTGAGTCGGGGGATACAACTGGGGTGTGTGACCAGCACTACGCCCAGGCGGCCTCATCTGCAAAGCGAACAGGGGCCTGATGAAGGGATGGGAAGAGCGGGAAGGTTAGGCAAGGAAGTGGGAAGGAGGCAGCCGTGGCCTTACGGTAGGAACCACCCCGGCATTTGCCCGAAGACGAAGTGGGAAACCACGGAAAACCAGTTCGAGGATGGCTGAGGTGGGAATCGAACCACCTCTATTCATTTGGACCACCCGAGGCTGAGTAGACCCCGTACCAGCCCTCATGCCACTTTTTCGAATTTTGTGGCAGAGCCGGGATTCGAACCGCGGGCCTCCAGGGTGGCAGCTATCTTGCTAACCTCTACACCACAGAGGCGCCTGTAGTCCGTTTTGGGGTTTATAATATGAGTCGCAATTTGAATCTCGTTATACATGAGCGGCTTCGGTGGCGTAGTCGGTAGCATGCGGAGCTTCTACGCCCAAGATCACGGGTTCAAATCCGGTCGAAGTCGTCGGATTTTTTTAAGAGCGTTAAAATCCCTCAGTATGCCTTTCTTCGGAGGGAAAGTAAAGCCGGCGATCCCATGTCATAGATTTATGGCATGTTAAGGAACCTTCCAATAATTACACCTGTGTGAAGCTAAATTGCATAGGTTAAGAATGTAAACAACGCTCTTAGATTCCTACGTTCGTTGCCAAGAGCCGACTGCGGTGGCGTCTGGTAGCTAAGTTCTGAACTAGTAGTCGTTGACGGTGGCGTTTGGCGGCAAAAGTAGGAACTATTTGAAAAATTCAAAAGTCTGCAGTCCTTACATGAATTTAAAAAAAAAACAACACACACTAATACAGTCATCACAATTAACACCGGTTATCAGAGAGATTATACACACACCCAAAGTACACGGGGCTACTTGACTGCGTTGTCGCAGCCCCTAAACTTAGGAACCAACCAACGAATCTCGTTATAAGGTTGGTTTGTTTAGATTTTAGGGTTTGTGAATTACATGTGAGTAATGAATGGTATTCACACGTGTATACAATTTAGAACTGGTGACTTCGGTGGCGTAGTTGGTAGCATGCTGAGCTTCTATGCCAAGATCGCGGGTTAATAACACGGTCGAAGTCGTCGGATTTTCTGAGAGCGTTATAAATCCATCACAAGGAAAGTATCAGGTAAGACAGGTCGAAACCTATCTTGAAACTTTGTGGGCGCAATAGTTGTACTATAAGAGGACAACGTGGGGAAAATCAGCCGCCAGATTGAACTGCAAGGCTCCGAAATCGTACCTGACATCCTGGTACGCAGGCATGACGGCTGGAGGAGCTGAACATCCCTGTGACACTCGGAGTAGTAGCTAGGCGGGGCGTATATACTGACTGGAGCGTGCAGCTCCTTCCCACCAGCCTTGAGTGCTTGGACGATCAGGGCTGCCCATTCCAACATGTACGGTACTCGCTACCTCCCATTGATCTATATGAGAAATTCGCCACATGTTTTCGGAGCCTTGCTTGCAGTTCAATCTGGCAGCTGATTTTCCGCACGTTTAGACGAATGACCCGAACAAACTGGAAGGAAAGAAAGAAAGACAAATGAGGTTGTTCTGAACAAAATTCAGGAGAATCGATGCCTGTTGAACACCATCAAGGAAAGGAAAGCAAAATTCATGGGACACATACTCAGACATGACACTCTCCTCCAGGTAATTTTTGAAGGAAAAATTTTGAGGAAGAAACCAAGGGGACGACCAAGACATTCGTACCTCAAGAACATTGTCAAGGAAATGGAATGTGACTCTTATGCCTATATGAAAAGAACTGCTGAAGACCGTAAGAAATGGCTGCAAGGCTTTTAGCCTTAAGAAGCTGAAGATGATGTCCTCTTATAGTACAACGATTGCGTCCACAAAGTGTCAAGATAGGTTTCGACCAGTCTTAACTGATAGCCTACTTCCCTTGTCAGTATGCCTTTCTTCGGAGGGGAAGTAAAGCCGGCGGGCTACATGACAACGATGTCGCAAAGCCCCTACATAATCACCATCATCATCATTATTCTGTCAGCCTTCTCCAATACTGCTCTCACTACCAGAACATAATCCCTGTCCATAAATACAGTACCCCTTAATTGTTGTCCTTTTTGTCTCATTTTCAAATGCCACTGTAATTGATATCTGAGTAAACATGCGTGGGGGATAATGTCTATTCTTTCCGTCTGATGTACATACATTGTGTCAGGAACAAGATACACCTACGTGGGTGCATTGTTCTGGCATCATTCATTAGTGTCAACATGCCTACAATATGTGGTATTCAACTCATTGTCTCGGAATGACGATAGCAGACGCTAATGTTGTCCACGTTACCTGTCAACAAATTTTTGCTTTGAAACTCATGTAGGAATTAGGCCATCTTCACACGGAGCAACTCAAAAGAAAATGTAGTAGCCTGGAACCAAGAAACTGGGCAATTAAGCTTCTGAAGTTGGTTGATTGGTTCCTCAGATTAGGGCCTGCGACAACGCGATCATGAAGCCCCGTGTACTTTGGGTGTGTGTAGAATCTGTGTGATAACCGGTGTTAATTGTGATGGCTGTATTAGTGTGTGTTATCTGTATTCAGGCAAGGACTGCAGACGATCAATTTCAACTAGTTCCTATTTTGCTACCAAATGCTACCGTCCACGACACCTAGCAGGCGGACTTTGCTACTAGTTGCTATCGCAGTCAGCACCTGGCGGCGTACGTTGGAACTAATATATCGCTATCAATTCTAACTTACAAATTTTGGCTTCACACAAGTGTAGTTATTGGAAGGTTCTTTTTCATGCCATAAACCTATGATATGGGACAACCGGCTTTACTTTGCCTACGAAGGAAGGCATAATGAGGGATTTTAACGCTCTTTAAAAATCCCAAGATTTCGGCCGGGTTTGAACCCGTGACCTTGGGTATAGAAGCTCCGCATGCTACCTACTAGGCCACCGAAGCCGCCTTACTGAAGTTGCCCGTTCTCAACACACGGTCTATGCAGCTTCAAGTAGCGGCCACGTGTCAATAGTCGTGAAAATGTGTGATTCTGATACTGAATATAACATTATCGTCCTTCATTATTACTACAGAAGGATACATTCAACAGTAGAGTAGGCCTACTGTTCTTCAGTGTGGTTCAACAGTCCACGTGTTACGTAGATTGACACTGTCCTGAATCAGACAATGCGCATCATCAGTGGTACAGGCGTATTGTTTGTTTTTGGCCGGTGCTTGCTTGTTGCGTAGAGGTCTCCGACCAGCCAGGAAGCCTTCCTTATTATTGTGAGCATGTATAGTCCAGAGGTGTGCAATTTATTAGAATGAAAAAATAAATTTTAATACATCACAATTTTTATTCAAAATTATTTTATTGGCCATTTGCTGACATATTTTAATACCCAACTTAGTGATATTTTATCCTCCGTAAGCCTAGAGATTTCCCCAAAAGAAATCGCGTCTGGAGATCTTTGGAATTTAGGATCCTGAGCTGGGTCCGCTTTCTCTTTTTTCATTGACTGTGGAATGTACCCTCTCATTCAAGTGATTTCAATCCATCGTCTACGGATCTTTGAATAGTTCAAGGGCGGACTTCTGTAATGGATGAATTTCAAATCCCTCAGCTTTAAAAGTATACAAAAACTGGTATAAACTAATTAAACCAAAACGTGCGACTTTTTGCATTAGTAAAACTCCTCTTCAAGTGGAAATTCTAAACAATCATTTTACTGTCTTTTCCTTAAAAGAAAGTGTAAATAAGACTATTGATTAAACACGAATCAGGAGCTCCGACACCTGGTGACCTTGCTGGCTGTGCATGGGTACCACCACAAGGTATGCAAGACGAGTGTTTTCACGACCCCGGGAATACCTGTGTTTGCGAATTGTGCGATCAGCCCTGTGACCGTTACCAGGTGACCAGCTGTAAAAAGCGAGTGAAATCCCTGGTAGACTTTTGTGCATAAGATCCACAACATTGGTTGCTTGGAACATATTCAAATACCGGTACTGTACCTTTATGGCCGTATGACTGTAATAAATTCTTAATTAAACACTTGGAATAACTTCAGCGCTTTGGAAACTTCTTTTTACTCCAGTAAGTCATGAAAGGTAAAATCATATAAGTTGCCAGACTAACATCCAGTCTAATAATTTGCACACCCCTGTAACAACTGCGTGCACGCATGCGCGATCAGAATGAACGAAGGAAAGAAGGAAGGAGTTTGATGGGTTAGCACGGTGGATTCACGGATTTCATGGCCACCGGTTAAAAACAAACATCAGGCCTATACAATGAAATCTTTAAGGGTAACCCACGTTTTACGTGGCAGATCAAAACCTGTTGGTGGTTGTTGGGTACAAAGTAGTGACTGCCTTTCCTTTCGAGCTGCATTGTTTCGCTCCTGTTGTCATTCTGATGAAATGTTAAACCCTCTCCTAACCAACTCTTGGGCTTTCAATACAGATGGAGAACGTAATTTCAAACGACCAAATTTATGAAGTATGTATTTACGAATTGGGAGAGCAACCTTCACTGTTATTTTTGTGAACTCACGGAACAGATGTTTATATCTCCTTAATCTTGGAGCTTCGATAAAGCTCAGCACAGGCAATCAGAATTGAGGAGTAGATTTCACTGTACCACTGCGCTTATTTACAACTTTCATTGCAATTCTGAGAAAAATAGTTTCACAGGATATTTTCATCAGTCCAACTGACAGGTGCTCATAATGTAGTGTTGCTGTTGTTGTTGTTTAAGTCTTCAGTTTTTAGACTAATTTGATGCTCTTCATGCTTCCCTGTCCTGAGCTAATCGTTTCATCTCTACATAGATACCACATCCAACATCTGAGGCAATCTGTTTAACATATTGTAACCTTGGTCTACCCCTACAGTTCTTATCCTCGACCCTTCCTTCCATAACTTTGCTATTCCTGGATGTCTTAGTATGTGTCCTACCAACCTATCTCTTATCTTCATTAGCATTCGCCAGACACATCTCTCCTCTTCCACATGTCTTAATACTTCTTCATTTGTGACTCTATCTAACCATCTGATCTTTATCATTCTCCTGTAACACCTCATTTCAAACGCTTCAATTCTCCTCTTTTATGCTATTCCAACAGTCCATGTTTCACTTCCATATAGTGGCACTATATAACCATAGCAAAGGGGATATAAAAAGTAAGATAGCACAGGCAAGGAAAGCATTTCTACAGAAAAGGAATCTGTTGACATCGAATATACATTTAGGTATTAGTGGTGTACAGTATTTTAGGAAAGGGACGAAGAAGGATGGTGCCACACCCACTCCGTCAGACGAACTATACAGCTGACAATTTTGCTCATTCAATATTAATGTTAAGTTAGGGTGACGCTAAAATTGTACACGAGTGAAAATAAATGCTGTCAAATTTGTAAGTATCGACTTACACAATCCAATCATTTGTCATGAATCCGAAGATTGGTTTAAATACAAATTTCAACAAATTTCTTAACCCTAGCAAAACCATACCATTTTTCAAACCACGGGCTACCAACGGAGAGGAGGAGGAGAGGGGTGGGGAGGAGGTGGGGGGCATTCTGTGACCACCATAATAAATTCCTTTTGGGTGATTTGCATTACCCAATCAACATATCCTGTGTTTTGAACCTCAAATGAACCTCAAATGGTAAAAATATAACTTAATTTACAACAGCTGCACACAAAATCAAAAAATCATGAAAAAATAAGTACAGAAAGTAAATAATTCACTGATCATACTCTTCGCCATCTGTAATACCCGTGGAACATACGACTGTTCTTTACTGTGTTTTCCGTAGGTGTACCTCTTGCAACCAGAACACATTATGGTGGATTCGTTAACTTTGTTGTACTTTTGCCCTTACCACAGTGCACAGTATGACGAAGCACTCGAACTACCAACGCACAGTGGGTCAAAATCGAAATCTAGGAGGACAAAATTATTTATTTTCATAATGCAAAAATCAAAATTTATTACTTCTACAGCATTCTCATAAAATTGCCGCTCACTATTCTGGGATATAAACGCATCTTACTGTAAATCTGCCACCACTGTTCGAGCAGTCTGAATGGGAGGGTGAATGTAAATGGCTGTGGTTTGGTTGTCTTTGTGGTTAGTGTAATGCTTTAAGATGGAACTTGCAGCTGAAGGTATGATCATTCTAACGTGTTTCAGTTATTAATGGGCGTAATTGTTACGTAATTTTAGCTATATTTGCATTATATAAAATTAAACTATTATTTTTATAATTATATTTTCACTTAGATTTTTAGTATGTCGCGTCACTTTCTACTTAATGTTAAAATGTAGATAAAGTCTTGTAGTTATAAGATTTTTTGCATCTTTTTGCAACTTACTTAGTTATTTTACGTTTTTGAAGATGCCGCGCAACCAGTTCTCACACTGGGTTCGACGATTATATCAAAAGTGGAACTTTGTGATTTTGTTAAAAGTAAATTAGGGGTAGAAAATTGTTCTGAAGAGATAACTGAATGCTCTATCCAACTCCTAGTCATATACAATTTCTTGCATGTGTAGACGTAGCTTAAAAAGTTCTTAACTGATGTTTATTATGAAGTAAACAAATTATATACGTTGCTTTCACTCTAAATTCATGATTAAAACGTAAAAATAATTTTGTCCCCCTAGATTTCGATTTTGACCTACTGTGCAACGGGGGGGTCCATGCCCACCAGCTGAAAATTGTTAATATCTTATACAAGAACTAAATAAAACAAAAGTAACTGTCTGGTTTGGGTAACCGGATTCAAAATAGACAATAACTTTCTGTACAGTAAGCGTAGCAAAGGAACACCATGAATAAACCGTCAAAATGGAACTGGTGGGCACGAAATACCCCCACCCCCCTCCCCTTTTGGTATTTCAAGGGTTAATTAATTTGGCTCTGAGGGGGATTGGTACCCCTAATCACACCCCTTATTTACGCCAATGCTTAAGTTAATATATTTATATTCGACGATGTCGATATCATATGTCAGAAAACTGTATCATAATGAGGGTCATTATAGTACTATTCTTCATTATGAGTCAGTTTCTCCAGCCAATCAGAGCTCATTCATTGACCAATTAGGTAAGGATCGCTTCGCGCATGCGCTCAAAATCCAACATGTCGAACATGCATTTCATGATTTGAAAGTTCAAATTGGATATCGGATCAACCATTGTAGTTACAATCCCAAACACAAAGACAAAATCAGCACGAAACTTTACGGTAACAAGAAAACACTATGACGTACAGTATGCAAGAAATTTATGAATCTACGTCCAGAAGTTAGCAACACAACATCCTTCTATATAAATTACCGACATGGAAAGTGCACCGTCCCATATTTTAGCATAAATAAGCTGGCGAATATGAGACAAGAATAAGCACTGTTCCATAATATCCCCAACTCCAATTTCTATACAGTGCATTGCTTTCAAACGACTTCGGTGACAATATTAGTGAATGCTAGTTCTGATCGGCACTAGACATCATGCAGGCTGTAAACAATAGCATTGCCAAGCAAAGTAAATGGTATCTGCTTTCGAAATTCTTTGACCCACGCAAGCGCTCTGTTCAGTCAGCAAACCACCCAGCGCGCTCTGTTCACTAACTGAAGTTACTGAATCCCACAGATATTATGAATATTTATGTTAAAACATATAATAAAGTTATAATTATCGTCGAATATAAACAGTCCTATGCAACTCGCCTATAATGGTAATTAAGACGCTGGTATAAACATACTCGTGTCTTAATTATTGCTATTATAGGCTCGTTGCATAATGTACTATGCAATTATTTTCCTAAATGAAACCCTGGGCAAAATTTAAGAAAATTGAAACGTATATTTTACCTGTTAATTTTCCCCCTAAACTCGAATGTTCGCATCGTGATCCCTCTACATTCAAAGACACGAAGAAGACGTTGTAGCAAAGGAGAAAAGCCAGTGGGATGCTGGTAAGGAAGCAAGGATGCTATGTCCATTAAAGATTCATAGAAGTTCCGCTTGCTATAAAAGCAGGCTGACTAGGCGGGTGAAGCAGCAATACATGCTGTTAATAAGATATAAGCTGTCTGCCAGCATTACTAGTCTAACAGGTAAATAGTCCAGGCGTTTGTTGGTGTGTCCCTTTGCTTCTGTGGTCTCACTTTAATCTTAATGTGGTGCCAACTCACATATACATCATTTACTTGGTACGGATGTTGCGTAGCCTGCATTAGTCTTTGGCGCAATCAGGGGTGCAAAGCCCCGCAGTGCAGGGGAATGTACCCCCTGGGAAGCCGACTAGAGCTCGAGTCAGCCGGGAAGGCGGTGCGCAGAACACAGCCCTACCATTACGTCATGCCTCACTTCCATCCCACCAATCACATTCAGTCTGTCTTGAGAATCTGAGCTGGTGTGTAATACAGTGAAACTTGGATAATTCGAACTTCTATAATTCGAAATCGTCTTTAATTCGAATATTTTGCTTAGTCTCTAGCATTTTGTATGTAAACAATGTTAAAAGATCGTGAATAATTCGAATATTTTCTTGGTTAATTCGAACTCTTTACGTCAACGGTAGAGCGCAGTATTGTATTTCATCTCTCTATATATAAGAATTAAAGTTTGTCTGTTTTTTCTGAATTTCTACGGAAATTTGCGTTATTTACGCGTTTCAGACTGTTTTATGATGGATGCGCGCCAATTATTTTTTTTTGTCTGTCTGTCTGTTTGTCTGCGGACAAGTATGTTCCCTTATAACTCGAGAACGGCTGGGTGGATCAACGTAAAATTTGATCCAGATATCCATCAGAGGCACGACACTAATCATTGATGTAACTCTTCTCTGTAGCTCCAATAAAAGGGGGCCTACCCCCTTAAAACACTTGCTGAAATAGGCGTAGAAGGGCGAGACAAAGCTCATTTTCAACCCCTCAATGTGAGAAATGAAACTCGGGGGGCCCTAAAGGGACCCCAAAAACCACCTTTTTATGCCCTAAAACCAACCGTTTCTGAGATATTCCCAGAAAACTAACTTCATTTAATACAATAATGAAAGAATGCAATCAGGTAACCATGGCAACAGAAACTCACAGGTCCATCTATTGCTGTAAGACGCAATACAATTCCATTTATTACATTACTGAGATAGTTTGCAAATGGTTATAAGGTTATAACGGAACAAAATCAAGCTGCAAAATTCATCAATACATATAATGCGCTTAAGGGGGTCAAGGGGTACTCTAGATTTTTTTCACGCGATTTACACGTGCTGGTGTGGTACGGAAGGTCTATTACGTCCCTATCTCTATATTGTTATATTATTATTATTATTATTATTATTATTATTATTATTATTATTATTATTATACTACGGCCTACAACGACGAGACAAAGCTCATTTTATGCCCCTTGGTGTCAGAAACAAAACTCGGGGACCCTAAATAACCGTAAAGGGTTCCCGAAAACTACATTTTAAGCCTCTAATACCAACAGTTTCTGATATTCCAAGATAACTAATTTAATTTAATAAACTAATGAAGGAATGCACGCCAATAGCCACGACAAAAGCATCTCAAAAGGTGGCATCCAACTTTCCATCTATTTCTGCAAGAAGTAATGACACTCCACACAAATCCACAGCCTGCTTCCAGTCTCCGACCGGGTCAGGAATGGAATGAATGAAGCCCCCAACTAGCGACGAGGATATGGAATGTGCCGGCTGCCGAGGCCTGACGCACTCCTCTGGGGCAATGATTAAATGAATGACAGGTGAAATGAAATGATAGTGGAGAGTGTTGCTGGAATGAAATTTTGACAGGGAAAACCGGAGTACCCGGAGAAAAACCTGTCTGCCTCCGTTTTGTCCAGCACAGATCTCACATGGAGTGACTTTTGGTAAATATTAAAGTTAAGAATTTTTTGAAACATTGTGTTTAATTCGAATTATTGTTTAATTCGAAGATTTTAATTGTCCCTTGAAGTTCGAATTATCCACGTTTCACTGTATTTAAAGATCCAGTGGAAGCGATTGTGTACATTTCGAGTGCTATGGAAGCAGAGGGAAGTAAACGACAGGTTGTGCAGGCAAGCCCGAGAAATAGTTTACAAAGTGCACGAATACTTTAAAAGTATAAAGCAGCGTGAAAGAGACAGGCTCGATGAGGTAAGCGACGGTGTTGCCACTCCGCATGGAACTAACGGCAGCAGCTTGCGGTGTGGGGACTCGGACCTGGTTGGACCTGTTGCAACAGCGGACATGATTGTGTCTCTTTCTCTCTCTGCACAAATCCCAGAGAGCCGGCCGCCTTCCGGGCTGACGCGAGCTCTAGTGGGGTGGTCGAACATCAATTCCCCTCGATTTTCCTTAATTCCACTCGGTCCTCCAAGGGACCCAAAAATAAGTTCCTCAACTCCACTCAGGCAAAGGGGTTATCCCCAATGACGTAAACAAATGTCATAACTGTCCCGCTCGCATACCAAGGCCGGGTCAAAATATTTAGGGGATGAAAAGAGTTTCATCTAATGTTTTTTGTATCGTTTGAAATGAAGTAACGATTTATGTGGTTTTAAGTTGCTGATTGTTCTTATTTTATTAATTTTCCTGTCCATATTCTTATTTAACAACAGTGATTAATATCTAGTTCTTTCTGTATTATGTTTTTATCTGATTTAACGAATGAGCGGACTTTACTTCAGAGCGCTTGACCGATAACGTGGTGGTGTTCCCAAGACATTGTTGTGCCATTGGTCAACAGCTCTGATGTCAAGTCCGCTCATTTGTTAAATCAGGTATGAAGTGTTTGGCACATTATAACTTAAATGGCAGAAAATACAAGTGATTTAAAATTAATCATAACATTCTTTTAAATAAGTCTGCCAAGTTTTCTATTTTCTTCTACAAATTGTATACATTGTTTTTAACGTGTGCATAATTAAATGTTTGTATGTTTTTTAACCTAGTCAGACATTATTAAATTAAATTAGATAATAATAGGTGTATAATTTGTACCTAAAAGAATACTTTCGATATCAGCTACGGATGCTAAAAATACTGTTTTCCAGCCTAGAACGGAAAAATCAGCTGCATTCAAGAATGACATTTGTTTACGTCATTGGGGATAACCCCTTTGCATAAGTGGAGTTGAGGAAGTCATTTTTGGGTCCCTTGGAGGACCGAGTGGAATTAAGGAAAATCTTGAGGATTTTATGTTCGACCGAGTGGAATTGATGCCCACCCAGTCAGTGAGGTACGCCCTACAGGCCATTCCAACACAGCGTTTGAGGGTTATGAAGGCCTGACGTTATCTTGTGTCAGCTCAAAACTACTCTCTCAGTTACTGTAATAACGCATTTGCAGTTGGATTCAGGTTTATCAGATCGTTTTTGTTTTTGTTTTGTTCTAATGCACACTTTCGATTGCTTATGCAAGTAGGGGGCGTGGTGGCTCAGCGGTCAAGCTGTCTGCCTCTCAGCAAGGTGGATGGGGTTCGATTCCCGGTCAATGCATGTCAGATTTTCGAAGTGAAATGCTATGTCATGTGGTTCGGATTCCACGTAAAAAGGATGTCCTGTGGCTCATGATCGCGCGATTAACGGTCACGTTAAACTAGAAGTTTCCTTTCTTCCTTTCTTATGCAAGTTAGAGACCACCTCGTAGTGTAGCGGCTTCCGTTCTTCCTTAGGAAGGCCGTTAGGTTAAATCTTTAGTAATCACCAAGATATCTGAATTTGACTGTTCTTTTGACTTTTTCAAATCTTATTTCTAAATACTTCTCCTTACTATGTGTGTATATATACACCGTGGACAGGCCAACAAGGACCACGCAAATATCACTTCTTTATAGGGCTAGTTTCCTACTCTCTCTTCCAGAAGTCTTTCATCCTGGTCGACTGCGCAGCTCTTCTTTCAGCAGTCCATTCTCCTCTGTTGAGATTCTTATTCTCCCCGACAAGAATTTTGAGGCCATTTTTTTCTGTACTCTATTCGATTTAGACAATCTTCTTCAGTAATTTTGAATTTTTGAAGTTCTTCTTTCATTTGTTTTACATAGCCTCCTTGCCCTTTATAGTTCCAGATTTTATCAAAAATTTGTTTGTTTAACCTTGAGCAATCCTTGCGGACCATATTTCTATAGATCTGAAGGCGCCGTTTTCTGATCATCACTTCAAGGTTGTCGATTTTACTATAAATTTCTGCATTAGATCTCAGTCTATAACCTTCCTGTGTTTTCCTAGGACAATAAATCCTTCTTAAAATTCTCTTTCTATCTTGAGCAAATTCTCCATTCCGGTTATATTTGTAGTTTCCATGCCGTACAAGATGACTGGTCTAACAACTGTATTAAAATGTCGTAATTTTGCATTGATAGACAGGTTCTTTTTCTTGTATATATTTTTGGTAAAAAATTTAATCTTTCCAATTTCCTTTTTTTCTCTTAATTACTATGTGTGTATTCAATGTATTTTTTTTTAATTAGAAATCTTGAAGCCTGATTTTTCTGCAATTTCAAGCAATTTCTCAATCATACGTCTAACAGCGATAGTATAATAATTAATAACTATCGTAACTTTATGGAAAAAACGTACCTATGAACTAAACACTGATTATTGTGTTTTGAAGACCTTAAGGTTTTGGTTGCTGTAGATATCATCGATAGATCACGACCAACCAGCTGACTGCTTCACATACGCGCGATGGATCTCTTGAATTCTCTGGTATATTGAGTCTTCCCTTCAGTCTCGCTGTATTAAAAACCATACCTTCATTAAGATTGTCTGCTCATAAGGACGCAGAGTACATAGAGCGAGAGAGGTGCAGCGCTGGAAGAACTTGATAATAACACTTCAGTGTGAATATTACAGTGGAAAACACAAGAGAGGAAATGGAACTTCGAGCAAGGCTTTGCTGCATATAGGCCCTACTCTAAAAGTACAGATATGAAATAACTACAAAAATGGTCTGGGGTTTATTCTAATCTCCATATTTATTTTAAGACCACTAAAATAAGGTAGTTATTCTTCCGTACACTTTAGAGGCAGATGACCTCGTAGTTCCGCCCCTTAAAACAGCAATAACTAAATTACGTACACTTTAATGAGCTAATAACCTAGATGTTGGACTCTCGTAAAACAACAGTAGCATATCATAGCTATCAGAGCTTATAAACTAGGTGTTGGGCTCTCGTAAAACAACAGTATCATAGCTAACAATCAGCATTTTTTATTTATTTATTTATTTATTTTATGTCTTTGGTAGTGGCGAAGTTAGGGCTCATGGCCCTCTCTTACACTTAACCACGAAATATGGTACCAGTACATAGCTTATGACAATTACGAAAATACAAAACATTATGATGATAATAAATTAATTATGCTAATTCTAATATTAGTAAAAAAGGCACATGAATAATGATAGTAATAATTATAACAATACAAATAATAATAATAATAATCACAATGTCACAGACCTTACTATAATATCCTAGATATAATCCTAGCTCAGTCATACGTCCTATCATCCATCACCATTCACACGGGGCAATCAGCAGTATTCAACAGGTAATCTCGGCATGCGGCCTTAAATTTATTTATTGTTGTGGAATTTCTGATATCGGGAGGAGTTGAATTCCATAGTCGAGACCCAGCTACAACAAAAGAGCGGTTAAACATGGATGAGTGGTTGATGGGGATGGCGAGGGAAGAACCAGATCGAGTGCTTCGATTATGATATGAGGACAAGTAACTAAATTTTGATGACATGTACATGGGGGTGTTTTCATGCAGAAATCGATAGATGGATGTCAACAAGTGAAATTTACGGCGTTCATCAGGTTTAAGCCATGAAAGAGCACGGTAGCTTGGGGTTATGTGGGCATCGTATCTTAGATTGAAAGCGAACCGAAGACAAGAGTTCAATGCTTGTTGGAGTTTCATTGTTTGTCCATGAGTCGCGTCAACAAGGACGATGTCACAGTAGTCTAGAATTGGTAGTATTAGTGTCTGGATGAGTTTAATCTTAATGTCTAGTGGTAAAATATTCTTATGGCGCACGAGTGGGTGAAGGGATGCGTATATCTTTTTACGTGTATTTCTTATATGTGGTGACCAGTCAAGAGTTTCAGTTAAGGTTAACCCAAGGTTCCTTACTTCTTTACTAAAGGGGATGGTGATTGAATTCAGTGTTACTGGAGGCACAACGTAGTTGTTTTTTAATGAGTTTAGTAACTTATGAGACCCGATGATGATAGTTTGGGTTTTCTTAGGATTGAGCAGGAGAGAGTTGTCATCGGCGTATACACTAAGTTGATGGATATCAGTGTTTATATTCCTTATTGCATTTGATATATTGTTGATACTAGTGTGGCAATATATTTGGAGATCATCTGCATAAAGATGATATTTATTATAGTTAATTGTGGAGGAGATATCGTTGATATAGAGCACGAAAAGTAGGGGCCCAAGGACAGAACCTTGGGGGGTTCCTGCCTTTTTCTGACGCCACTGTGAGGTGGTGTCCTGTACAATCACACGCTGATTTCGACCCGTTAGGTAAGCAGAGAAAAAATTTATGGCTTCGGAGCCAAGAAGGGATTTTAGCTTCTTCAATAGGGTCGGTATATCTATGGTGTCAAATGCTCTGCTGAAATCGAGGAGTGTGAGTATTGTTACTTGTCTTTGGTCCATTTTTTCTAGTTTTATGCCGTGTATTATGTGGGGATTCACCTAGGAACCCCAAGCTGGCTCATCAGCGGGCTCTTGCTGCCCGTGCCCGGACCCGCACGGGATTATCCTGTCGCTAACATTTAAACTGTAGGCTTTAACAAACACACAATTTTACACGTAAACATTCAGCGATTATTATTTGGAACTTCGCTCGTATTTTAATTCAGAAAATAAACAAATTTGTCACAGTATTCATAAAGAAATAAACATGTTAGATGTTCTAATAACTTTTCAATTATATGCGCCATTGACTATATATTAATACAGTATTTATAATCCAATAACACTAATAATTTTGAACAATAATGTTGCAGGACCACTTCACTTCCTAATTTATTTGTTTCGATTTATTTACGACGTTTTTGGTTCAAATATTATGCTAATGCTACCTTAATGCTATTTTTCTAACAATATAGCCACGTCTGTACAAAAAATGTACATATTTTATACACTTTCTAGCTTCGTTATTAAATATTGAATGTATATTTTGTTTGTCTTATTGCCCTTTTCCCTGACTTATCATAAATTCTGTTACGGGGTATGGAAATTAATTAAAGAAATGACTGAATTCATGAATAAATAAATAAATAAATAAATAAATAATAAATAAATAAATAAATTAATTAATTAATAAAAGAATAAAACATACAAATAAATAAATAAGTGACTGACTGAATACATAAGTAAGTAAATAAATAAATCAATAAAATAAGTAAATAAACAAATAGAATGAATGAATAAATGAATGAATGATTGATTGAATGAATACTAAATCTCTACATAGTATAAAACAAAGTCCCCGATTCTTGGATGTTACGGGTAATTTTGAGAACCACTGGATGTCTTTTGACGCTGTTTTCACCATTCTGTAAAGGATTTCTCGAGGAAAAACATTCATTTATGACCAAAGGCAACTATTTCAGTGAATCGAGTCGAAGGTAAAACTGCCGCCCGTGCACCTTTTAAGCTTACGCTGGGTAAACCGTTAAAAATATCTGCGGTACATGAGTATAAGAATTGTTCAACATGAAAAGTTCCACAAAAAAGTCGGTGACAGCATATCTCTGTCTTTAATCTCCATCGCCCACTGTAGCGTGTTTTAACGTTTTCATTTCTTTCAACAATCTCCTTTCAGTGGAAATTGAAATTACTAGCTTCGGAGCAAGTTTATGAGCTAGCTAGCGAGCTTTGTCCAGCATCAAACTGAAAAGTCGTATCAAGTTAAGACTTCAGAGGAGATTATATGTGTTTGGAGTTTAGCTGTTCACCTCAGTTTTTCTGAATTGCATCTGAGACCTGCCGTCCATGCGCCTTTTATGCTCACGCTGGGTAAACCGTTAAAGATACCGGGCGAAGCCTGGGCGCGTTGTTAGTAAATAAATAAATAATGAGCGAGAGTCGACTGACGAAGAAAATCTTCAACTACAGTCATCACCAAGATAAGAGCGACTACAAAATGGGTGGATGAAACAAGAAAAGACATGGAGGAAGTTGGGGTCAGTCTAAAAGAGATCTGGAATAGAGAGGTGTTTCGAGTTACGATTGTTGAATTCAAGGGGTTCCAGGAAAAGGAAAGTAGAAAAGCCAAGAACAACTGGTGGAAGAGAGGAAGAGAAACCACAACGAAAATATACAGTTCTGGGGGAAGAAAAATTATAAATCGCCCAGTTGTCTTAACCCCCTCACCCCTTTTTAATACATACATAATTTGTACCCTAGTTTTATTTTTAGAGGCGCCTTTTATTTAAACATGAATTCTCATGCAATTCGTTCCAGTAAGTTTGAGGCCAACCCATACCAAACAGACAAATTGGTACTTTTAATAGATGAATTTCATTCATCGAATAATCGATTAATCGAAACAGAAAATCAATTAATTGCTATAAATAACGATTGATCGATTAATCGATTGGTTGTATAATTTATTAATTGTACTACGCTCCTTTCACTACGCTCTCACAGTAGCAAAACAGACATTTAATTAATTAATATATGTTGTATCATATATTTTAAAATAATGTACATTCTTTATGGAAACTAGGCTAAAACACAGAAAAACAAAAATGTTCCCGTCCTAAATTGTAAACATTGAACAAGAATTCAAATTCTTTGCTGAAAACCCTTCGTTTTCTTTTTTCGAAACCCTTCCCAATGTGATTGTTGTTTGTCCTTCCACAGTCACTGATTCTTACTTGGTTATTGTTATCAAAAACAACGAAGGACACTTTGTATATTTAGGCAAAAAGTAACTTTTATAGATTTCTATACATCATTCCGAAAATAAGTGTAACTAAACTTAAGCGATGACCTTTCATTTAAACTGCTTTCCTTATCTTATGTCTACTAATCAATAAATCAATCGACTCTTTGGTTAGCCTGTTAATCTATTGAACTTTTATTCGATTAATCGACTGTTCAAATATTTAATAGCACAACATTTTAAAAAATCGATTAGTCGTTTAGTCGATTAAAAGGTCAATCGATTAATCATTGTCGATTAATTTTAAATTGTTCGATTAATCGATCATTAATCATTAATTGATTAATCGAACATCTATTGTTAACAGCTCTGTTGTTGTTTGAGTCCTTAGTCCTTTGACTGGTTTGATGCAGATCTCCATGCCTCCCTGTCCCGAGCTAATCGTTTCATCTCTACATAGCTACTACACCCTACATCCGAGGCAATCTGTTTAACATATTCTAACCTCGGTCTACCCATACATTTCTTGCCCTCAACCCTTCCTTCCATAACTAAGCTTGCTATTCCTGGGTGTCTTAGTATGTGTCCTACCAACCTATCTCTTCTCTTCAATGGTAGTCGCCAGAAACATCTCTCCTCTCCCACTAGTCTTAATACCTCTTCGTTTGTCACCCTATCTACCCATCTGATCTTCATCATTCTCCTGTAACACCACATTTCAAATGCTTCTATTCTCCTCTTTTCTGCTGCACCAATAGTCCAAGTTTCACTTCCATAGAGCGCCACGCTCCAGACAAAGGCCTTCAAAAATGACTTCCTAATACCTAAATCTATATTCGATGTCAACAGATTCCTTTTCTGTAGAAATGCTTTCCTTGCCTGAGCTAACCTACTTTTTATATCCTCTTTGCTTCGTCAATCACTGGTTATTTAGCTTCCTAAGTAACAGAATTCTCCTACTTCCTTTAGCTTTTCACCTGCCAATTTGATGTCCACAGAGGTTTCTGATTTATTTCGGCTGCATTCCAGTATTTTTGTTTTACATTTAGTAATTTTCATCATGAATTGTTTCCTCAAGACGGAGTCCATACCATTCAAAAACTTATTCAAATCCTCAGCTCTATAGTAAGCAAACTAACAGGAAAAACTATATTTGATCATTGTGCACCTCATCAGGGATAAGTATCACGTTTTAGCTACGAATTAAAAATGTTCAGGCAGAAAGTATACTTTGTTTCTAGAGATCAGTCTCATTTTTGTGGAAGATCGATAGTTGAGCTACTAAACTGCCCTCTGCTGGCAGTAAATGGAGTGAAATGTTGTATGTGAGAGGATAATATAATCCTAACTTCGTACTCACGAGTAGCCCCAGAGTTTAACCAAGCCCTGCTGTTATAACAAAGTTTATAGAGGAGCGCAGCCATCTCTTTACCAAGAGTGCCTCCAATTAACATTTAAAAAAATACCCATCAACAAGCTTTGAACTCCCAATTATGAGAATGTTCCAGTAATTACGTCATTTGAATATACAGTACGAATTATTTGAAAAGTTGGAAATTGAGCCAGTTTATTTTATTAACAGCAGGTATAAAGTTACAAATATTTGTATAACAAGTGCAATTAATTCTATTATTAAAAAATGTTATCCTAAGTTCTGAGAGTAAATTTTAATTTACCTTTTCCTCTCTTGATTACCAAATTAAATATTATCTGTGGGAGCTTTAGCTTTTCAATTGCATGTGCCTTATCGGATTTGAGCTTGTTATTTGGCTTTTACGTAAAATATGTATGTAATATAATGAAATGTAATGTACCTACATATTGCTCATTAAATGCAACTACGTTATATCTAAAAAATCATCATTTCGCAGGCAATCAACTTATATATTTCATATGTGTCTCATTCTAGTAAAAGAGAAAAATATGCTTTTTTAAGTAAGCGATATATGTATTGTATTAGGCAAAGATAGCAAGCAACAGATATGATGTTTTTAAAGTCAAAAGTTCATACAAAAACACATCGAAGTGTATACTTAATTCCTCTTAAAAATAATACGTCTATCAATACAATTCATTAAACATATAGCCTATTGAATTAAAGTACTGTACATGTTTCTTTCCTTCAATGGAGTCTTCTTCAGCTCTTATCTAAGGCAAACACTATTCTACAACTTAGAGTAAAAATAATCAATGTGCAAAATAAATAAGTAAATACATGCGATAAATAAATGAATACGGTAAATAAATAAATAGATACGATAAATATATAAATACGCTAATAAATAAATAAAGAAAAAATAAATAAATATCCTAACAAAACATTCAATTTAAAAATTGAAGTGAAATAATAGGTTATTATTATGAATTCTGCTAAAGATGTCAAATGCTAATTAAATATTTACAAAAACGAAGTTGAGTCAGTTATCAAAACTGAAAACATATTCAAATGTTTTAAATCGTACATCCTACGACTTGTTGCAAATTGATAATGTTCGTTACATCTTGTGATATATTGGATTGCCCACCATTGACGGAAGGACGATCTTTAAATATATACTCAAGTAAAATAAAGTCGATTTTTTGAGATATGGCGTATTTGATGAACGCTAAGTACCTAGCATCTATCTATATACTCTATCTATCTATTCATCATCACATGTTGTAGCCGTGCTCGTTAAATCGCTCACTAGGACTGCAAGATGCAGGAATTCCAGAGATTGGAGGTTTGATTCCAAGCACTGGCTATCTTGAGTGTGGGTTTTCCCCTTGGTTTTCCACACTCCATCCTGGTAAATGCTGGGATAGTGCCTTACTTCAAATCTCATAACCATTACAATTACACACACTATTACTGTCGTTATAGAAATACAGGTTATCTAACAAGTTCAATGCGCACCTAAGTACAAGGGCTTGATGACCGTAATGTTCCAAACCTCTAATATGAATTAACTACAAAATGTCTATTTATTTATTTATTTATTTATTTATTTACTAGCAACCCGCCCTGACTTCACCCGGGAACAATTATGAATTCATTACGTGCTAGTTCGTAAACTGTCGCCTCAGTAATTGAATGGAGATTGTTGGAAGAAATAAAAACGTAAATTACCTAGAGGTATGCTCTCCCGGACTCTTTTTAGAACATTTCATGCTGAACAATTCTTACACTCATAGTATATTTATATTTTTAACGGTTTGCCCAGCGTAAGCGCACGGAGTCAGGTTCTTTTATCGACTTTTTCACTGAAATCGTTACTGCTTGGCTTCCTTTGATCATAAATAAATAATTTTATACAGAAACCTTCCTCGAGATATCCTTTACTGAATGGTAAAAAAACACATCAAAATCTATCCAGTGCTTCTCTAGATTAGGGTGACGTCCAGGAATCGGGGACTTTGTTTTATACTAAGTAGATATTTATTTATTGCCAGGTCCTGATCAATCAGTACTAATAGAATAGACCGTCGGTCATTAGCCCCGTGTACTTGTGTGTGAGGAAATTCTCTGATAACCTGTGGTTATGTGGTGACTGTAGTAGTGTATGAAGGTAGCCTATATTTGTTAGGGTTAGGGATAGGTTAGGTGTCCTGGGATTGGAAATAAAGTACTACCCCTGCATTTTCCTGGAGAGAATGTAGAAGAAAATCGGAGAATTACCATGCCGGGATTCGAATCTCTGATCTCCGGATTAGCTGCACCTCCCCATCACGGTCGAGGTGAGCAATTGAACACTCACGGCTTTGCCGCGGGGTCAGTTTTGTTCACTGTGAGTGTGGAAAACACCGGAGAAAAACCACTCCCAGTAATCGGCACCTTGACCTTATTCTCTGGTTAAATAGCTTAGTTCTTAGCTATTTTGTGAGTGGACTGTTTGGCGTATTTAATAAATAACAATTCATAATTACGTAATGAATTGACTCTAACTGGCATGTTGTAACTTCGTTTGTAGTATAAATAGAAATAACACTACTTTATTTCACACATAGCTTGCCACGGTGGGTGAGTGGTCAACATGTCGGTCTACTAACCCCCAAGCTTGCAGGTTCGCTCCTGGCCGTGGTAAGTGATTTTTTTTGAAAGGAGGCAAAAATACGACACCATCTCATACGATGTTGGCATGTCAAAGAACCCATTTGAATTCAGTAGGCCCTGTTCATAATGGCAAAATTAATCAGGGATCTACCGCCAACACACAGTTCCTCATTTCTCTATTAGAAAGCGCTGTAGTGTTCAAGGAGCTTAGATATCTAACTTCCTTGACGTTCATAGTGCTTCGAGGAACAACGAAATTCGACATGCAAGCTACCCTTTGTGTGTCAAATAACGAAGCTTGCACCCGGCATCCTAGGCTATACGATATTATTATTATTAAGTCTAGTCTGAAATGACATAGTCGCGGTCGGCTCGCGAAGCGAGCGACCGTGGCTGTGTTATGTGCCAGGTACCGGTGCGACATGCGCTCCTCTGCCTGGATTTGAATTTGAATTTGGACTGAAAGTAAGTTTGGATTTCTAAAAACTTTGGTCGTAGAAGATTTTAATTAAATTTTTGAATGTGTTGAGCTTTTGACTTATTTAGGGGATTGAACATGGTTTACTTGCTTTTATTCACTTTTGTCTTATATACATTTTTTCTAAGGGATTAATTTATTTTTGACCGTTCATTCGTTTTTTGTTTACTACAACAGTGTGGGGATGATGTTCGCATATTATGCTAGATGGAGCAAGGCTACTTATCATCCCCGCTCGCCATGGTATGGATGTTTCGGTAATCGTGTACAGCGGCAGCTTCAGCTTGATAATAATAATAATAATAAACAAATAAAAATTTTGAATATATTGGATTTGAAGTTAATTTTATTAGGAAATAAGGGAGACCACTAGTGGGTTGATTTTGGTGAAAAGAAGAGAAGATAGACCTATAGTAGGTATTTGATTAAAATAAAATAAAAATAAAAATGATAATAATAATAATAATAGTTTTTAATAAGCCTCGCTTTGGATTAGGGGACGGAGAGAATGAGAATGAATTGTAGTGTGTGTAAATTGCAATGTTTTCTGTCGATCCCACGGCCCACAAGACACCATCCCGAGTGAGTCGGCCGTGGCTAACCCCCAGGCAGGTGCCCCGCGAGGCCGTAGGGCGAGTGGTAACAGTGAAGGGAGAGTAACGGCTGAGTAATTGGGGCTAATTTTTGTCGATACACAGGTCAGTGCGCGACATCCCAGGCGATCGAGCTTGGCTCGATCTCCGGGCAGGCACGCAGAATTTAGAGTCCTGTGTTCGACTGTAACTGACTAGTGTAATTGAAGTGAGAGTTGTGTTATCAATTGAAGTAGCTGGGAGAGTGCAGTGGCGGGCTGGACTGAAGGGGGGGCTATTTTGAGTGAGAGTAGTGAAGGTATATCGGGGCGGGTTCGATGTCTGGTTTGTGCTCTCTGCCTTTGCCTGATGGCGTCTTTAATATACCGACAGCCTCCATAACTTGCCGCGTGATTGCCCCCACAGTTTACACACGTGGGGCTGTTCTTTTGCACCTTGCAATCTGTGTGACGATGATTGTCGCCACACCTATTACAGCGGGTAGCATGCCTGCAATTCGCGGCGTCATGATTCAAGCGCTGGCATTTGTAGCACTGGAAGATGAGTGTGGAATGTTGTGTAGACTGCGGGCGGCGTCGCGACGCCCTGGTTTCCGTGTTAATGTTCTTTTGGGACTTGTGTTTGCGCGACGCTTGTTTGGATGTGGAAGGATGGTGTTCTGTAGTAGGAGGCTGGTTTTGGGCTGGATTTGAGGATGAAATAGGGCTGTTTGGTTCTGGGTCTGGGGCGTGAGAGATGGGGCGGCTAGTGGGAGAGGTGGATTCGGTAGGAGGAGGAGGAGTGAGTTTGGGTTTATTGTTAGTGATTTTGACTGGGATGACTGAAATGGTTTGTACAGGAGTTAATGAAAGGGTGTGAACAGTTTGAGTCTCCTTGGATGAAGGGTATCTTGGCATAGGAGGTGGGATAGGGATGGTTTGCGTAGATTGCGCCTCACTGATCTCCTGGGTTTCAGTTTGAGTGTGCGCAACTTGGGTATGAGTTTGATATGGGCTCAGCCACATATGCTGGGGAATGGCTGAGTGACCCTGAAGCGCTTCGCTCAAGGTTCTAAGATATCTTTGGTGTGTAGGGATGATAGAGATATAGTGCTGGAATGTCTCCTCTATGCATGAGATGATCTTGGCATGGGGCTCAAGTGCGTGGCTGATGACCTGTCGAAGTGTATCTGGATGGAGTTTTCGAGGAGGGCGGATCATGAGCATCGTGCTCCACATGGGGGGATCCGCTTCAGGATTGACAGCATACAGTTGCTTTGTCATATCCATCTCCATTATCCAGTTGGTACGTGTTGATGAGCGAGTGTTTTTGGGTGTGTCCCTGAAGGTATCCCAGCAGGGATCTGCTGGATCGTACTCTTCAGGGTTGTGTTTCCGTGATGAGTTCATGTTTGAAAGTGGTGATCGTTAAATGAGTGTAATATGTAAATGTATGATTGGTCAAATGCCTGGCAGACCTTAGGGAACGTAGATTACGGCTTCGCCCAAGAGAAAAATACCAGTCGTTCAAGGTTACCAGTTTATATGCGGATGGGCCGCGACAATGAACGCGCTGGTTTGAATTAAATTTAATAATCAATTAATAAATTTATTAATTGATTATTGGCTGCTGTGGGAGAGAAGGGATGAGTTTAGCTTGGCGGCAACTCTGGATGATGGGATTGCTTGACTAGGAATGGTCTGAGGTAGAGATGGGCAGCAGTCGACTGAAACCAGTCGAATTAGTCGATAGTTAAAACAATCGACTTATTCGACTGCTTTTAAAAAACAGTCGAATGAATTCAACGACTACTCACCGTATCATAAACAAGTCGTTTGCTAACGACTGATCCCAAAACTATCGTTGGAAATCATTCGAATGAAACAAGTCGTTGGCAAACGACTACTTCCAAGCAAATGAAATCATTCGAATAAAAGTAGTCGTTGTAAACGACTGATCCCAAAGCAATCGTTGGAAATCATTCGAATGAAACAAGTCGTTGGCAAACGACTACTTCCAAGCGAATGGATTCATTCGAATAAAAGTAGTCGTTTTAAACGACTGATCCCAAAGCAATCGTTGGAAATCATTCGAATGAAACAAGTCGTTGGCAAACGACTAATTCCAAGCGAATGGAATCATTCGAATTTAAGTAGTCAGGATAACTTCATGCTACAATTCATTGTGCTGTATGTTTATTGTAGAGCTTTAATTAATAAGTTAAGTATGCCTGTAGGTGCCTATAGTTCTATACAGTTCGTTGATTCTTTCAATGAAATAGCCTAAATCCAATTGTCCAAGTTATTGGACAATTCAATATTGTCATTCAATATTTAGGTTATGTTTGAACTCCAGATACCGGTTTTGTGGCACATCATCCCAGGCAAGCCGGTAAATACCTTTGCCTCCCAGTCAGATGGTTCATTTAGCCGTAATTTTGAATTAGAGCAAGGTTGTAGTATGCGTGGTCAGATTTAGACAATAGCCTACTCCATGAAGGGGTCATGGCTACGCCTTCTATGTTTGTTTAATGAATAGAGTAACTGAAATGAGGGATGTATACTGATTTTAAGATTTGTGGAATGAGTTTATGATTTTTTAAACAGAATTTAATGAAGTCTTCAGTAACGTTGAAGGAGACATGATCGTGTTTAGACAATAGCCTACTCCATGAAGGGGTCATGACTATGCCTTCTATGTCTGTTTAAGGTGTAGAGTGCCTGAAATGAGGGATGTTTACAGATTTTGGTGTTTGTGGAGTAGTCTTTTCGTTTATAATTTAGGTTTTTGTGAAGCTTGTTGCGGAGTTGTTTTATGGATTTTAATGCTCTGCAAATGAAGTGTATTAGGGGGTTCTGGGTTTGGTTTAGCTGTAGTTTACAGGGTTATGGCTGAGAGTTGTTGTAGCAGGCCTAACAACTGTGTCAGAGCAGTGGCGTGCTGTGTGGGAGGGGGGAAGGGGTTAGTGGCAAAGATATGAGAGCAGGGATGGAAGAGTTGTAGCGTTGTCTGTGGTTAAACTGCCGTTGCCTTATGGCTGATTTTATGTACTGACATCCATCATAAGATAGAGTGGTGATGTGAATCTCTATATCTATTGCAGCGGGTGCTGTGAGGACAGCTTGACCGTACGCACAAATTGATTCTGGTCGTCAATTGTTTGGAGATGGGCAGCATCGCAGCAGTCGACTGAAAAATGTTAAATCCTTCGACTTGTTTGACTGCTTTTAAAAAACAGTCGAATGAATTCAACGACTACTCACCGTAACATAAACAAGTCGTTTGCAAACGACATATCCCAATTGTGTTTTAACTTTCAACATGTAGAACGCGCTCGGATAGTTTTACGTTCTGGTCGTCAATTGTTTCAGCACATGGATAGCGCGCGCATTAAAAAAACTTAGTATTTACATTGTTGCCAACGTCTCCAATGAAAATTCGCCCTCGTTGCTGTTCTAAAGTGTTCTATTTTCGTGTGTATTTACTATAGGCCGTAATTTTCTTGTTCAAGTCGTATTTCAGCTCTACGTTCTTAGTACTTCAGAGAGGATTAAATTAGTGAACACATAGCCTAACTTGTTTATGACTCTATGGACATATTTTACATTTACTATTTTTGGCATTAAAATATGAAGTGTGATTATTTCAATGTTGGCTATGGAATTGTTCCCGGTACTTAAGAACTCCCTCTCAGTAATAGTGATTTAATTTACTCTTAGGTTAATTAAGTATTGGTCTATTACTTCACTTATCCACAGTACATACAGGTAATGTGCACTGTATCAATACCGGTATCGGGGAACATTTACTCACACATTTTGCATTAAATGAAATGTGCAACATTGCAAATAATGGCTGCACTCTACACGACGTAAACCACCATTTCGAAGCACAGTAAAAATAAATAAATAACTTTGACCAATTGCATGTTGCCGAGCGTCGAGTAGTCCAAACTAACGTCTGCAAAAATAGGTGGGTTAAGGAGAAGTTTGATTTTCATCTGGTGGTACGCCTCAACTCAGCGGGTAACGGCTTGCCATGCTTTGTACGCTGCAAGTACGCTGCCTAGGAGCGACTACTTTCAGTCGAATACATGGAACAACACGCTTAGGAGCAATGCGAATTTAGGTAACCATTCGACTGAAAGTAGTCGATAGTTTCTTCCAATGAATGACTAGTCAGTCGATGGTTAAAAGTAGTCGATAGTCCCATCTCTAGTCTGAGGGTGGGTTTGATACTTGACTATTGGCAACAATGGGTAACGGTTACGAAGGGGTATTGTTGCTTGGATAATGCAGGGCGGAGAGGGAGTTAGTTTAAGGCTGGGTAGGGAAGATGGTGTCGATGAGTCTGGGTCTCGGCGGGAGATGGATCATCGAAACTATTATTATTATTATTATTTTCAAACATCTCTTATATTTCTGCGGAGCCTTAAAGCCTCTGGGTTTGTAATGTTTTGTGCTTGTTATAATATTCATCATCCTACAATGTCATGCAGCAAGAGCCAAATCTCCTCCAATTAATAATATCATCTCTAGAATACAGAGAAGCAATTAATAAGTCATGGCCTCCTTCTTCACTGCCTCCTAGAAACTCAGCTCAGACACAAGAAGTGTGCTGCCATCTAGTTAAGGAGTGGAGAAAGAGCAGTGTTGTAATCACACCATTGATATATACCCCTGCATCTCAGAGGGATCGATAAAACTATGGCACAGTCACGTATGATAAACATAGCATTCTGAAGGGGCAGTCAAAGAACACACCAAACCTGAACACCCAGATTCGATATTCGAACCTCTGATCACCGAACGCCAGCAATAGACTGTCAACTCGAGGAACATACCTTCAACCACTTGGCTACGCTGGTGGATTATAAGGTATTCGTTGACCATAGCTAAAATTCAGCATCATTCTATGGTCTCCTCTTAAGTTTCATCTCCCGTATCGACACGCGACGTCGTTAAGAAAGCGTTATAATGAGGCCACTGACTTAGCCAGAGTAAATGCTCATCGAATGAAAGAGACAGTACCTTATAGATCGTTACCATGATACTCGAGGTAGTCTAGCTTGAAAAGAAAGTTTCAGAAAGCGTATCATGTCTCACTAAAATTATCAACAAATCTTAATTTCAAATGAATTCGTACCCATTTATGGCTGGCAATGAGGAATTACCATCTCGAAAAGCTGTACTATCACCGAGCGATAACGTTCACCAACGACAGGTGCGAGGCAGTATATCGTGTAGTGAAGGTATTCGAGAAATTACTGAGGAATGATTGTTCTGAAGTAATAGGTAAAGAGATGGTCATCAGATTACCTCTCTCATCTGCAGCAGCGCAGCAAATGGTTATCCGCAAAATTTTTCGCCTTGCGGATATAGTTTGCATGGCTGTGAGGATAGCGGATACTACGGATAATATTAAGAGTAAATTTGCGGATAGTTTTTAAAATACAATGTTGAACTGGAATTTTTAGCCTACTTTTCACATTTTGCAAAAATGAGGAAAAAGTAGACTTATGAGATCGATCCGGGAAAATGTGTGTCTGTCTGTCTGTCTGTCTGTCTGTCTGTCTGGCTGTGTGTGTGTGTCCCCCCTATCAACTCCTAAACGGCTGCAGCAATCAAAACCAAATTTAGTATGAGTAAAGATGTGCACCGGAATATCTCACGTCCATATTTGAAAATGATGTCAGTACTACCAACTGCTGAAAAACCGCACTAGAAATTTGAGCTCCATGTTGGATATCTTGCAAGGTATGCATGGGAGCTATTCCAAAATTGGCGCACATGTAGATAAGACTATTTCAGTTTAATTTCCAGGAGGCCAACCATGACAGTGTTGCCAAACTAATTTTAAGCCTTCTGATAGGTCCAATGTTTAAATGCATATAACTTCTACACTATCAATTGGATTTCAACCAAATTTTGTATGTAATATCTGTACATAAACAGATATGACTGAGCATATTCTTAAGGCCACCAGGGCTGCCAACCGTTAATAATTGCTCTCTCTATTTTTTTCATCCAAATACCTATATATCAGAAAGTATGCAAGCCAACAGCTTTAAACTACGCACACGTATATTCTGACATTTTAGATTAATTTGGAGTAACTTATATACCTCAGTTCTACCAACATGATTATAAACCTGCTGATAGTACCAATTTTTAAATACACAAAACTTCTATACTATCAGTTGGATTTCAACCAAATTTCGTATGTGCTATGTGTACCATAACAGATATTACTATTAGTATTGTTAAGAGCAATCAGGGCTGCCAACTGTTAATAAATGCTGTCTATATTTTTTTTACCCTAATATCAATATAACAGAAAGTATGCAAGCCAACAGCTCTATACTTTGCACACGTATAGCACCTGACATTCTAGATTAATTTGGACTAATTAATACAAGGCAGTGCTGCCAACATGATTCTATGCCTGCTGATATGTCCAATTTTAAAATACTTGTAACTTCTATACTAACAAAAGTATTTCATCCAAAATTGGCACAACAAGATATCATAATATTTCAGATTATTTCTGACCAGCACACGCATGACATTGTTGGCAGCATGCTTTTACGCGTGCTGATAGATCCAATGACTAACTGCATGTAACGTCCATTGGACTTCAACCAAATTTTGTATTCTGTACCTTAAGACTAAGAAAATGAATATGGAACTAAGAATATGTTCAGCCACCAGGGCTGCCAACTCTAGTGCTCTATTAGGCTACATTATACCAGGTATATTTTGAACTAATTAGATATTTCTATATTACCAACTTAATTTCGTCATTATTCTAGATAGGTTCATATACTGTAGAATAATCATTGGCATGAAAAGTAGGCTGTATAGTTCTTCACGGAACTTCTTGTTCTTAATAATTTTAGTTTTTGCTACGATGTGCATCTTTCACGTTTCTTGTTACTTCGCGATTTGTTTTCGCTTGGATTGTATGGGAATAATAGAGGAGTGAGAGAAGCCAGTCATGGAAATATCCTTAATTAGTGTTGACGTTTGCCAAAAGAATAGTCCTTTGTACCTGCGTGGGCATATCCGACGACTAAGCAGCCACCCGGTGTTTCACTTGCCGTTACTCAGAGGGAGAAAACTCAGTCAACATTGTCTTGCGATTCATACACAGCCTTGGGGAACGAATTTCTCCACAAATGTCTAAAGGTGTTGCTTTAATACTTTATCTAATACATTTAAAGTATTATTGTAATGTCAGCGAATTTTGATACAAACGTGCGAATGCGGATAAAATCGTGCGGTTGTGGGGCGGATGCGGATAAAATCGTGCGGTTGCGGGGTGGATGCGGATAATAGTCGTGTGGTTGCGGGGCGGATGCGGATAATAGTCGTGCGGTTGCGGGGTGGATGCGGATAATAGTCGTGTGGTTGCGGGGTGGATGAGGATAAAAGTCGTGCGGTTGTGGGGCGGAAGCGGATAAAATCGTGCGGTTGCGGGGTGGATGCGGATAACAGTCTTGCGGTTGTGGGGCGGATGCGGATAAAATCGTGTGGTTGCGGTGTGGATGCGGATAAAAGTCGTGCGGTTGTGGGGCGGAAGCGGATAAAATCGTGCGGTTGCGGGGTGGATGCGGATAACAGTCTTGCGGTTGTGGGGCGGATGCGGATAAAATCGTGCGGTTGCGGGGTGGATGCGGATAACAGTCGTGTGGTTGCGGTGTGGATGCGGATAAAAAACCTGCGGTTAAGGGACGGATGAAGATAAAATCGTGCAGTTGTGGGGTGGATGCGGATAACAGTCTTGCGGTTGTGGGGCGGATGCGGATAAAATCGTGTGGTTGCGGTGTGGATGCGGATAAAAATCCTGCGGTTAAGGGACGGATGCGGATAAAATCGTGTTATTGCGGGGCGGATGCAGATAAAATCGTGCGGTTGTGGGTCGTATGGGAATAAAAGTCGTGCGGTTGTGCGGCGGATGCGGATAACATCATGCGGTTGCGGGATGGATGCAGATACAAGTCGTGCGGTTATGGGGCGGATGCGGATAAAATCGTGCGGTTGTGGGGCGGATGCGGATAAAATCGTGCGGTTGCGGTGTGGATGCGGATAAAAATCCTGCGGTTAAGGGACGGATGAAGATAAAATCGTGCGGTTGTGGGGCGGATGCGGATAAAATCGTGCGGTTGCGGTGTGGATGCGGATAAAAATCCTGCGGTTAAGGGACGGATGAAGATAAAATCGTGCGGTTGTGGGGTGGATGCGGATAAAATCGTGTGGTTGCGGTGTGGATGCGGATAAAAATCCTGCGGTTAAGGGACGGATGAAGATAAAATCGTGCGGTTGTGGGGCGGATGCGGATAAAATCGTGCGGTTGCGGGGTGGATGCGGATAACAGTCGTGTGGTTGCGGTGTGGATGCGGATAAAAATCCTGCGGTTAAGGGACGGATGCGGATAAAATCGTGTTATTGCGGGGCGGATGCAGATAAAATCGTGCGGTTGTGGGTCGTATGGGAATAAAAATCGTGCGGTTGTGCGGCGGATGCGGATAACATCATGCGGTTGCGGGATGGATGCAGATACAAGTCGTGCGGTTATGGGGCGGATGCGGATAAAATCGTGCGGTTGCGGGGTGGATGCGGATAATAGTCGTGTGGTTGCGGGGCGGATGCGGATAATAGTCGTGTGGTTGCGGGGTGGATGAGGATAAAAGTCGTGCGGTTGTGGGGCGGAAGCGGATAAAATCGTGCGGTTGCGGGGTGGATGCGGATAAAATAGTGCGGTTGCGGGGTGGATGCGGATAATAGTCGTGTGGTTGCGGGGCGGATGCGGATAATAGTCGTGTGGTTGCGGGGTGGATGAGGATAAAAGTCGTGCGGTTGTGGGGCGGAAGCGGATAAAATCGTGCGGTTGCGGGGTGGATGCGGATAAAATAGTGCGGTTGCGGGGTGGATGCGGATAATAGTCGTGTGTTTGCGGGGCGGATGCGGATAATAGTCGTGCGGTTGCGGGGTGGATGCGGATAAAATCTTGCGGTTGCGGGGTAGATGCGGATAAAATCGTGCGGTTGCGAGGTGGATGCGGATAAAATCTTGCGGTCGCGGGGTAGATGCGGAAACAAGTCGTGCGGTTGTGGGGCGAATGCGGATAAAATAGTGCGGTTGCGGGGTGGATGAGGATAAAAGTCGTGCGGTTGTGGGGCGGAAGCGGATAAAATCGTGCGGTTGCGGGGTGGATGCGGATAAAATCTTGCGGTTGCGGGGTAGATGCGGATAAAATCGTGCGGTTGCGAGGTGGATGCGGATAAAATCTTGCGGTCGCGGGGTAGATGCGGAAACAAGTCGTGCGGTTGTGGGGCGGATGCGGATAAAATAGTGCGGTTGCGGGGTGGATGCGGATAAAATCTTGCGGTTGCGAGGTGGATGCGGATAGACTCTTGCGGTTGCGGGATGGATGCGGATACAATAGTGCGGTTGCGGGGTGGATGCGGATAAAATCGTGCGATTGCGGGGCGGATGCAGATAACGTTTTGTTTATCCGCTCAGGGCACTAATAATAGGTGCAATAGGGGCAATTGCATGGAGGAAAGCATCGGAGGGAGCAGTCTTCGTACCACTGGCCAGTTCAAGCTGTTGAAGGCAAACGGCACGGCGCGGCGCGGCGCCCTTTGAGCTACAGTACAAGAAAATGGCTGTTCCTATGCTTATAGCCGTAAACCACTCCAACTAGTCTTGGATTGTATTGGCATACAACTGAAATGCCATCTTAATATCTTTTTTCTTGGAACGATAGAAAACACTCCTTATATCCCGTTACTTGGCACAATAAACTGTGTTATCGTATTAATCCAATTTAAATACAAACATAAAAGCATCTACTCAAGGCTAACTTCGTAACAAATACATATTTAGTTTATTTATTCAGAGTATGGATTTTATTGCCGGGAGTGTCCGAGGACATGATCGGCTCGCCAGAAGCTGTAGCTGCTTCAAGCGGACACCCATGGGGTCAGCTACAAGTTCCGTTCAATTTCAAGTACAGTAGTTCAAATTTTCGCTACCAGATATCACTGACACCTAGTAGTGAGTGAACGTTGGAACTTTGTTAGAGTGATTTAACGAAATCTAACCTAGAAATTTAACTTCACACAAGTTTATTTAGTGGAAGGATCTTTTACATGCCATAAATCTATGGCATGGGACCGCCAGCTATACTTCCCCTCTGAAGGAAGGCATACTGAAGGATTTTAACGCTCTTAAAAAATCTGACGACTTCGGCCGGGTTTGAACCCGCGATCTTGGGCGCAGCAGTTCAGCATGCTAACAACTACGCCAGCGAAGCCACAAAGACATAATAATATCTTGAAACACTGATGAAATGCAATACAGGTGTCGTAAGGTGGAGTTCTATCAAAGGAAGGACATCTATATAACTTCTATTCATCATAATGACAGTGAACACCGACTGCGATAGCTACACTCGCTAAGGGGCGGCGGTCAAGCTGCTAACCACTCATCACGTGGACCGGGTTTGATTCCCGGTCAATGCATGTGAGATTTTCAAAGTGAAATGCTGCATGCCGAGATTCCCTGTTGAATACTGCTGATTGCCCCGTGTGAATGGTGATGGATGATAACGTATGACTGAGCTAGCAACAACATTTTTATCAACATGCTTAATACGTCACTTAATATGTCATTTCTCTCCTAATCACCACTTAGGGTTTGGAGCAGCTGCTATCTAGGATATTTTAGAAAGGTATGTGACATTGTGATTATTATTATTATTATTATTATTATTATTATTGCTATAATTATTACTATCATTATTCATGTGCCTTTTTCATTAATATTAGTATTAGCATAAGTAATTTACTCCTTATTTATCATCATAATAATTTTTGTATTTCCAACATTGTCTCATATATTCCGGTACCATATCGCGTGGTTTAGTGTAAGAGAGGGCCATGAGCCTTAACTTCACCACTACAGAAGACATAAAATAAATAAATAGATAAATAAATAAATTAAATAAATTAAATAAATAAACAAGTAGTTCCGTGAAGAACTATACAGCCTATTTTCATATATCCTGCTCATGTTAATTGTCTCTATCAACATACAAAATTTCACGTTAATTGCTGTAACAGATTCGTAGATATTGAGAACCGTCTAAATATTTCAGATGGTCGCCAGGTTAGATTTTTATTTTTGTACTATTACATTAAGATTATTGTGTGCGTGTCGTATTCAAACTTCAATCGCATGATTAGAACACAAGAAGTAAAAACGAGATTTTAAAATTACGCACAGCAGCCATCTTGTGATTATGCAAACAATTGAAATAAATTAGATGCCAGTGGATCAACATTTGTATAAGCATTTAACGTGCAACGTTTCACGGCACTCGGATAGTTGATTCGCGAGAAACGTCCATTTAAATATTTATACTTCGTGTCTCCGCCATGTTGGATTTGTGCTCACCAGGTTACTGAAAGTCCTATAGGTGAACATATGTTCATAGTCTCTATGAACATTAAAAAAAACAGTTTGGTTGCTGTAAAAGATTCATAGATATTGAGAACCATCTAAATATTTCGGAAGCTCGCCATTTAGGATTGTTATATGACTAGGCCATAGAGTTATGTACCATTCAAGGACAATTATTGCCTAGGTTCATTATTCAAACTTTCACTTCGATCGCATGATTACGTCACAAGAAATAAAAACTTAATTTTAAAATTTCGCACAGCCGCCATCTTGAGGTTATGTAAACAATTGAATTAAATTAGATAGCAGTGCATTACAATCAGCAAAATCATTTACTGTACCACATTTCACTGCGCTCAGAGAGATAAATCACGAGAAAAGTCTATTAAATTATTTCAAATTCGCTTGGTCGCCATGTTCGTTTTGTACTTTACAGGTTTATGAAATATACATAGGTAAACTTGTATCAGTACCCTTTATCACTGACAAAATTGCAGGGTGATATCTGTAATAGTTTCGGAGATATAGAATTTCAGTGAAATATTTCGCACAGCCGCCATCTTGAGGTTATGTAAACAATTGAACTAAATTAGACTCCAATGCATTACAATGTGTATAAACATTTGCTGTACCAAGTTTCATTACGTTTGGATAGTTAAATCGCGAGAAAAGTCTATTTAAAAGTCTCAACTTCGCTTGACCACCATGTTGGTTTTGTAGTCACCAGGTTTTTGAAAGTCTCATAGGTGAACTTCTAGTAGTGGCCTTTATCACCGTACACAATTTCAGGGCGATATTGGTAATAGTTTCAGAGATAAGGAATGCTAGTGAAATATTACGCACAGCCGCCATGTTGGATTGGTGAGACGTAACTAAATTTGAAGGGCACGGTCGAGGTCACCGGGAATAGTGCTATGAACTTACCGAGTTTCATTGAAATCGCTCCAGCCGTTTAGATTTTATTAGACACACACACACACACACACACACACGCACACACACACGGACAAAAGGTGATCTCATAAGCCTATTTTTTCAAAATTGAAAATAGGCTAATAAATAAAATAAATAAATTAAAGAAATAAATGTTCCATGGTTCGGATTCCACGCAAGAAAGAGATCCCTTGGCTTATGATCGCGGGGACTAATTGTCACGTAAATCTACAAAATCCTAAAGGGCACCTTAGGCCATGGGGACAAGTCAAGCTCTCTGCGGACTCGGTAGACGTGGGTTCGAGCCCCACCGTCGGAAGTCTTTGAAATGATTTTCCGTGGTTTCCACATTTTCAACTGCAGGCAAATGCTGAGATGGTACCTTCTGACAGGTCACGGCCACTTCCTTCCTCATCCTGGCCCAGTTCTATTCATTTCACCTCTCATTAACTCCTCACATGAGGTTGAGGTCAGGTAGGGCATCCGGACATAAAAACCATCCGCCACATAGACTAGCATCGCATCTTATCTCCGACCCCGTTGGAAACGGGAATAATAAGATATAATGAATGGATTATTGATAATTATACCAAATTATGATTTTCAAGTTCTATATATGACTGGCTGTGTGGCTCAGCGGTAACGTTCTCACCTGCTGATCCCAAGATAGCGGGAACGAATCCCGGCCCAGTCAGTTGACATTTGATGGTGCTTAAATGTGAGGGAGCCGTATCAGTAGATTTACTGGCACGTTAATGATCCCCCTGGGGGCAAAATTCCGGCACCCCAGTGTCTCTAAAGGCCACAGTAATTAAAAGGGACTTAAAATCAATAACATTAACAATTTTTAGCCTATTTTCAATTTTGAAAAAAAAAAAAAGGCTTTTGAGATCACCTTTTGTCCGTGTGTGTGTGCATGTGTGTGTGTGATTCGTGTGTGTGTCCCCCCCCCCCTAATAAAATCTAAATTGTTGGAGATATTTCAATGAAACTCGGTAAGTTCATAGCTCTATTCCGGGCGACCCCGACCTTCAAATTTTGTTACGTCTCACCAATCCAACATGGCGGCTGTGCGAAATATTTCACCAGCATTCAATATCTCCGAAACTATTACTGATATCACCCTGGAATTTTGTATGGTGATAAAGGGAACTACTAGAAATTCACTTATGTGACCTTTGAAAACCTGGTAACTACAAAACCAACATGGCGGCCAAGCGAAGTTGCGACTCGGACGTTTCTCGCGATTTAACCAACCAAACGCAATGAAACTTGGCACAGTATATGTTTATATACATTGTAATGCGCCGATATCTAACTTCTTTCAATTGTTTACATAACCTCAAAATGGCGGCTGTGCGATATATTTCACAGGCATTCAATATCTCCGAAACTATTAATGATATCAACCTGAAATTTTGTACTGTGATAAAGTGCACTACTACAAGTTTATCCATGTAACTTTCAAAAACCTGTTAACTACGAAACGAACATGGCGGCCAAGCGAAGTTGAAATATTTTAATACATTTTTCTCGTGATGTAATCATATGAGCGCATTGAAATGAGGTACAGTAAATGATTATACATATTGTCATTCACTGGCATCTAATTTAGTTCAATTGCTTACATAAACTGAAGATGGCGGCTGCACGAAATTTTAAATTAAGTTTTTATTCTTGTGTCGTAATCATGCGATCGAAGTGAAAGTTTGAGTAATGAAGCTACGCAATAATGTTCCTTTAATGGTAACTCTATGGTCTATACATATAACAATCCAAAATGGCGAGCATCCGAAATATTTTGACGGTTCTCAATATCTAAGAATCTTTTCCAGCAATCAAACTGATTTTCCTTATGTTCATAGAGGCTATGAGCATAAGTTCACCTATACGACTCAGTAACCTGATGAGCACAAATCCAACATGGCGGCGACGCGAACAATAAATATTTAAATGGACGTTTCTCGCGATTTAACCATCTGAGTGCAGTGATTTTTTGCACGTTAATTCTTATACGAATGTTAATCAACTGGTATCTAATTTATTTCAATTGTTTTCATAACCGCAAGATGGCAGCTGTGCGAAATTTTAAAATCTCGTTTTTACTTCTTGTGTCTAAAACTGCGATTGAAGTTTGAATACCACACGTACACAATAATCTTCATGTAATAGTACATAAATAAAAATCCAAACTGGCTACCATCTGCAATATTTAGTCGATTCTCAGTATCTACGAATCTAACATAGCAATCAAACTGAAATGTTGTATGTTGATAGAGGCAATTGACATGAGTAGGATATATGAAAATAGGCTGTATAGTTCTTCACGGAACTACTTGTTATAGGTGTTGAGGCATTCTTCAGTTTTTACGTCTAATTTAGAGCACAACCGACTTCATAATACATTTTCAATCATCGTTCGTACATATTTTAACATTCAAGAATACAGTACCTGAAAATTAATAATTAGAACAATTTAAGACCCGGGATTGAGTATGGAGCGCATTTAAGGGGGCTCATACACCACGAATGACCACTCGTGGTGCAGTGGCTAGCATTGTTGCCTATCACCCCCGAGGTACCGGGTTCGATCCCCGGCTCTGCTAAGAATTTAAAAGTATTGGTATGGTCTGGTATGGGGTCTCCCAGCCTCGTGATGCAAAATGGGAACCTGCCGGATGCTATGGCAGGAGGAGGAGTGGAAATGAACTGGCCACCCTACCACACGTAAACTCTGGCTCAGGATGACTGGTTAGTGATCCCTTGACGAAGTGAAGGGCTCTAATTCTGGTCGCCTACATCCCTGGAATGGAATGGCATTCTAATAATAATACACCACGAGTGGGAGCTTTCGCACTCAGTCAACAATTGAATCATAGCTTCACTAATATGTAACATAGAATTACGAAAATATACAAAGTTATATTCAATACATAGGGTTTTTATTTAATATATAAAGGCGAGCAGTATATAAAGAATTGCGTGATTTATTATTGGGAGAATATGTGTGATTTTTCAAACGTCATTAATCACACACACAAAAAAAAAAAAACGATTTAACAAGAAATACAAGTCTGAATGGAATTATGTTTTTCCTGTAAAGAAAACGCATGCATAAGGAATCTCATTCATGAAATTATATAAAAAATAATTAAGCTATAGGCCACTTGGAAAATTTTACAAAATACTCAGTTTGAAAGACAAATTAAATTTTAAAAGAACATAGCCTACTATTGAAAATATAACATTGCTGGTGGTTCATCCTCGGTATTCATGTGTTTTCATCAGATCATACCATTCAGACTGGTATTTCTTGTTAAATTGTTTTTTTCTGTGATTCGTGACGATTAATAAATCACAAATATTGTCCTATTAATGAATCACGCAATACTTCATATACTGTTCGCTTTTGTATATGACATGAAGGCCATGTGTATTCACTATAACTTTGTAAGTTCTCATAATTCTATGTTACATATTGGTGAGATATGATGTAATTCTTAACTGTGTGCATTACTCCCACTCGCCGTGTATGAGCCCCCTTAAACTCCAAGGCATGTGTCTTCTATTACAGAGACGGAGTATATGAAGAATATTATCGATGTATAACCCCTTTTCAGACAAGCCATGCTAGTGGAATATTCCAAGCCGGGAATACATAGCTACTGAATAAGATTACTTGCTTTCCACTCTATCACTGTTGTTGTTTGAGTCTTCAGTCTTTTGACTGGTTTGATGCAGCTCTCCATGCCTCCCTGTCCTGAGCTAATCGTTTCATCTCTACATAGCTACCACACCCTACATCCGAGGCAATCTGTTTAACATATTCTAACCTTGGTCTACCCCTACAGTTCTTGTCCTCGACCCTTCCTTCCATAACTAAGCTTGCTATTCCTGGGTGTCTTAGTATGTGTCCTACCAACCTATCTCTTCTCTTCATTAGCAGTCGCCAGAAACATCTCTCCTCTCCCACTCGTCTTAATACCTCTTTGTTTGTAACCCTATCTACCCATCTGATCTTCATCATTCTCCTGTAGCACCACATTTCAAATGCTTCAATTCTCCTCTTTTCTGCTGCACCAATAGTCCAAGTTTCACTTCCATAGAGCGCCACGCTCCAGACAAAGGCTTTCAAAAATGACTTCCTAATACCTAAATCTATATTCGATGTCAGCAGATTCCTTTTTTGTAGAAATGCTTTTCTTGCCTGAGCCAACCTACTTTTTATATCCTCTTTGCTTCGTCCATCACTGGTTATTCTGCTTCCTAAGTAACAGAAATCTCCTACTTCCTTCAGCTTTTCACCTGCCAATTTGATCTCCACAGAGGTTTCTGATTTATTTCGGCTGCATTCCAGTATTTTTGTTTTACATTTATTAATTTTCATCATGAATTCTTTCCGTAAGACGGAGTCCATACCATTCAAAAACTCATTCAAATCCTCAGGCTTGTTGGCCAAGATGACGATGTCATCAGCAAATCTCAGAGTTGAAATTATTTCTCCTTGAATCTTCACTCCCACTTTAAATTTTTCTCTAATTTCCTTCATTGCTTGTTCAATGTAAAGATTGAAAAGTATGGGTGATAAGTTGCAGCCTTGCCTTACACCTTTCTGAATACCAGCTTCTCTCTCATGTCCTTCAACTCGAATGACTGCTGTCTGGTTTCTGTATAGATTGTATATCACCCTCCTATCCCTGTACTTTATTCCAATCGATTTCAAAATGTCAAACAATTTAGTCCAATCAACGTTATCAAAGGCCTTTTCTAAGTCTACAAAAGCCATGAACGTTCTCTTATCTTTCCTTATTCTACCTTCCAAAATCAGCCTAAGACTTAGTACAGCTTCCCTTGTTCCTACATTTCTCCTGAAACCAAACTGGTCTTCACCCAACTCCGTTTCTATCTGGCTCTCAATCCTCTTGTAAATTATTCTAGACAGGATCTTTGAAGCATGAGTAATCAAGCTGATTGTACGATAATCTTCACATCTGTCAGCTCCCACTTTCTTTGGTATAGGGATGATTTCATTCTTCTTGAAATCAGGGGGTACCTCACCTGTCTCATAAATCCTACACACCAAGTGAAATAACCTGATCAGACCTTCCTCTCCTATGCAGCGTAGCAACTCAATCGGTATATCATCTATGCCTGGTGCTTTGTTCCTGCTTAAGTCTTCCAAAGCTCTATCAAATTCTGATCTCAATATTACATCTCCTTTCGCATCCTCATCAATTTCCTCCTCCCTTTCCATTACATGATTCCCAATCTCCTTTCCCTTATACAAACTCTCTATGTAAGCTTTCCATCTCTCAACCTTTTCTTCCCTATCTGTTAGAGGCTTTCCATTTGTGTCCTTAATATTACAGCACTTAGTCTTCTTTTCCCCAAAAAAATTCTTAGTCCTTCGATAAGCTGTGTCTACTTTTCCTAATTTCAGACAATTTTCTATACCAGCACATTTCTTTTTCAACCATTCTTCTTTCGCTTCCTTGCACTTCTTGTTAACCTCATTTCTCAGACGTCTGTATTCTGCTTTCCCCTTATCATCTCTTACATTCTTGTGCTTCCGCCTTTCATCCATCAATTCGAGTATATCCTGAGTGATCCACGGTTTTCTACCTATTCTCTCTTTCCTACCAATGTTTTCTTCTGCGGATTTTGATATTTCATTCCTCAAAATGCCCATTCGTCTGCAATTGAAGTTTGTTTAGGGTTTTTCATTAGTCCTTCCTTTATACTCTTCTTGAATCTTTCGTTTACATCCTTCTCTTTCAGTCTGTCTATTGCCCACCTTTTTGGCTTTTGACTTTTCTTCAGTTTCTTCAACTTTAATCTGCATTTCATTACAACCAGATTGTGGTCAGAGTTTATGTCAGCACCAGGATATGTTTTACAATCCAAAATCTGGTTTCGAAACCTCTGCTTGACCATAATGAAGTCGATTTGGTAACGCCCTGTATCTCCTGGTCTCATCCATGTGTATATTCTTCTATTGTGGTTATTGAATAAGGTGTTAGCTATGACCAACTCATGCTCAGTGCAGAATTCTACCAGCCTGCTTCCTCGATCATTCCTTTCACCTAATCCGAAATCTCCTACTATCTTCCCTTCTCTCCCTTTTCCTACCACAGCATTCCAATCTCCCATTACTATAACATTTTCATCACCCTTGATATACCTCAGAATTTCGTCTATTTCTTCGTAGACATTTTCAACATCCTCATCATCAGCTTGACTGGTAGGCATATAGACTTGTACCACTGTGGTGCAGGTAGGTTTAGTATTTATTTTTGCTACAATAATCCGTTCACTATATTGCTCATAATATTCCACCCGCTGTCCAAGTTTCCTACTCAATATGAGGCCAACCCCTGCTTGGCCATTGTTTGATTTAGTGCTAATGACCCTATAGTCTCCTGACCAAAAGTCCTGTTCTTCCTGCCAGCGCATTTCACTAATCCCAACCAAATCCAACCTCAACCTATCCATTTCCCTTTCTAAGTTTTCTAACCTTCCATTTCCTAGCAGACTTCTAACATTCCACGCTCCGATCCGTAGAATGTCAGAGTTCCTCTTTGTCACTTCTGTGATGTTAACCCCCTCTCGAGTAGTCCCCACCCGGAGATCCGAACGGGGGACTAGTTTACCTCCGGATTGAAATTTTACAAGGGAGGAGGCCATCATCACATGTATTTATGCATAGAGAGGTGCATATCCTCGGGAATAGCAAACGGCTGTAGTTTCCCCTTGCTTTCAGCCGTGCAGCAGGACGCAGTGTAGCCATTATTTGGCTTATATTATCAATATCTTAACCGTCTATAAGACTAGTAAAGAATTGATTTAATCTGAAAGGCTGCTACTCCCTTTCAGAATAAGTAAAGAGCAATTCTACTAACAAAAATACTAACCTTCTACTGTACTAACAATTAAATACCAAAATTCTACTAACGAAAAAATACTAAAGTTCCACCAACAACAAATACTACCACTAAAACAGTCTGTCACCAGACACACTCACATGCAATCACACATCACAGTCTACTGAAACAATGAACTATAACTAATAAACAATGCAACTGTTACCAGACACACTCACACACCACAGTCTAATAGAACAATGACATATATCTAATAGACAAACTAACTACCTACTTACAACTACAACTAACTACATACTTACTGTACTGTTATTTGAATTGACAATATTTACAAAATGCAATTTAGATAGTCCGGAAGGTAACCGTCAACCCGCTATAAAATCCCATGGCCATCTGCTGGCGCGCCGCGGTGCGTCGTCTCCAAGAACGTAGGAACTCATTGCATTTTATGCTCCAGCTATAGACTTTTCACGACCAGCCATCTTCATTGAAGCGAAGGAAACTACAGTAGCATGCAGACCTTTCAGAATAAGCCCATGATCCCATGTTCCTTAGCGGTCTACCACAAAGCCATACATAGTACATAGCACGTGAAGCGTAAGCGAGTTACCTTTGTGTACCCCGACCTTGTTTACAAGATCTTGTCTGAGGTATGGTTTTAAAAATGTATTCATGGTTAATAATCTTAAAACCCACCTTCAAAGAGGGTTATTCTGCTTCACACAGCTGTGACCAGATCCTCCCTTGCGAGCACCTGTCGGTCATTTCGTCCGACAAACGGGCCTCTCGTAGGATAGGTCTACCTTTGTAGAAGGAATAAATCGGCTTTATGATTACAAAAGTAGATGATTCTTTTAATATTCATTGTGAAATGGTGTTGACAAAACAAAATACGACCTTAATATTAGTATTTTATGTTCGACGATGTCGAAATGTAAATATTATACGTCAGAAAACTGTCTCATAATGATGGTCATTATAGTACTGTTTTTCAATATGAGACAGTTTCTCCAGGCAATCAGAGCTCATTCATTCACCAATTAGGTAAGGATACCTTCACGCATGCGCTCAAAATCCAACATGTCGGACATGAATTACATGATATGAAATTTGACAATGTAGCCTATATTGGATCAACCATTGTAGATACAATGCCAAACACAAAGACAAAATCAGAACGAACCTTTACGGTAACAAGAAAATACTATGAAATATGCAAGAAATTTAGGAATCTACGTCCAGAAATTTCCAACACCATCCTTCTAGCCATCACCGACATGAAAAGTGTTCATCGTCCCTAATATTTGCATAAACAAACTGGCGAATATGAGACATGAAATAGCACTGTACCTTAATATCCCCAACACCAATTTATACACAGAGCATTGCTTTCAAACGACTTCGGTGACAATATTAGTGAATGCTAGTCTTGATCGGCACTAGACATCATGCAGGCTGTAAACAATAGCATTGCCAAGCAAAGTAAATGGTCTCTGCTTCCGATGGTCTTTGACCCACGCATGCGCTCTGTTCAGTAACTAAGGAAAAAAAAGGAAGGAAGGAAGGAAGCTTGTAGTTTAACGTGACCGTTAATCTCGCGATCATAAGCCACGGGACCTCCGTTTTATGTGGAATCCGAATCACAGGACATGGCATTTCGCATCGAAAATCTCACATTCATTGACCGGGAATCGAGCCCGGTCCGCCTTGGTGAGAGGCATACAGCTTGACCGCTGCGCCACCACGCCCCCAACTAAGGAAAACCAGCGCGCTCTGTTCACTAACTGAAGTGAATGAATCCCACAGATATTTATGAATATGTATGTTAAAACATGCGATAAAGTTATAATTATCGTCGAACATAAACAATCGTATGCAACTCGCCTATAATGGTAATTAAGACACTCGTATGGAAATTATAAAACTCGCTACGCTCGTTTTATAAGCATACTCGTGCCTTAATTATTGCCATTATAGGCTCGTTGCATAATGAACTATTTTTTACATCGTTATGCTCGTCTAAGGAGCGCGATTGAACTTATCGAGCTGATCTTGCTTTCTTGTCTTCCCAAAATCTCTTCATCTTCTACTTCTCGCTATGCTCTTTTTGCGCTCATTGATGAACTTCCAGTGTGCCTTTTATCTCCGTACAAAATTTCAGGGTGATACCGCTAATAGTTTCAGAGATATAGAATGCCGGTGAAATATTTCGCACAGCCGCCATCTTGAGGTTATGTAAACAATTGAAAGAAGTTAGATGTCGCTTCATTACAATGTGTATAAACATATTATACTGTACCAAGTTTTATTGCGTTTGGTTGGTTAAATCGCGAGAAACGTCTATTTAAATGTCGCAAATTCGCTTGGCCACCATGTTGGTTTTGTAGTTACCAGGTTTTCAAATGTCACATAAGTGAACTTCTAGTAGTTCTCTTTATCACCGCAAAATATTTCAGGGTGATTTCGGTAATAATTTCGGAGATATTGAATGCTGGTGAAATATTTCGCACAGTCGCCATGTTGGATTGTTGAATCGTAACAAAATTGAAGGGCACGGTCGGGGTCGCCTGGAATAGTGCTATGAACTCACTGAGTTTCATTGAAATCGCTCCAGCCGTTTAGAAGTTATTAGGGGGGACACACACCATCACACACACCATCACACACACACGCACACACAGACAAACACACGGACAAAAGGTGATTTCATAAGCCTATTCTTTCATAAGTGAAAATAGGCTAAAAATCCAACATGGCGACCATCCAAAATATTTAGCCGGTTCTCAATATCTACGAATCTATTACAGCAATCAAACTGAAATTTTGAATGTTAATAGAGGCAACTAACATAAGTAGGATATATGAAAATAGGCTGTATAGTTCTTCACGGAACTACTTGTTACAACATGTGATGTGATACATGTCACAGAACGGGTCACATAACGAGCACACGCTGAGTTCATTTGGGGCGTGGTAGGACATGTTTGTACATATCTTATGATGGTAACCATGCACTACTAACTTTATCACCACATGTATTAGTTTCTGATTGGCGTTGGTCCAGTTCCGGTTGATCATGGCACCCGTGCTGTAAACTTCTAGCGGGATGTCTTCTCTCTTCTCCCTTCTCACTGCTAGGTGCGCTTCAGATTTTTTTTTTGAGGAAGTAAGCTGTAATTTTGCCCTTATTTTTTCGACGAAGGAGGGTTACCGTGCTAATTACACTAAATGTAAGTTTGTAGGTACCCAGAAATGTAATTCTAGTCTGAGAGTTAGAACAGGGTACACTCAGTCTCGTGAGGCAAAACTGAGAAGAGATGGGTTCAGTTCCTACTTCAGCTATTTTGGGAGTGGTTTTACGTGGTTTCCCACTAGTACTCGTAGTAAATGATTCCTTAACTCAAGACCACGGCCACCTCCTTCCCTATCTTCAGCTGAATTACAAATACACATACGCACACTGCTACAGGCTTCAGGATTACCCAGCTTATCAGATAACTAGCAAGTACCCGTGGCTTCGATCGCGATCAAGACAATGGGGACGATGCATTATTGCTGATAATTGGTCTATTCTATTACACCAATCGTGGCTACAGGTGGACTCTGAAAACTGTGATACATACAGTATATTGATATGAGCAGCAAAGTGGGAATTTGATAGAGTTGTGAAAGTCTGCAGGGTACGATGTTACATTATGTAAACACATTTGAAAATTACGTTTTTGATTTTGCCATCTTCTGCTGAGACATAACGATTTTGTTGTCCGGAAAAATGGATTTGTCTAAATGTACATGTTTGTGGTCACGGGACCTTACGGCTTTGGTTGGGAGTTATTGGTTTATGGGTTGGAACAACATGGCGACGGAATACAGTCCACTACGGTATATAAGTTATGGTGAAAACCCAAGAATAAATAATATGTTTTAGTGTGTATCTTTGTCTGCATACATATGTAAATAGGTAAAGTAGCTATTTTTATACACGTGTGTGTATTAAAACCAACATTTCGATAAGCCCAACAGTACACCTACTGCTGTTAAGTGTGTGTCATTGCGCTTTGTTAATAGAAACTGCGAATATTGTTTGAAGAGGGAACTGCACTCTTGCACACTGGAATGGCAAATCTATCGGAATATGGGGAATTAAAAGTATTTTTCCTTAAGCTATTCTGGGTGTAATTTTGCCACACTTACTGATGATTTGAACGTCAACATGTCGCTATTAATAGGCCTATAGTAAAATATCTCTCAACTTGGCCGCTGATGTACATTATGCAGTGTCTTCCAGTGTTAGGCCTACATCCCAGGGATTGAAATTCTCCAACAACCCTTTTGCCTCACATGTTTCTGTAAGTAATTAAAATTCCAGATTGCTGTTGTTTGAGTTTTCAGTTTTTTGACTGTTTCGAAGCATCCCTCCATTCCTCCCTCTCCTGAGCTAATCGTTTCATCTCTACATAGCTACCACACCCTACATCCGAGGCAATCTGTTTAACCCTGGTCTACCCCTACAGTTCTTGTCCTCGACCCTCCCATCCATAACTAAGCTTGCTATTCCTGTGTGTCTTAATATGTTTCCTGTCAACCAATCTCTTCTCTTCATTAGCCGTCGCCAGAAACATCTCTCCTCGCCCAATCGCATTAATACCTCTTCATTTGTTACCCTATCTACCCATCTGATCTATATCATTCTCCTGTAACACCACATTTCAAACGCTTCAATTCTCCTTTTTTCTGTTGCACCATTAGTGCAAGTTTCACTTACTTATAGTGTCACGCTCCAGACAAAAGCTTTCAAAAATGACTTCGTAATACCTAAATGTATGTTCGATGCCAACAGATTCCTTTTCTGTAGAAATGCTTTCCTTACCTGAGCCAACCTACTTTTTATATCCTCTTTGCTTCGTCCATCACTGGATATTTTGCTTCCTAAGTAACAGAAGTCTCCTACTTCCCGTAGCGTTTCACCTGCCAATTTGATGTCCATAGAGGTTTCTGATTTATTTCGGCTGCATTCCAATAATTTTGTTTTACATTTATTGATTTTCATCATGAATTCTTTCCTCAAGACGCGTGGTCAACGCGTCGAGTCCCCTCGTCCGGTAATCTTGATTTTCATACCCGGTTCTCTTCCTTATAGTCAGACTACTCAATTGTTCTCATGCGGCTGAATGAACCCCTTCCAACCCTCATGTCAGTTTATAAAATCTGTGATGGAGCCGGGAATCAAACCGGAGGCATGTGCTAAATGATCCCGATGTCCAAGCCCCGCAAATAAAACAACAACAACAACAACAACAACTGTAGCTCTCGCCAAACCACTTGTAACTGTCAACGACGGGCGTGGTCAAAGTTAGTATGACCATATTCAGTGTACTGTGTTTTATCCGTTGCTATACAGCTTCATAAAAGTGTGTAACATATTCCATATTCCATATGGGCCCTGTGTTGTTGGGTGTGTCTTGAATTTGTCTGATAACCTGTATTTATGTAATGCAGTGGCGTGACTATGGGGGTGATTAGGGTGACAAATAATTTTAAAAAACGTAATTTGATAAAAAAAATATTTTAAAAAAATAGAAAGCTAGTTTTTGGATTGTTGCCTAACGATTGGATTATGTACGTTTATAACATTGTGGGGTTTGAAGCCATTTTTTCAGTGTTGCCTTAGTAAACAAGAGTTTAGTGCTTTTCAGTCGGTCAACACGAATGTACCCAATGTACCTCATTCAATAACATACATCTTATCTAGGTTGGCAACACCCCACATAAACACATCGCACTGACTCCGCACAGCACATATGAACAGGGGGAAGAAAAGGGAAATACCCGTGGCGTTGAGATAACAGCCCATCTCAGTCGATCACACCTGGAGTTACAGTGAAAACGAAAACTGCGCGAAGCTCCAGTAAGGAAGACTACCAGATAAGTAGTAGCCTGTAATATTTCATTTTAACCATAGTTGATTTTACAACCATATAATCACTCCAAATTAAAAACTCCGGATATCTATCACCATTTAGCATTTCACCTAATATCATATATACTGCATTTAGCATACACCGACAGTTGCAGTACCAATGAAAAATCCACAGCCTGCTTCCAGTCTTCGACCGGGTCAGGAATGGAATGAATGAAGCCCCCCCCCCAGAGATCTGTGCTGGACAAAACGGAGGCAGACAGGTTTTTCTCCGGGTACTCCGGTTTTCCCTGGCAAAATTTCATTCCAGCAACACTCTCAACTATCATTTCATTTCATCTGTCATTCATTTAATCATTGCCCCAGAGGAGTGCGTCAGGCCTCGGCAGCCGGCACAGTTCATATCCTCGCCGCAGTACCAATACTGCAACTAAATAATTGTACATATTGAAAATATTTTCACCTGTATTTTCAAACCCAGATTTTATAGCCTAATTGTAATGGATCTGATGATGATCGCTTGACGATCGAAACTGGTCATCCTAGTGTATTTATTAATCTCATGTAATCTATTTCAGGATTAGGGCATAACCCAGCTCTTTTGGGTACATTCGTATTGACCGACTGAAAAGCACTAAACTCTTGTTGTACGTTTATAATTTGAGAACATTTAGGTTGTTAGTTAGTTATTGTTGTTTTAAGGGGCTGAACTATGAAGTCATCTGTCCCTCTTAACACCGATTAAAGAATATAAATTTGGAATTGAATTTAAAATTTAGAGGTGGACACCTAAATTTGAAAGGACCTAAAATTAATGAACAAAAAATTAAATAAAATAATAATTATAACAAGAAGTTCCGTGAAGAACTATACAGCCTACTCTTCATGCCAATGATTATTCTACAGTATAAGAACCTATCTAGAATAATGACGAAATTAAGTTGTTAATATCGAAATATCTAATTAGTTCAAAATATACCTGGTATAATGTAGCCTAATAGAGCACTACAGTTGGCCGCCCTGGTGACTGAATATATTCTTAGTTCCATTTCTTAAGGTACAGAATACAAAATTTGGTTGAAGTCCAATGGACGTTACATGCAGTTAGACACTGGATCTATCAGCACGCGTAAAAGCATGTTGCCAACAATACCATGCGTGTGCTGGTCAGGAATAATCTGAATTATTATGATATCTTGTTGTGCCAATTTTGGATGAAATCCATTTGTTAGTAAAGAAGTTACATGTATTTTAAAATTGGACATATCAGCAGGCATATAATCATGTTGGCAGCACTGCCTTGTATTAATTACTCCAAATTAATCTAGAATGTCAGGCGCTATACGTGTGCAAAGTATAGAGCTGTTGGCTTGCATACTTTCTGATACTTTCTGATATTTCTGGTATTTAAGAATACTTTCTGATATTTCTGATATTAGGGTAAAAAGAATATAGACAGCATTTATTAACAGTTGGCAGCCCTGATTGCTCTTAACAATACTTATAGTCATATCTGTTATGGTACACATAGCACATACGAAATTCGGTTGAAATTCAACTGATAGTATAGAAGTTACATGTATTTAAAAATTGGTTCTATCAGCAGGCTTATAATAATGTTGGTAGAACTGACGTATATAAATTACTCCAAATTAATTTAAAATGTCAGAATATACGTGTGCATAGTTTAAAGCTGTTGGCTTGCATACTTTCTGATATATTGGTAATTGGATATAAAAAATAGAGAGAGCAATTATTAACAGTTGGCAGCCCTGGTGGCTCTTAATAATACGCTCAGTCATATCTGTTTATGTACAGATATTACATACAAAATTTGGTTGAGATCCAATTGATAGTGTAGAAGTTATATGCATTTAAACATTGGACCTATCAGAAGGCTTAAACACTGTCATGGTTGGCCTCCTGGAAATTAAGCTGAAATAGTATTATCTACATGGGTGCCAATTTTGGAATAGCTCCCATGCATACCTTGCAAGATATCCAACATGGAGCTCAAATTTCTAGTGCGTTTTTTCAGCAGTTGGTAGCACTGACATCATTTTCAAATATGGACGTGAGCTATTCCGGTGCACATCTTTACTCATACTAAATTTGGTTTTGATTGCTGCAGCCGTTTAGGGTTGATGGGGGACACACACACAGCCAGCCAGACAGACAGACACACATTTTCCCGGATCGATCTCATGTCTACTTTTTCCTCATTTTTGCAAAATGTGAAAAGTAGGCTAAATATAAACAAAAATTACGGAAAAACAAAAAAAAAAATTGTCATTCACAAACGAACAGGTCGTTGAGTCAATGTACACTGGAAAAATTACATTGCTGGGCCTAACCCACTCTCACTTATAAAGCGGATAACGCGATCAGCACCCACCGCGTCATCCGCTAATATAAGTTTGAGTGTCATCTGCAAACCAAGTTTGAGAACATTTATCTTTACGCGTAAACTATTTACCGTAGAGTTAGCCCTAGCAAAACTGTTTATTATCGAGATCAACCATGAAAACGTGTAGGTTTGCTATTATTGGTTTGACTTATTTTGTCCCCCGGACAAAACAAAATCCAAAAACAAACACATGACCAAAACAGAAATCAAAAAGCAGAAAGAAAATAAGTAGAGAGAAAAAAACAAAAAACCAAAAACGCGATTAGTTCAGATTTGGCTCCACTCATCCACCTCCAAAAGTAAATCTTCGGTACACCACTGTTGTAATGACTGTAGTGTGTGTGTATAGCTGTATTAGGGTCAGGGAGATGGCATAGTAGGTGTCCCTTGAATAGAAACAAGGTATCAAAAGAACCTCACTCAGGATAGCCATTGACAAGGCTGGGATTCGAACCTACTATCCATATTTTATTACATGTAGTTAATGTTATGATAAGTACATACTTACTAATTCATTGAATAGCCTAACAAATTCACGCTGGTTTTGGCTGCACAGGAATGAGAGGGAACATGGGAACTCGATTTGCTTGACCGAGTCTCTAAATAGCTCGCTTCCTTCTTAACTCCATTACTATCAATTAAGTGTGTTCTGTTGGCCAATTACGCCGTCACCTTTTTCTAGATACCTGAGCTGTCATTACACGGGTACATTATTCCGTTGGATGGGACTTGACTCGGGCGTAGCGAATTAGAAGGGTTAGTTACCTACTGTAAGTTGTCTTTCTCAAGTATCTTCTTACCTACGAGGGCATTTTTAGTTTCCTCATTTCATTTCACAGGGAACAAATCGCTTTGAAGCAATTTTTCAGTTTTGCCTTATTGTTGTTGTTTGAGTCTTCAGTCTTTCGACTGGTTTGATGCAGTTCTCCATGCCTTCCTGTCCTGAGCTAATCCTTTCATCTCTATATAGCTACTACACCTTTCAGCTTACCACGGTGAGTGAGTGGTTATCGTGTCAGACTGCCAACCCCAAGCTTGCAGGTTCGCCCCTGGCCATGGTAAGAGATTTTTGAAAGGCGACAAAAATCACGACACACATGTCCTACGTTGTTGGGATGTTAAAGAACTCATTTGAATTCAGTAGAACGTGTTCATAATGGCAAAAAAACTCGGGTTTTTTCACCAACATAAAGAGTTCCTCATTTCTCTACTAGAAAGCGCTATAGTGTCAAGGAGCTTAGATATCTAACCTCCTTGACTTTCATAGCGCTCCAAGTAACAACAAAAGCCTACATGTAAGCTGCCCTCTGGCCACAAATAACAAAGCTTTCACCCGGCACCCAAGGCCATGCGATATTATTATTATTTTTATTATTATTATTATTATTATTATTATTATTATTATTATTATTATTACCACACCTTACATCCAAGGCAATCTGATGAACATATTCTAACCTTGTTCTACGCCTCCAGTTCTTGTCCTTACCCCTTGCTTCCTTAACTGAGTTTGCTATTCTTGGGAATCTTAGTAGTGTGCAACTAATTTATCTCCTCTCTTCAGAAGCATCTCTCCTCTCCTACTCGTCTTAATATCTCTTCATTTGTTACTCTATCTACCGTCTGTTGTTCATCATTCTCCTGTAACACCACATTTCAAATTCTTCCATTCTCCTCTTTTCTGCTGCTCCAACAATCTAAGTTTGACTTCCGTAGAGCCCAGACCGTCGTCTAACTCAGTGTTTCCCAAACTTTTTTGTGTGTGTACCACTTTAGGAGATGAGAATCTCTCGCGTACCACCTCAATGGTTGGGAGATATACAGTAGTAACTATAACCCCCACCACCACTACGTAGCAGACTAAGAGACGGGTTATAAATTGTGTTTGTTAGAGTTAGACTGTTAGAGTTAAAGTTCAAATAATGGAAAATGTGTCCAGTTGTTTCATTATTTATTGCAATAAATATTCAATTCAAACATTCAGAGATGACACTTGACAAATAATATTAATAAAAGAACTTGTAATAAGTAAACATAGAAACCAAAGTTCAACTAATAACTTCAGTGTGAAAGGTGATCTTGAAGATTAGAGGCCAACTTAGGAATGTCTGGTTTAAGATTGCTGAGTCTCAAACGAAGATCGTCTTCCATTGTAAGGTTCCTATTCTGGTATTTATTCTTGAGATAAACAAGTGAAGAAAATGCAGTCTCACACAAGTACGAAGTAGTGAAAGGCAGTAAAAATCTAACTGCTTTGTCAGCTATGTCTGCATAGTCTGCATGCCTCTCAACCCAAATGTTCACAAGAGCCATTTTTGAAAAAGTTTGCCTTAGTTCAGAATCACAATTCAATTCATAAAACTGCTCCTTATCTTTGGCCCTTAAAGTCCTCCGGCAACATCTCAATGTAATTTATATTTTAAAATTTTATATATATATATATATATTTATATTAAGAGGAGAATTGAAGCATTTGAAATGTGGTGTTACAGGAGAATGATGAAGATCAGATGGGTAGATAGGGTTACAAACGAAGAGGTATTAAGGCGAGTGGGAGAGGAGAGATGTTTCTGGCGACTGCTAATGAAGAGAAGAGATAGGTTGGTAGGACACATATTAAGACACCCAGGAATAGCAAGCTTAGTTATGGAAGGAAGGGTCGAGGACAAGAACTGTAGGGGTAGACCAAGGTTAGAATATGTTAAACAGATTGCCTCGGATGTAGGGTGTGGTAGCTATGTAGAGATGAAACGATTAGCTCAGGACAGGGAGGCATGGAGTGCTGCATCAAACCAGTCAAAAGACTGAAGACTCAAACAACAACATTTTTATATTTTTCGTAACGAATCTAATATTTTTTACATTTTTCGTAGCATCACCACGCACCACTGCAGCAGTACGAGCGTACCAACAGTGGTACGCGTACCACAGTTTGGGAAACGCTGCTCTAACTAAAACATTCTTAACTCACGACCAAACCTCCCACTTCAAACATATAAGATTACACCGCCTGGGTATGCCTTGGCCATCACGACATTAGTCTAATTGAAGATATGGAATTGTGAGGGCCAGGGCCATTTCTGAAAGTGTCAGTTTAGATTCAAAAATTGATTTTGTAACTTTCAGTCGGTCAACACTTAATAATTTCAATTAGTCGAATATTTGAAAAAATAACCTGAATAAATTACATGTGATAATAGTACATTTGCAACGAGCCTATAATGGCAATAATTAAGACACGAGTGCCTTAATTACCATTATAGGCGAGTTGCATACGATTGTTTATGTTCGACGATAATTATTACAACTATTTTATGTTCGAACATAAATATTCATAAATATCTGTCGAGATTTCGCCAGTTTTATGTACTGAACAGAGCGCATGGGACGCAGAGAATGCCTTGTATTTGTCCATGGCCTCCTCGATTACCCCACTATGACACTAGGCAACGCAGTGAAATTTTAATTAGAAGGCCTTGGAACTCAGCGCAGGTACGATGCTATCCTAATCTAATTGGTCAAACAACTGATTCTTGAGCTGTGTTTGGTGGGAGAAACTGTTTCATAATGAAAAATAGTGTTATAATGAACATCATTATGATACAGTTTTCTGACATATAATAGTCAGGGTCGAGCATAAAGATATGTAATGTATTATTACGGATTATTGAGGAAGGAGAACACTAAGGAATGGATTGTTTCGCTCGACAGGCGAGCATCATCAGATCCAAATCCCCAAGACAAGTGACTCTACAAAACAGTACCAAACCCACAGTGACACCCACAAACAACCACTGCCTTCCAAAACAAATAAATATCAGAAAACTTAGTAAGTGTTGAAGGCCTATTTACATGTATTAATACTACTACTTTTCTTCGGCTTTTCCCAATTAATTGGGGTCGCCGGAGCCATCCAGGCTCATTTTGGTTTTGGCCGGGGATTTAAGGCCGGATGCCCTTCCTGACGCCACGTGATTTTTCAGGTGAAAATTCCACCCCACTTTCACCGGGATTCGAACCCCAGCCGTCCGGGTGAAAGACGAGCAGCTAAGCCACTGCGCCACCACGCTCCCCCTATTTACATGTATTAATGTTAAGTACTAAATATTAAGGCATCGAGCACCCGAAGAAATAACTCTTTATTTAATACTCAGCAATTCTTTTAGGTTTGTGCCGTGTCTTGTGTGGGGTTTCGCCTAGGACACCAAGCTGGCTCATCGGCGGGCTCTGGGTGTCCCCGCCCGGACCCCCACGAAAGAAACGCACTGCGCGCTACCACCCTTTATATTAGGTGCAACTGCACCACTTGACTGCGAGAACTAAAAGCTCAAGCAACCTGAACCTCCCTATGAAGGCTTCCAAAAAGATGGTATATTGGCTTTCACGGCCGGTGAATTAAAACTCAGCAATTCTTCTAGGTTTGTGCCGTGTCTTGTGTGGGGTTTTGCCTAGGACACCAAGCTGGCTCATCGGCGGGCTCTTGGTGTCCCCGCCCGGACCCCCACAGGAGTAACGAACTGCACGCTACCTCCCTTTATATTAGGTGCAACTTCACCACTTGACTGCGAGAACTAAAAGCTCAAGCAGCCTGAACCTCCCTATGAAGGCTTCCAAAAAAGATGGTATATTGGCTTTCACGGCCGGTGAATTAAAATTCAGCAATTCTTCTAGGTTTGTGCAGTGTCTTGTGTGGGGTTTCGCCTAGGACACCGAGCTGGCTCATCGGCGGGCTCTTGGTGTCCCCGCCCGGACCCCCACAGGAGTAACGAACTGCTCAGGGCAGTGAAAGCCAATATACCTTCTCTTTATTTAATGTTGCAAAAATTTAGTAATGATGATCCCATCAACGAAACAGTCTTACTCCCCCAACTAATGTATTAAGGTGAAGCTACTATTGATGTGATGCACTTAAGAAATAGGCCCTAAACTACTATAGAATTGTAAACCAATATGCGTAACTCTGCTGTTTTTCTTTCTGAAATCCACTAATTGTGTAGGAATATCAATCAATCTCTTCACGGCTAAAAACACAGCGCCTCCACCGACTGAACTACAGAATCGAAAGTAGTACAGACGTTAATTCATAAAAACCGTTACTAACAGAACTTCATTCTATAATATAGACCGTATTCAGGATCAGGAATATCTAAACAATACAGCAATTTGCCGCATGGATGCTGGCTTTCATCATAGTTTAAATACATTATATCAAGCCAGAACCAGCTGGGCACAAACTAATCGCTAATAACGTCATTATTTAGGACTCAGCTAACACCAATATGTGTCTCAGTTAGACACTAATGTGCGTAAACACATCTGTAATGCAAATCATATTACTTGTAAATCACTCCCATATACCAGCTAATTGTTTTGTTGTTTTGCTAATTTTCAACCCAAGGATGTCAATTTTGGTTATGTGTAATTGTCTCTCCTTGTTAATGTTAATGGAGGTTAATACAGATTTGTTGTTTATCCTATCTCTGCTGTCTGATTAAAAATGACCTGGAATACAAACATGTATTGACAATAATTATGCCACCTGTCTAAATTCACAGTCATATATTGACCTCGTATTTCATACTAGCTTTCATTATACGTCGTTGTTGACCTCTCCTGTATGTGATGGTTGAAGGAGGTTGCTGTAGTCAGCAGGGTTCGTTTAGTGCAGGGGTTCTTAACTATTTTACTCCCACACCTTCCCTAAAAGTAAACTTAACGAGAACTTCCGTGACGAACTAAAGAGCCTACTTTTCATGCCAATGATTATTCTACAGTATAAGAACCTATCTAGAATAATGACGAAATTAAGTTGGTAATATTGAAATGTCTAATTAGTTCGAAATATTCCTGGTATAATGTAGCCTAATAGAGCACTACAGTTGGCAGCCCTGGTGGCTGAATATATTCTTAGTTCCATCTCGTAAGGTACAGAATACAAAATTCGGTGAAGTCCAATGGACGTTACAAGCAGTTAGACATTGGATCTATCAGCACGCGTAAAAGCATGTTGGCAACAATGTCATGCGTATGCTGGTTAGAAATAATCGGAAATATTATGATATCTTGTTGTGCCAATTTTGGATGAAATCCATTTGTTAGTTTAGAAGTTACATGTATTTTAAAATTGAACATATCAGCAAGCATAGAATCATGTTGGCAGCACTGACTTATATTAATTACTCCAAATTAATCTAGAGTGTCAGGTGCTATACGTGTGCAAAGTATAGAGCTGTTGGCTTGCATACTTTCAGATATATTGGTATTTGGATAATGAGAATAGAGAGAGCAATTATTGACAGTTGGCAGCTCTGGTGGCTCTTAAGAATACACTCAGTCATATCTGTTTATGTACACATATTACATACAAAATTTGGTTGAAAACCAATTGATAGTGTAGAAGTTATATGCATTTAAATATTGGACCTATCAGAAGGTTTAAAATTATTTTGGCAACACTGTCATGTATGGCCTCCTGGAAATTAAACTGAAATAGTATTATCTACATGTGTGCCAATTTTGGAATAGCTCCCAAGATATCCAACATGGAGCTCAAATTTCTAGTGCATTTTTTCAGCAGTTAGCACTGACATCATTTTCAAATATGTGCTTGAGATATTCCGGTATACATCTTTACTCATACTAAATTTGGTTTCGATTGCTGCAGCCGTTTAGGAGTTGATAACGGGATACACACACACAGCCAGCCAGACAGAAGGACAGACAGACAGACAGACAGACAGACAGACAGACAGAAGGACTGACAGACAGACAGACACACATTTTCCCGGATCGATCTCATAAGTCTACTTTTTCCTCATTTTTGCAAAATGTGAAAAGTAGGCTAAAAATTCCACTCACGCCACAGCATCGACGTGTACGTCTCGACTGGTGCCGTCAGATGATCACTTGGAAGATGGAATGGCGCGCCGTGGTCTTCAGTAATGAAAGCAGATGGTCGTTGGCGCGTTCGACGTAGACCTGGTGACCGTAGAGTGCATTCGTCCAAGACACACCGGCCTCACCCCAGGCCGTATGGTCTGGGGTGCGATAAGCTACAACTCCCGTTCATCTTTGGTGTTTGTGGAGGAACGCTAACCAGTGCTCGGTACGTGCAGGATGTTGTAAGACCCGTTCTTTTGCCGTTCTTGCAACAGAAAGGGGATGTGTTGTTCCAACGAGATAATGCTCGCCCACATACTGCCCGTGCAACTCAACGTGCACTGCAAGACGTGCAGCAACTTCCCTGGCCAGCACGATCGCCGGGCTTGACGCCAATCGAGCACGTGTGGGACATGATGGACCAACAAGTGACTCGTGCGACTCGTCCACCCACAACTCTTACTGAACTGTGTGAACAAGTCGAGCAGGCATAGAATAACGTATCCCAAGAGAGTATTCGCCGTCTGTATGGTCGACTGGATGCAAGAGTCAGTGCCTGCATTGCCCTCCGTGGAGGCTACACCTTGTACTAATATGGGTGTTTCAGCATGGGTCGATACCAGGTATCTCTGAACCTATTGATCTGTATATTCAATCATTTCATGTAGTTACTCCATATGCACTGTTGCCACAATAAATCTTGAGTGAATTGGTAACTTATAAAAGGGTGACCTATTTTTGATGTGTAACATCTTTCCACTCGGTTGCTGGATATTTTTGTGGGAATGATTTTGAAATTGGGACGGAAGTGGATCGGAACGATCGAGGTGGCACCAGCTGGCACATTTCCGTTCATCGAACGGAAGTGTTCGAACGGAAGTTTGCTAGCTGGCAGTGGTGGATCGAACGGAAGTGTAAGACACACTGCCAACTCGATCGATCGATCTAGCTGGCAGTGGTAAGAGAAACAATGAGCGCACTGTGTCGGAAATTGATGCCATGACGTACTCTCGCCCATGTGGAATGTATATGACATACTGAACTGTAAACGCTCATGCGAACTCTGGTGTCAAGTGATTGAAACAAAGCACATGGTACATGTCCGACGTCTTCGTATCAGTATTTAAATGGTAAAATGCCTTAATATCAAACATTGTAAGTAGTCGGCATTGCCGGTATTATGTTTCTGCACAATGGCTATTCAAATATTAACCCACATAACGGTAATGCAGTCATCAATATAATATAATCGTTGTGGTTATACGAGAACTGAGCAAGCCTTCATGAACTATTGCTGAATACATTCTCTCTACTCACAAGAGGGCCTGTTCATAAGGCATTTTAAACTCAATTTCACGCAGGAACATAATCGAAACAAGCAAAATATAAATGAAACTTAATTCCGTAATGCAGAATTATTGGAACGTGGAAATTAGTCACCATCTTGTGCACAATATTTGCGCAGTCGAAATAGCCGTGGGGTTAGCGCCTATGACTGTGAATCTAGAGATCTCGGGCTCGAATCCCGGACGGGCTAGATATTTTTTGTTACCAGATTATCATTTTAAACTATATTTATCATATTAATATGACTCATTTTAACATAATACTTATGAAATTACGTGTTGGTCTGAGAATCAAGTGGACCTGTTTATAAGGAATTTAAGGTTATGAGCGGTGTCGCGTCTATTAATCTAGTTGATCCATATCGTATTCTTTATTTAGGCTAGTGCTGGTAGAAGCTACGAATCATCTAATAAAATGAGTTCCGTATTCTAAACTACAAGCCTCCGTGGCTTAGGCGGCAGCACGCCGGCCTCTCACCGCTGGGTCCGTGGTTCAAATCCCGGTCACTCCATGTGAGATCTGTGCTGGACAAAACGGAGGCAGGCAGGTTTTTCTCCGGGTACTCCGGTTTTCCCTGTCAACATTTCATTCCAGCAACACTCACCACTATCATTTCATTTCATCTGTCATTCATTTAATCATTGCCCCAGAGGAGTGCGTCAGGCCTCGGCAGCCGGCACAGTTCATATCCTCGCCGCTAGATTGGGGCTCCATTCATTCCATTCCTGACCCGGTCGGAGACTGGAAGCAGGCTGTGGATTTTCATTATAAACTACAATATCTGTAAAACACTCCCTTTTACAATAGATTAATATTTGTGTCAATATTAGTAAAAAATACCGGTGTATCAACAATTTCACGTGAGGTTTCTTCTATGTTAGATGTTACAGATCACATGCGACATGCGACTCGTATTTTTTTTTCTTTTCCGGCAGTGTATCTATATCTATATCTATATACTATGAGTGTAAGAATTGTTCAGCTTGAAAAGTTCTACAAAAAAGTCCTGGACAACATATATCTGTCTTTAATACATCACCCTCTAAATGTATTTTTACGGCTGTGAGTTTGTTTCATCGCTCGCCGCATGAGTCACAACTGCCCTCGGGCTGGGCTGTGCTCTGCCTCAGTGAATTGCGTGCGCCTTATGCAACAGGACTACTAGGACAAAGGGATGGTCCAGAATATTCGTGACCCAGCCAGTGACGGAAACCTCGTGAAGCCGTGAACCCTGGAAGGGTCTAGAAGCATTTATTGAGTCACCGGCCTGCTATATAAGAGCGACCTGTCAAGCAGTGAGCGTGTGTTTTTCGAGATAGTGCGAGCGTTTATCCAGAGCGACAGAAATGTGGTAACGTGACTTGCGAATCCCCTAGTGAAGCTGATTCTCTTGACAGCGAGGGAGTGAGAAGCATACTGGGGACTGCCTGTGTTTTGAGCGAGTGTGATTTCACTGAGCGACAGAGGTATTGCGGCGAAGTGCCGTGCGAGTTACGAAATCCAGTGACATTGTTTCCCAGCTTGTGGACAGCGAAGCAGCGTGTAGCAGGTTATCGTAAGTAACTGTAGTTTGTGTACATAAGGAAGAGGTGCAGGTATTCCACGGGTCTCATTAGTGGAGGATTAGCTGCATGACTAAGTGAAAGGGGCAAAAGCGCTACATAAGGAAGAGAATTGAGGAAACTGGAGTAAGGTTCTAATTGCTTGTATTTGCTGTTGAGTGGTGTATCTTTCTGGCCGCAATAAAGTTAATTATTTCTTTAAAGGAACAATCTGTGTTGTGCTTCAACCCACCGTGATCCAGTTAACAAAAGTGCCACTAGGGGGTGGCACGTAACAGTATTTTACGTTTTCATTTCTTCCAACAATCTCCATTCAGTGGAAATTTAAATTTATAGCTTCGGAGAGATTTTACGATCTATCTATCGAGCGAGCCAATCACCTCTGCTCGGCCAGCATCAAACTGTCGAGTCATGTCGAGTTAAGACTTCATAGAAGAGTATGTGTGGAGTTTCGATGTTCACTTCGGCTTTTCTGAATTGCCTCTGGGACCTGCCGTCCGTGCGCCTTTTAAGCTTATACTGGGTAAACAGCTAAAGATACGGGCGAAAGAATACATACAGACCATGCTTCACAGTGAATAAGAAATACGTTCATTAGCAACGCATACTCCTGTTACCATAAACATGTCCGGTGACGAAGCCCTGATCGTTAAATCATGCACCACGGTCGAGAGGGCAGCAGCCAAAGTCCAGAGATTGCAGGTTTGATGGTGGCTATCCAGAGTGTGGTTTATCCCCGTTTTTTCCACACTCCCTCCAGGCAAATGCCGGTGCACTGTAACGGCTACCTTTGTCGTTGGATATCGCTCTACAAGTTGGGCGATCATTTATAACGTTTCTACAGATATTACACGAAAGACTCCTTAAAACCACCTCATCGTTCTTATTTAGCATTGGCCTGTCTAGACAGACGACATACACTTTATTAATTTAGATTTACTGGGCGCCAGTTATCGTAAAGATAACACATTAAAATTTTATTTAGCCACGGCCGCTCCCTTCCTTGAGCCAAGATCTATCATCGGAGCGTAGGGCAATAAACTTGCTCTATGAGATACTCTTTGCATTCCAACTATCCTATATATTCAACTCCCAATGAACAAGACATTTTAACTAATACTGGTTTATTTACAACAAAATTATTAACATTTGATCTGAGGTTTCGAGCTGTGTACAATATGTGCATTAATATTCCCTAATTGCGGGGCAATATTGACTGTCTTCTCGCTAGCGCTGATCTTCTGTGTTGATAATAACTCGGTCCACATACCTGGTGCCTTGTGGTTCAAAGTCCATCTCGTTGGTCTGCTTGCAGTCTAATTTGAGATCTTACGCCAACACACGTTTATTGACCTTTGAAAACATATGTTTTCTTCTTCTCGTTGTTGTTGTTGTTGTTGTTGTTGCTGCTGCTGCTGCTTGTTTCTGAGTTTGATCACCATGGTAAGCAAATTTGAACAAACCAGGCTAATTGAATTCACTAAGTCCCATCTTACTGAGGGACTGGCAGAGTCTACGACTCACAAAGTCAGTGAGTGAGTGCGTGATCGAATATGTGAATGACAGAATAGAATCTATAGAATAGCCAGTGCTGAAGTCGCGCTGGGCTTTTATACACTCTGAATGGTCCCGATGTTTCGCGGCATAAATTTGCCCGCGACCCATCAGACCAATTATAGCAAAGCATTTCTCAGTCCTCAAGCGACGCTAAAACTTCTCCGAGCGGGAATACAGGCCCGCGTACTTCAAATATTCCACTCAGAACCCGCTATTCCTCTCGTTGCGCATCTATATATTCCGCCGAAATCTTTCTCCAAGCCCTTGTCTCCAGTCAGCGTGGCTTCGTTCCAGAAATACATTTTCTTGCAATATGTTGCTTCACCGTCCGTAACTTCTTCCAACCATGCCCGTCCTGTCTTTACAATTTAACTAATAAAACAGCCCTAGACCTCTATAAAAACCCCGTTTCTTAATCTAAGCACTTGACAATATTATATATGATTATGGTAATGACGTGAATATGGTATAGCCCCTCCATTGATATTAATGGGTGAATAAAACGATATAACTTTGATATTTCAATAATAATAATAATAATAATAATAATAATAATAATAATTACACAATGATATTAAAAAAAAAAAATTGTACCGTAATCAAGATTACGTTACAAAACGTCCCCATGGTTTCATAAAGAATGTAATGAATGATGAAATCACAAATCTTCCCTTTAAAACTTAACAGGAAATACACTGAATATACATATATAACCCTTCAAATTACATACATAATGATTATACCCTTTTCATTTTCCTTGATTGATCTGCACTCTTCTTGCAATGTTACATAAACATTCTGATTGTCCTGTGCAGTCATACAGGATTTACATGCTACATTTGTTCTTGTAGTCCCTTACAATAACAGAACACAATATATATTGCTTCTTGTTTCACGCAACACAAGTGATTTATCTCACTTCCACCAATTCCTTAGAGCCACGACACGACTCTAATTATAAACACACGGCAGTCTGCCCTTCTTGCTGCACTTGCTCTTTTCTATGATGTTTCCTCAGATTGTAAATGTTATATGTACCAATGACACAATTTTCCTGATCTTTCAATAAGTAGGCATTCTTTCCTATCCTCTTCGAAACGACATAAGGTCCAGTAACAATAAAAACAGCTTTGACATTTTCCCTTCCAATGCACAAGATGGCAACGGCTTACGTAACAATCGTTGATACAAACTTCCATGTACTTCCCACCTCTCAACAAATCACTGACTAGTCTCGATAACATCACATGAGTCAACAATACATACCTGAAATAACTACCTAGTGTCCTACCTAATTTCCTCACTAACGTTGAGCAACTACTACTAAAATCTACTGTTGAGAACCACTTCCGCCCCTGAAAACGTTGAACTAAATCCTCCACTGCTTCAGTTCTCAGCTGGTCGCTTTCGACCCTAGTATTTAACATTCTGCCGTCTATGCACAGTCTCACTGAATTGTCTTTCTTGGCTACTACAACTAATGGATTTAAACAATGGCTAGCTGAAGGCTCAATTATGTCGTTTTCCAACATTAATTCTATCTGTTCTTCGACGGCTTTCATATATTTAGTTGCGACAGGATACCTAGGCCCTACGAAACTACTTGTGTCTTTAACGACAAAACTATGCTCATATAAGTGTGTTGCTCCGGGTTTTGAGCTGAAAATTTCCTTATATTTTATTAATACCTCATGTAACTGATGACCTTGCTCATCATCCAGCTTACACTGTGACAATGCATCATGGATCCTACTCTCAAGTTCAGACTCCATTGCAACCTGACACACCTTAAAAACTTTGCTCTCACTAGCATCTCCGCGGTCTACCTCATTTACTTCAGGAAACTCATCACTCACAACCACGTTGCTTTCTTCCTCAAACATACACACTTTCATCTGTTTGTCAGTCTTAGACACCTTATACGTAACCTGAACTTCTTCATCCTGCCAAAATAAACATATCCTGCCAAAATGAAAATCTAATTTAACTTGATATAATGATAACCATTCCGCACCGAGAATCACCGGATATACTAAATTTGGAACTGCCAAACAGGGCTGAAATTTAACTAACTCACTAATGTTAATTGGAACTGCGACTTGCTTACATATTTTCTGAGACCTACTACCTACAGCTGTGACAATGAAAGTGGACTTAATTGGAATTATATCAACATGAATACCTTCTCTCATTACATCTTCCAAAAATCTTAAATTTATACACGAGTTTTCGCTTCCACTGTCCAATAAAACATCAACTTCTTTACCCCACACATTAAGTTTAATTACTGGTGACATAATCTCATTCTCAATATTGTCTAAATTTCCACCATTTAGGTCATAAAGCAGTTCTTCTCTAACATCTATATTAAAATCTCCTAAATACTCAATATTCCTAGGACATTGAACTGCAATCACTTCGGGCTGTCTGTTGACCTCACTGCAACCCGTTATTCGTTTAAATTAGGCCTACCTGCCCCTGGTGTAGATTGTTGTTGTTGTTGTTGACCTGTACGTCTGTCTGGCCTAGTACCTTCCCCTACTCTGTTCAAATTCTCGTTCCTCGTATTTGCTGTGCGTCCCCCATTGTCAAGTCGTCTTTCGTAATTCGCATTCCTGCCTTGTTCTCTTCCCCTCTCTCTCTCACCCTGCCCGAAATTATCTCCTCTACTTATTGGCTTGCGTTCGGTCCTACTATTTTCAAGAGAGTCAAAGTTTTCCAATAGCTTCTCGAACCCGTCAATAGTAGTAATATTCTGCATGAAGAATGCTTCTTTAATTATATCAGGAAAATGCCTTAATAATGTTTTAATTACCTGTGATTCAGTCTCTAAACCTTCTAAATTCTGGCATATAAGTACATGCGCTAAGAAATACTCTGTGTACGAAACACCATCTCTCCTTTGGTACTTCCCAAATATAATGTTACATCTTTCTCTTTCTTGCACATTTTCATTCCAGTACTTGGCTATGAACTTCTCTTTAAATTTTCTAAAACTAGTCATCTGGTATTCATACACACTGAACCATGACCTTGAATCCCTAACAAAAGATTTATCTAGCATCTCAAGTACTTGTTCCCATTGAACGATCCCCTCTTCTAAATCTTTAGCGAACTTCTTTTCTACTGTTTTTAAGAATTCCATTGGGTTATATGCCTTGCCTGTGAATACTGGCAAATCTGCCTCTTTAGTTAGAAATCTACTTAAATTTCCTATTTGTACATTACCGCTATTTGTTGCTATTTGCTTCTGACATCTCTGCAATTTCTCCTCTATTTTATCTGTTTTACTCGCTACTTCTTCACTGAAACTGTTAAATTTACTGTTAACCTCTTCCCTAATTTCTTGATTATCGCTCTCTACTTTATTTTCTAAATGACCTATTTTAGCAATATTATTATCACACTTGACCTTCATGCTGTTGACTTCACCTTCTAAGTCAACCCTAACCTTACTACATTCAATTTTCACTTCCTCGTCAATTTTGTCAACTCGCTCCGACACTTGTTGCATTCTGGCATCAACCTTAAGTGACCATGATTCCTCCACCTCACTAATCCTGTTTTCTAACTTATTGTGAAATTCTCGGCCTACTTCTTTAATTTGTCTATTGAAGTTCTCTGTGGCTTCATCAAACCTCTTACCTTGTTCATCTAGCTTCTTACTCTGCTCAGAGAACTTAAGATCTATTGCTTTTTCTAACTGATCACTACGCACGTCAAATTTCTTACTTTGTTCCTCTTGCTTTTTACTCTGTTCAGCTAACTTAAGATCTATTGCTTTTTCTAGTTGATCGCTACGCACGTCAAATTTCTTACTCTGTTCCTCTAACTTCTTACTCTGTTCAGTTATGAGCATCGTCAGGTTTCGAAGCCAGGAAGGATTCTCCCCCTCATTACTCTGGATGGTTGTAGCCCCGTCTTGTTTATTTTCCTCAGTTTCCTGATTTTCGCTTACTTTTGACATCTCATCATTGGTACCCTGCACATCTAATTTTGACATTTTAACTGATCTTATAATACTACGGTTTCTCAAATGTATATTCCCCAAATTATCCCTGTTACTCATTACCCAAAAAACAACTCATCAAAGGAACACTCCTAATTTATAACCGTAGTTCCCTAACTTGATATATGCCTCTTTATTGAAAAACTCGGAATGAATGCAAAGAGTACTCGTTTATATCGTACATGAAAACAACTTTAAACTTTAACATACTTGAAATAAACTGGATTTATACATAATATCCATTCACTTCAGTACGATATTTCGTAGCCCCACATTGGTTGTGCCATTTGTAACGGCTACCTTTGTCGTTGGATATCGCTCTACAAGTTGGGCGATCATTTATAACGTTTCTACAGATATTACACGAAAGACTCCTTAAAACCACCTCATCGTTCTTATCTAGCATTGGCCTGTCTAGACAGACGACATACACTTTATTAATTTAGATTTACTGGGCGCCAGTTATCGTAAAGATAACACATTAAAATTTTATTTAGCCACGGCCGCTCCCTTCCTTGAGCCAAGATCTATCATCGGAGCGTAGGGCAATAAACTTGCTCTATGAGATACTCTTTGCATTCCAACTATCCTATATATTCAACTCCCAATGAACAAGACATTTTAACTAATACTGGTTTATTTACAACAAAATTATTAACATTTGATCTGAGGTTTCGAGCTGTGTACAATATGTGCATTAATATTCCCTAATTGCGGGGCAATATTGACTGTCTTCTCGCTAGCGCTGATCTTCTGTGTTGATAATAACTCGGTCCACATACCTGGTGCCTTGTGGTTCAAAGTCCATCTCGTTGGTCTGCTTGCAGTCTAATTTGAGATCTTACGCCAACACACGTTTATTGACCTTTGAAAACATATGTTTTCTTCTTCTCGTTGTTGTTGTTGTTGTTGTTGTTGTTGCTGCTGCTGCTGCTTGTTTCTGAGTTTGATCACCATGGTAAGCAAATTTGAACAAACCAGGCTAATTGAATTCACTAAGTCCCATCTTACTGAGGGACTGGCAGAGTCTACGACTCACAAAGTCAGTGAGTGAGTGCGTGATCGAATATGTGAATGACAGAATAGAATCTATAGAATAGCCAGTGCTGAAGTCGCGCTGGGCTTTTATACACTCTGAATGGTCCCGATGTTTCGCGGCATAAATTTGCCCGCGACCCATCAGACCAATTATAGCAAAGCATTTCTCAGTCCTCAAGCGACGCTAAAACTTCTCCGAGCGGGAATACAGGCCCGCGTACTTCAAATATTCCACTCAGAACCCGCTATTCCTCTCGTTGCGCATCTATATATTCCGCCGAAATCTTTCTCCAAGCCCTTGTCTCCAGTCAGCGTGGCTTCGTTCCAGAAATACATTTTCTTGCAATATGTTGCTTCACCGTCCGTAACTTCTTCCAACCATGCCCGTCCTGTCTTTACAATTTAACTAATAAAACAGCCCTACGTTACAGCACCTCCCTTGTCCCTAATACAGTTACATAAATACAGGTTATCAGACAAGTTGAACACAAACACAACTACACGGGGCTGATGACCAAGATCTCCAAAAGGCCCTAAAATTAATTAACAACACCACAACAACATATTTCAATTGCCTGCGGTTTACACGTGCTTTACTCCCGCCTTGCCACATCGTCCAGTTGTCCCAGCGTGACGTGACACTGACGTCATGCGAATGACGAAACGTAGTTGAAACAAAGATGCGTTTCACCATTCTACTTACACCATGAGCGTAGCATTGATATAAATATTGATAAAAATAAAAATTGAAAGACGTATACAGTTTGATTGTTATGATTCATTGTTTCTCAGTGAAGCGGAGGACTTTTAACTTGCATTAAAAGTCAAGACATGCAACTTCTACTATGTGTTTATGATGCCTTCTGGCGCTTACTGGCTCGGGTAATCGTATTATGTTCTTTGCTGCCTAGTAGCATAATTCCCCTCCAAACCTCTCTCTTGCCATCTGCTTCTAATGCAGAGGTGACCATAGAGCACGCTGGCTTCACGCCGGCGTGCTTCTAGCGCGGATGGTCTTGTAGTGATGGTTGGCGGAAGACTATATGTCTGTTTCTTACTCGCTCGCTTTCCCGTCTTACCCCCTGCCGTACTGCCTTCGCTGTGTCGATGGTCAAACGGTTGGAGCCTTTCAACTCCCTATACAGGTTTCCAAAAATGTAGATGTTTTGGACAACCACCACATTGGAAGAACAGTTAACATTACGTCCGGTGCACCTGCGATCCCAACTTGACTCGGTCAGACGCGCCATTGGGCAGCCCAGCCAAGAGAGGCAGAAACCAGCCTCTCGGCGTGCGACGCGACATAGCTGGCACGCCGAGAGTGCAAAGACTGGCCGCCCCTGTTCTAACGCAACACCTGAAGTGAAATGGATCAGCACTATGCTTCTGCACAGACAAGTCATTGTGATTGGTTGATGTCGAATGTACGAACCAACCAGTGACAAGATGTAATTACCTCACGTCCCTGACGCAAGGGGATCGTGTCTCTGTATGTCATAGACCACTAATTACTCAGTTGTGGTGCATGGAACATGTTCTGTATTACATTTAGCCAGTGTAAAGGAGGTTCAGCATGAATAATATCCTTTGTTTAGAACGTATCATTGCAACGATAACTTCATGATTACTAGGGCTCAGATGTCTAGGAAAACTTTTTTTTTTCTTTGCCTGTATTTTCTTACCCAATTGGTTTCTGATGCAAATCAAGTGATTATCGTCTCAATACAGTGGTTCTTATTTGTCATATAAATGCATATTTCGAGCATTTTTAGCCTACTTTCGATTTTTGCAAAAAATGAAAGTAGACTTATGAGATCACTACAGGGCGAAAAAAAGTGTGTCTGTCTGTGTGTGTGTATGTGTGTGAGTCTGTGTGTGTGTGTGTGAGTGTGTGGACTCTGAATGTCTGTCCCCCCTATCAATTCGAACACGGTGAAACCGAATTGAACGAAATTTGGTACAGAGGTAGAACAAGCAAAGGACACCTCAGTGTCATGTTTTATATCACCGCCATCTTTACTAAAACTGAATGGCGGCCACTCAAACGTTCAAAACGTAAAATCAAATAACGACTAACCAAATCATCCGATCTCTACCAAATTTGGTAACAACATACCTTCGTATAGGATGCGTCTTGTGACCAAACTACAAGGTCGTCCGCCATACCATTTTAGGATGGCGGCCGTGCGAATTATGCAAACTTTATAATCCATATCATGGGACCCACCAGTTCCGATTATCGAGCCGAGAATCGTTTTAACTGTTCTAAAGGAAGAGGCACGATCGAAATTAAAAGTTTATTTTGTAATACTATAGTGCAGACGTGATTTTAAAAAGCTGAGCCGATTTAGTAATAAGACAAGATGGCAGCGGATATCTTGTGCCTGACTTATATTTCACTAATTTGAGTATTGCATGCAATATAGCGTACTGATACAAAATAAATAAACTTTGTATGAAATGCTTTATATATAAATAATATACTCCAGTGATGAAATCGTTTAGTATAAATCATTATTTGCTAACAAGTTCTATGTAAGTCATTTTATATAGAACGATATTCGTTGGCACAATTAGCTCAGTGGTAGAGCGTTAGCCTATCGCTCAAATGCCTATGGTTCAAACCCGATCAGAGCTAGGCTTTTTGCTTGAAATGTTATATGTTTATTGTTTTGTAATGACTCAGACGTTTTAAAATTAAGCGTTATATTGTGCATATTATGGTGTAAAATATATATTTAATTAAAACATAATTCGCCAGCAGATTTACTCGAGACATCTAGCTGCCAAAAAGGTAACTGCACGCCGACCTACTTATTAACTTCCAGATTTTATTGAAAAGTTTCTTCTTATGGCCGCTAGAATGCACTCGCTCTGTTAGGATTATATTGTTCGATATTTCACCACTAGATATCACGCATAGTCTGCGTGGGGCTCCATTGATTACTATACCATTGGCATTCTATGCGCATCGAATTTGAAGAATGACAAGATGATACTACGATACATTTTTACTTTTTATTTTAAAGGGTTTGTAACAGCCTATTTTGCGTTACTTGAAAATGTTATTTGAAGTAAAGAACAAAACGATTTCACATAGTAACTGAATTCAAGCCGCTGGTGTTAGTTCAGGTTATTAATTACTACTTTTATTTCAGGCAAATAGCAATCGAAAATATCCACATAGTTTGTATACACACGTCTCTGTAGGGTCATGGAAAGATTTGTTAATTCAATTAGGGTTGTGAAAGCCATGCACAACCAGACGTGTAAAGACATGCCTCAACTCAAAGTCGGATGTAGCCCACGGCAGGTCGTATATGTAATAATAATAATATTAATAATGTTATTGGTTTTACATCCCTTTTAACTACTGCTGCTTTTAGAGACACCGGGGTGCAGGAATTTTGGCCCGAAGGGGATCTTTAACGTGCCAGTAAATTTACTGACACGGCTCCCTCGCATTTGTGCACCCTCAAATGCCAGCTGACTGCGCCAGGATACGAACCTGCAACATAGGGCCCCGCAAGCGAGAACGTTACCACTGAGCCACGCAGCCAGTCCGGTCGATTATGTCTCCAGATCCATAACATTCTTGATATACTTCTTATCTTTCTTTCTTCAATGATGGTAGCAGTTTTTATCTAGGTTGTGGCGTTTGGTAGAGGTAAATCGTTTCTACGGTCTTCAACAAAGAATAGTTCTATTATACTCTTTGATAATAACAACGAGTTATAACTATACTCATACATTTAGGAGAAAGTAGGCTATATGTTCTTTACTGAACATCTTGTTTACCATTAGGTCATATTTTGAGCATTTCTTTTTTGGTAAGAAAGTCAGTTTGAAGGCAGCTGTAGGTGTGCAATCATCCTCATCTTACCTGACGGAAACTAGTGTTACCAGAAATAGTCGAAATAACCACTTAAACATGTACATATTCAGAAAATCCATATGGAAATAAGAATAAAGAATTTAATCTCCAACGGATTGTCACTTGGATTTATAATTAAACAAGATGTTCAGTAAAGAACATATAGCCTACTTTCTCCTAAATGCATGGGTATTGTTATAACTCTTTGTCCTTTTCAAGGAGTATAATTGAATGTCGGTTGTAGTAGCTTGTTAAAATACAACGTGCTATAGGGATATTAAACATGAATATGAGGTGCCCTTTGCTAGTGCTACCTCTGTAAAAAATTTCATTCAATTCGGTTTCACCATGTTCGCATTGATATGGGGAATAAATTTGCACACATACATGGCCGCTATTTGCAAACTATTGGGCTGATGACCTTGTAGTCAGTCATAAGATGCTTTCCACAAAAAGGCATGTTGTTGCAAAATCTGGTAGAGATCAAATTATTAGGATGGTCGTAATTTGATTTAAGCTTTTAACAGTTGGGTGGCCGTCATTACGTTTCCGTCAAGATGGCGGCGATATAAAAAAGACGCTGAGGCGCCCTTTGCTAGTGCTACCTCTGTACCAAATTTCGTTTCATTCGGTCTAACCGTGTTTGAATTAATAGGGGAATCGATTTTGACACAAAGATGGCCGCCATCCGCAAACTATTAGGCTGATGACATTAATTTGGTCAGAGCATGCTTCCTCCATAAAGGTATGTTGTTGAAAAATTTGGTAGAGATCGGATGGTTAGGTTAGTCGTAATTTGATTTAAGCTTTGAACATTTGCCTGGCCGCCATTACGTTTCCGTCAAGATGGCGGCGATATAAAACATGACACTGAGGTGCCCTTTGCTAGTACTACCTCTGTACCAAATTTCGTTCCATTCGGTTTCACCGTGCTCGAATTAATAGGGGGAATCGATTTTCACACAAAGATGGCCGCCATCCGCAAACTATTAGGCTGATGACATATTAGTTGGGTCAAAGGATGCTCCCCCTATAATGGTATGTTGTTGCAAAATTTGGTAGAGATCGGATGATTAGGTTAGTCATAATTTGATTTAAGCTTTGAACATTTGTGTGGCCGCCATTACGTTTCCGTCAAGATGGCGGCGATATAAAACATGGCACTGAGGTGTCCTTTGCAAGTGATACCTTCGTACCAAATTTCGTTCAATTCGCGTTCACCGTGTTCGAATTGATAGGGGGGGGGGGGCGACATTCAGATTACACACACTCACACACACACACACACACACACACACAGACACACTTTTTTTCGCCCTGTGTTGATCTCATAGGTCTACTTTCATTTTTTGCAAAAATCGAAAGTAGGCTAAAACAAGATGTTCAGTAAAGAACATATAGCCTAAATTCACCTAAATGCATGGGTATTGATATAACTCTTAGTCCTTTTCAAGGAGTATAATTGAATGTTAGTTGTAGTAGCTTGTTGAAATACAACGTGCTATAGGGATATTAAACATGAATATGAGGAGCCCTTTGCTAGTCTACCTCTGTAAAAAAAAAATCATTCAATTCGGTTTCACCGTGTTTGAATTGATCTGGGGAATGGATTTGCACACATACATGGCCGCTATTTGCAAACTATTGGGCTGATGACCTTGTAGTCAGTCATAAGATGCTTTCCACAAAAAGGCATGTTGTTGCAAAATCCGGTAGAGATCAAATTATTAGGATGGTCGAAATTTGATTTAAGCTTTTAACATTTGGGTGGCCGTCATTCCGTTTCCGTCAAGATGGCGTCGATATAAAACATGACACTGAGGTGCCTTTTGCTAGTGCTACCTCTGTGCCAAATTTTGTTCAATTCGGTTTCACCGTGTTTGAATTGATAGGGGGAATCGAATTGCACACAAACTTGGCCACCATCTGCAAACTATTGGGCTGATGATCTAGCAGTTTGGTCAGAATATGCTTCCCACATAAAGATTTGTTGTTGCAAAATTTGGTAGAGACTAGATTATTAGGTTGGTCGTAATTACATTTTAGCCTTTAACATTTGGGTGGCCGCGATTACGTTTCCGTCAAGATGGCGGTGATATAAAACATGACACTGAGGTGGCCTTTCCTAGTGCTACCTCTGTACCAAATTTCGTTCCATTCGGTTTCACCGTGTTCGAATTAATAGGGGGAATCGATTTTCACACAAAGATGGTCGCCATCCGCAAAATATTAGGCTAATGACCTATTAGTTTGGTCAAAGGATGCTCCCTCCATAATGGTATGTTGATGCGAAATTTGGTAGAGATCGGATGATTAGGTTAATCGTAATTTGATTTAAGCTTTGAATATTTGTGTGGGCGCCATTACGTTTCCGTCAAGATGGCGGCGATATAAAACATGACACTGAGGTGCCCTTTGCTAGTGGTACCCCTGTACCAAATTTCATTCCATTCGGTTCCACCGTGTTCGAATTAATAGGGGTAATCGATTTTGACACAAAGATGGCCGCCATCCGCAAACTATTAGGCTAATGACATATTAGATTTGTCAAAGGATGCTTCCTCCATAAAGGTATGTTGTTGCAAAATTTGGTAGAGATCGGATGATTAGGTTAGTCGTAATTCGATTTAAGCTTTGAACATTTGGGTGGCCGCCATTACGTTTCCGTCAAGATGGCGGCGATATAAAACATGACACTAGGGTGCCCTTTGCTAGTACTACCTCTGTACCGAATTTCGTTCCATTCGGTTTCACCGTGTTCGAATTAATAGGGGCAATCGATTTTCACACAAAGATGGCCGCCATCCGCAAACTATTAGGCTGATGACCTATTAGTTTGGTCAAAGGATGCTGCCCCCATAAAGGTATGTTGTTGCAAAATTTGGTAGAGATCGGATGATTAGGTTAGTCGTAATTTGATTTAAGCTTTGAACATTTGTGTGGCCGCCATTACGTTTCCGTCAAGATGGCGGCGATATAAAACATGACACTGAGGTGTCCTTTGCTAGTGCTACCTTTGTACCAAATTTCGTTCAATTTGCGCTCACCGTGTTCGATTTGATAGGGGTGACATACATTCAGAGTACACACACACACACACACACACACACACACACACACAGACTCACACACACACATACACACACAGCCAGACACACTTTTTTTCGCCCTGTAGTGATCTCATAAGTCTACTTTCATTTTTTGCAAAAATCGAAAGTAGGCTAAAAACGGCCATATTCAAATCAGCCACTTTCAGGTCATATTTTACAAAATCTAACAGTATTCTACCTTTTCCGTTCCAACTTCTCCATCCCTCTGCTCCCATCACTTCCTGATAGCCTTGTCTTGCTAGCCACGGTGGGTGAGTGGTTATTGTGTTGGACGGCCAATCCCAAGATTGCATGTTCGCTCCTGGCCATGGTAAGTGGTTTTTGAAAGGCGAAATAAGTTACCACACGCATGTCATACGTTGTTGGCATGTTAAAGAACCCATTTGAATTCAGAGGGCCGTGTTCATAATGTCAAAATTAATCTCGGGATTTTCCGCCACAAAAGTTTCTCCTTTCTCTACTAGAAAGCGCTATAGTGTCAAGAAGCTTAGATATATAACCTCCGTAACTTTCATAGCGCTCCAAGGAACAACAAAATTGGACATGCAAGTGGCCTTCTGGGCGTCAAATAACAAAGCTTGCACATGGCACCCGAGGCCATACGATACTATTATTATTAGGTCATATTTTGTCATTTTTGAGTCATATTTCGTCATTAGCCTACTTTCGATTTTTACAAAAAATGAAAGTAGACTTATGAGATCAACACTGGGCCAAACATTATGTGTCTGCCTAATGGCGTAATCACAGGGAGAGAGAGGTCTGGCCTGTATGGAGGGTGGCCGAGAACCTGCCATTTGAGTTCTGCGACTGAGTTGGCCGTATGAGGTCTTGCATTGTCGTGGAGCGTCTATGGCGTTCACTGTCACTCGGCGGTCCTGGGTAATGAGTGCATCAACCAGCTGGACGTTGTCATCGGTAATGCAGGGGGTGCCCCAGACCGGGCATCATCGGCTAACAACACCCGTCCTTCCCTGAAGCGCTTGTGCTACGCCTTGACCCTTGCAAGGGACATGCAGTGTTCGCCGTACACTTGTGACATTCCGCGATGAATGTCCGTTCCCCCTACTCCTTCCGCTGTCAGAAACCGAACAACACCTCTTTGCTCTTCGGTTTACGCCTCCATGTCACTGTTTGCAAAGCGACTGGCAGCGTTGGACGATTGATGCATGCTGATGCTCGCTTTGTATCGTCACGTGACGTGCACGCGTGCCCTCTAGCGACGGGTTGTGACCTTCCACGTTCTGGTCGGAACTACACCTCGTTGCACACACCACGATTAGGCGATGTCGTCACCGGTTTGCGCATTCCAGCCTCCGGCTCGTTACTTTTTGAACGCACCTTATACATTTAAAAAGGAAAGGGACATTCTCCTGCTTATACTACTCTGTGTTTGTGATATTGTGCAGCAAGAGCTATATGGCGTGTTTACGAGTGGTTAGAAGGCCAATAAAAAGAAATGAAGGTACACCTTGACAACAGCTACTTATTTGGAAAACATTCTTAACCTTTTGAACTCCATTACCCCTAGCGTATGCTACCTGCTTCATTCGTAATTAATATCTGCTCTATTTATTTATTTATTTCTCGTGTCGGAAACATACAACTGTACAGTTGCTATACATATAAGGGTAACATTGTCTATATAGCACGTGCCCATTACTGAGCAACATCCAAGGCGCTCGGAGTGGCTAACAGTAGATCTTCCTCTGCACAAGATGAAGGGCACAGAGGGAAATGAAGCATGTGTCTTGTGGTTCGTTCTTGTCCACATTCGTAAGACGTGTCACATGTACGGAGGCCCCACCTCATCAGATAGTCTCCGGATCATCCAACTCCTGATCGTAACCTGTTGAGGGATTTCCACAACTACCAGCTTTCGTTGTGTCCGGGTGGTAGTTCTTCAGCTACTGGCATCCAACCGCAGGGGAGAGGGGTCGACTTCTTCCCTATATCCAGCCTTGCCTTCTCCGGTGAGACGGTAAGCATCTCAGATGTCCTCAGGAAGCTCTTTTGGGACCTCAGCCGTTGCTGAGGAGGATTATATCCATACAGTGGGTGGGCGCTGTTCTCTTCCACTCTCAGCCTCTCCCTGTTGGCAGCCACCTCTCTGCGTACACAAGGTGGTGCTATTCTGCACTGTGAACAGTAGTAGGAAGTGAACACAGCGAAATAATGTAACACAAAATATAATTATGTTATATTTCCAAATCAGTTGTTTGTTAATCATCGTAACTATCACTGTCCACTAACTGTTCTAAAATATCCAGTTCCGTGAGCGAAGAAGAAGCAGGCGGCATGTTTACATTCAATCTTTATTATCAGCAAAACTGTCATAAACATTTGAGAATAACGAAGGTTAAAAATTCATAACAATTTCCGCAAACTATGGTATTAATTAGGGAAAGGTGTTCTCTTGGAGACCACTAGAAGGCTGCACAATACCGGAATGCAGCACAGAAGTCATACGAGCGCTGTAAGTACAAGCTATCGTCATGTCGCGTGGGACTCGACATCGTATTTCAATGTCGAACCCCTCTCAAGATAGGAGTGCAAAAGGATAAAGTACTAAAATTAGCAAAAAATACCTGAATTAATAGTCGGGAAAAAATTCTGGAGATGATGAAGTAATAGATGTATACTGAACCCTTGGGCCATAGGGTCCATGACGGTCGAACCACTGTCCTTAAGGAAGAAATGAAAGAAAAGTATAGTTTCTTAAAGGAATGGAGAGAGATTTTAAGCCAGGAATATAGCTCAACATTGTGCAAGCGACTAGGGACAGATGTTCCTTAGATGAGATCACCCCACTCGACATGCCAGAGAGGGCTGGTCACGAGTATTAATAACTGAGTGGAATCTTCCACCGTGATAGAAAGAGAAGCCTGAATCGGAATTCAAGCTGACGTGGCTGGAAATTGACAACGTCGCATACGCGCCATAAGAGGAATAATTAAAATTAACACGTTTACGAGCATAATAATGAGTAAACAAGCACAGTACAGTGAATCATTTTGAATGAGAGATTTTTCAGTATAGAGAAACCATGTAATAATTGTGCAGAAATAAACTGCCGACGTAAGACGACGTCATCGGTGAATTACCTAAGCCTCTGTGGAGGGGAGAGACCAAAAGGAATGCAACTCCCACACAATTGAGGACGAGAAATTAATTAATATATCCAAATTGCACGATCGATTCTTAGGTGCAATAAGATCATTTGACATTGAGAAGACGAGCTTTCGGAAGGTATAATTTTTATATTTGTGGCACCATTATTTTAGAAGTTGACCACAGGAAAGGCTTGAGTCTTATTTTTTTGTAGTAAAACAGTATAAAGCTTCGGGCGTTTCCAAGCCAATCATGCAGTATTCGAACGGCCCGAGGGGTATCGCCACGCATCACGCATCACGAATCCGTCCAGGAGGACGTGAAGTTATATCAGCACATGCAGTTATTCTGAGAGCCCGTGAGGGGACGTAACTCTGCGTTACATCGATAACAGCTACCAGTACTCCTTGAGGGGAGAAACGCTGTTTAACACCGCCGAAGCAAGATCCGATAGCCACAGGCGTCACAGTAGTAACGACTTGCTTGCCTCCATAAGGAGCATTCAAGGCGAGATTTTAAAGTATCGCCGTAGTGAAATCTTAGGAAAATCCTAATTATAGGATTTAGGCCCGACTGTATACAAGTTAAAGTGAAAATTCGCAAGATATAGTCAGTGCAGGCTGCGAACGTCGGACTTAAAGGCGATAGGTCGTTATATGTTCGAACGAACAGATCATAACGTACGGAAGTATCGTACCAGACAGATAAACTGTTATTTAAATTGAAGCAACCTAAAAAGGAAGAACAGAATAAGGTTCGAACGTAGGAGCGTTAAAACAGTTCCAATAAATAGAATAGGAGACTATAAACATTAGCTCCAGATATCAGGCGAACAATTCTAATAGTACTAGAATCAAGAAGTGCTAGCTGCTAGAAACTAAATCTATAGGTCTTAGAGGAGACCTCGATCCATATAGACTCTCGTTAGGATCAATAGACAGATCGACAGAGAAGCCGTTCAAGCTAGATAATAGCCAGTTATCCAGGATAGGAATAGCAGAATTGAACTCCAGGGAACAGTAGATGTTTCAGGACTTTCGCATTTCTTCAGAATAGGAAGCCGACATCAGATAAATCTCACCCTTGGAGACGGGAATTAAAGAAGATCACGTGTGATAGGCTCAGAAGTACGGCCTAGTGATCGAGTAATTGTGAAGTGTAAAATAATCAAGATTGTGTGTTAGATAATATTTTTAGTGTTATTATGTGTTCAAAAGGGACACACTAGTATATAAAAATGTCGTCAATATTAAGTGTTCTAGATATAGGTCAAAAAGTGTTTCTACGTAAGATGAATACCTTCAATATGGTGTAAAAAGTTCAAAGTGGGCCCCAAAAATGAAACACCACACCAGATTTAAGATCATGGGATGATCTGAAAATATGTAAGTACAAAATTCATTTTTATTTTGGTGTCAGAAATTGATTGTGTGCAACTCACCGGAGTTTTGAGTGAAAGGGATGTGTTTTAATGAATAAATACTGAATAATCAAGAATACGGTCTGAACAATAATAAAATAAATAGAGAAATTATGAATAATTATGTAAAGAATAAATCCCGTAGAGGTAATAGGTGAATAAAGGGTTAAAGTATTTAACAAATGTCATAAGAGCAAGCGAAATATCAGTTAAATATCATGAAAGACATTGAAATAAAGTAAAGTTGAGATATGAAAGAAATAGCTTTTGAGCTTATATAAAGAATAAAGAATAATAATAATAATTAAATATGGAAATGTTAAATAAAAATCAAATAAATTGATATGAACATAAGAACGTTAAGCCTTAACGTATGTGTAAGAAATGAGGTTCAATGGAATATTTTAAAATAGGGAACGATTTATCGACCATGGAAAGATTAATATGTGAATTAAAATAATATTGAATTGTTACTAAAGAGATTTTATCAGTTCTTGGGAAGACATTTTCGGCTTAAAATAATGCATAGCGCATAATGAGCGCAAATATAATATTAAAGTGTCACGCTCGGAACGCGTAGTAGTTAAATACTTGGTACATTACTTATGGAGGGTAGTTGATTGCAGTGAATGATAATTGTATAAGTCCTCTATTTGTGACATTAGTATCACGAGGCATTGTGTATGTATTTAAAAAGGGAGCTAATATATGGTATTATTGAGCGTATGTCATATGGGCCACGGCCGACTCTAAATCGCATTTTGTATAAGCCCTCTGTATGGGATTAGTTCCCGAGGCACCTGAAGAGATTCGAATGCAGGATCTTCTTATGATAAAAGCCCCTGAAATTCTCCGTCGTCGTATGTGTATTTAATCTTCCCAATCAATGAGGACCCTCTCATAATTAATAAATGCCAAGGATATGAAAATGGTCTGTGAACCAAAGAATAGTTGTTTGAATGTTACGGTACAATAAAGCCTGGTCTCCTCAGAACTGGATAGAATGGAAAGGTTTGTTTTGAAAGCCTTGAAAATAAGCTACTAAAATGTTGGGTCAGACGGGAAATCTCCACCACCCTAACAGGTCATAAATCGCACCCCTTGTAGTAGAGACTAGCTTTCTTAAAGCGAGATGGAACAGAGACCGTCTCGTAAGCTGTTGTAAAGAGAAATAAATACACCAGGAGTGTTTAAAGTTGTTAACGACCCGGGCGTTGAACCGAGGTCCTTAAAGATAGATATTTCGTTTGCCGGTTCAGATCGTAGTTTCTTATATGATAATGGTCTATTAAGACATAAGAGATAAATAACAATCCCTATTGTAATAATGTATGGACGTGGGATTCCACGAGTTGATTGAAGGCAACTGAGTTCGGGAGTAACTATAGTTTTTTGACTGTGTCAAGTACCTTCACGCTCTGGAGTACACAATTGATTTTCTGATTACCTTGATATATTTGTGAAATAAAGAGAGATGATAACAACTGAATGTGTGGACATGCCCCCAAAAAAATTGAGTTAGATAATTAAAGTAGATTTTAAATATAATTATATATTTGTCCTTGAGAAATAAGAAAATATAAAGCTAGTGTTTGAGGTGTACAAGAATGACACCGTAATAATGAAAATGCATGGAGCCAACGAGCTCGGAGTTTTGTAAACTTAATGTTAGTGCTTTATGGAAGTGAGACTAAGTAAGAATTGTTGGTTTATGTGGAAACCACAGGTTTTGAATTCAATATTTGTTTATTTTATTTTGTGATCCCTTGTTCATTTGGAACAAGCAGTTGATATTTGGGTCAGTAATTAAATTGTTTAAATGTTTGTAGCGCCATTAATTTTGTTAATTAAATATGTTTAAATAGGAGTGGATTTTGTTGTTATTTTTGCAAGTGTATCCTCTAATTAATCCAAAATATGTGAGTCACAGAATGGGGGAACTTACCGCTGCCCCGAAATCCCGAATTGAGCTACGCTGGTATACTGTGATTGGCATATTTCTTGCTAAATGGGCACAGGGGGATATATAAATACTGTGCTGGATTAATAACTAGAGGAACACTTAAGTCGGTCATATCATGTAAAATTAAAGTAATGATAGGAAAAGCTACAACGTAAAATATTAACTGACCGCATGGGTCCCTGGAAACTCATACCGAGCAGCCCTGAATATATATTATATTATGAACCCCCTAGCAAATCATCTTATGATTTTGGCGCCCAGTACGCAGGGCTGAGTTTTCCTAGGGAAAACCCGAGTTTTCTCGAAAAATCAAAATTTTCATTTTTTTGAAAAAAATGGTTTTTCGAAATTTTGAATTTTAAACACTTCCATAAAGGTTTATGAAATTGAATAAAGGTATTAAAAGGGTACGTTGTAAGTGAATACCCGTACCAAAGTAATATCTTAAAAGAGATTGGGACACACCGATTCAGAGTATCATCTCTCAAGCATGTACTAGTGTGGTGGCATTTGTGGCCCACTGTATTTTTATATTAGAAAGATGGTGACGATGATGGAGTTAAAGGAGTGTTTGGATGAACATTTCCAAAAGAATAGGGACGAGATAATAAAAATAAGTACGCAAAGTACGGAAGATGCAAAAAAAAGAGAATAGGGAAGAGAGGCAGGAACTTTTGAACGCTTTAAAAGCCGATAGCAATGAGAAGTGGGAGGCCATAAACAATAAATTGGGAACAATAGACAATACATTGGGTCTCCAAAAGGATGAAAATAACAAAGTGTTCGAATCCATAAATGAGAGTTTGAATAAGTTGGATAGCCAACAGATTGAAAATAAAGAAGGGTTAGGAGCTATAAACAATATATTGAGTCTCCAAAAGGAGGAAAATAACATAGTGTTCGAATCCATAAATGAAAGTTTGGAGTCACTAAAAACTGATAGTGTTAATATGAACACTAAACTAGAGGCCATGGAGACTAAAATACAAAGTAATATAAATGAGAAATTAGAAGGGATAATGAATGACAAATTCCAAGGTTTTGATACTAAGTTGGGGGACAAGTTAATTGAGTTAAAAGGGGAAATCACAAGTAAAATTGAAAATGAAAATGGGGCACTTAAGTCTGAACTGCAAGGCCAAATCAACATATTGAAAGACAGTATGGTAAATTCCCAAACTCAATGCGAAGAAAACTTTGAAAATTTAAAAGGTAATTTTAAGGCTATAAAAATTAAGTTAAATTCTATGGAAACAACATGTCAAAAGAATGTAGACGATTGTAAAAATGAACTTGTAACCCAGATCCAAGGTGTGCAGAAAGAATTAGAAGCTCAGATAAAATCTAACAGCGATATTTGTAAGGCATCCCGGGAGGAAATAAGACAAAGCGTGAATAAGCTAGGAGATAGATTTGAAGGGGTTGAAGAGAAAGTAGGGACCCTCGAGGACAAAATCGGTGTAGTTCAGACTGAGGTAACTGAGATGAAAAATCAAAATATAAAGGATGCGCGGGATATGAAAGATCAATTTGAGCTATTTACCGGGCAGGTGGATGATAACTTAAAGAAGTATGAGGGTGAAATAAATCGAAGATTAGGTATCTACGAGGGGCATCTCCAGGGTGAAAGAAAACAACGAGAGGATGAAAATAAGGATAACACCCATAAAATAAATGAAATAAGTCAGGGTATTACTGAGGTCCAGGGAACTATCGAAAAATTAGAAGGACGAGTAGGAAAAACTAATAATGAAATAAAACTGATTAAAGATGACTTATTGAAAGTGTCTAAGAAAACTGAGGAAAAGCTGGAAGGAATTAAGGGAGAGGTGGAGAAGAAGATAAAGGAAATACGAGAAGACCTGGAGACTATAGGTGACGTTAAGCCAGAGATTATCAATCAACAGGCCATGATCATTAAGAAAGAGGTAGAAGAACAACTAAAGGAATTCAGGGATAGTTACAGGGATGAGCAATTCCAATCCAAAAAGGAAGAGGAAGAGATTAAAAGGAATCAAGAAAGAATTCAGAATGAATTAAGATCCCGATTGGAGAGGACGGAACATAAGAACAGTCAAATGGAAATCCAACTTATGGCAAATGAAGAAAGTGCCCGAAGAGAAAGGAAGCTAGAATTCGAAAATCAGGAGGAGTTTCCAAAAACAGGATGGGCAGATTCTCGTGAACAAGGCACAGATGCGGAGAGGGACTTAGGAGGGGAGAGCCCTTATAAGATCCCAGGATATCCAATGGCGATGTCAACCCCGTACACGAATCAGACAAATGGCCAAATAATAAACATTATTAAATCCAATGAGGATAGACCAGTAAAGTTTACGGGTAATAACATGTCTATTACTCCAAAATACTGGCTAAAAGAAGTGGCAGAGTATCTAAATGAAATGAAGGTTCCTCAGGATCGGAGACTGAGAGCTATTGAAAAGCTGTTGGCAGGTGATTGTCTCACCTGGTTCAGAAGCTTTAGATACACTTTTGATACGGTGGAAGGCTTTAGGGAAGCATTTTTAAAGCGATATTGGGCAGCAGATGTCCAAGAAAATTTAAGGCTAGATCTGTACTCTAGGAAGTACAGCACCAATGCACCTACTAAATACTCGGAATTTTTCACCGCTCAGCTGTGTAAATTCCGCGAACTGGATATTGCTCCGGCAGAAAACGACCTGTGTGCCGCCATTGCAAGACAGCTTCCATATGAGATTCAGAGGCTGTTAATCTCATCCAAAGCCAGAAGTGCTGTGGAAGTGGAAAGCGTATTACGTCAGTTAGATATGACGACTTCGCACGTAACACCTCGGCATCAGAGACAAACTGAGCAAGTACACATGGCCAGCAGTCAGGAAACTGGAGAAAAACCAGCGACCAGGAATCAGTCCACCAGTACGGATACTCAAGGACGAGATCGAGAGTATGGGCACCAGGAGCCTAGAAGGATACAGCCATATTACCGGGGAGGATATCGAGGAAGAAATCCTAGAACGACGGGTTATCGGCAACAGGAAAGCCGACCCTATAATAATAACCAGCAAAGGCCGGACAATAGAAAGAAATGGGAAAATTATCCCAGGAGAAATGTAAGGCCAGACGATAGGGATGATGAATATCGGGCCGAAATAGAAGAAAGATATCAGGAGAGTCTTCGTTATATGAACGAAAGACCAGATGAACCTGATAGGCAAAAAGTCCGTTGGAGTGAGGCAATCAAGAACCGGAAATCACCCGACCGACTAGACGGAGCTCAAAGCTTGGAACTACAAGCTCAGCTAAAGAATGAGGGAAAAGGGAGCCCTCAGGATAAAAAAAAACTCCAAATTTAAATTGTCAAAAGTGGAAACATACCAGGAGCTGGGAGGAGGTAGAAATTGTAAATTGGATAGCCAGACCAGATGAACTAATTAACGAGGATGTGGAAGGAATCCCACCTATTAAAAGAGAACTACCTATAATTATGCTTAGGATAGAAGGATTACTGGTCAGAGCATTGATGGATACTGGATCCACAATAAGTTTAATTACACAAACCCTTTTAAGTGAATTGGAAACAAGGGGCCGAGTACTAAAGATTCCCACATCAAGTGTAAAGATTAAGGGAATTATCCCTGAAAAATCTTTGACATGTAAATTTCAGGTATACATTGATTTAATCATGGGTAACGCTGAAATTTCGCAGTGCTTTTTGCTGGTAAATCAATTACCGTATAATGTCATTTTAGGTATTGATTTTATCCGTGAGAACAAGGTCATTATAGACCTAGCGCAAAATTGCATTAGAATTCAAAGAGAGGATGTGGATGAGCAAAACATTAACCTACAGGAACAGGATGCGAAAATAGCAGAACAGGTATGGCATATGGAAGAAGTAATTGAGGAAGATGATAAGGACATAGAAAAGATATTGGAAGTCCTCAACATAGAATTCGAAGATAATGTGGAAAATGAGTTCGAGACCAACCTGTCCGGAAAGGTGGAGGAAGCTAAAGTCAGCCTCGAAATTAAGGAACAGTTAAAGAAATTATTATTGGATTATAGGGACGTATTTGATTCCAAGCCAGGGAAGATTGAAAATTTTAAATACGCGTTCCAAGTCAACGATTGGGCACCGTTCAAACAAAAACCATACCCGGTTGCGGAAAAACATTACCCACAAACCAAGAAAACACTGCAGGAGATGATGAATGCAGGTGTTATAGAAAAGATGGCGACACCATATGTTAGTCCATTAGTGATTGTGAGTAAACCGGATGGCTCAGTAAGGGTGTGTTTAGATGCCAGAAATCTAAATGCAAAAATCATACCAGAAAATGATTCGGCACCACCCATAAAAGAAATACTGAGGAAGTTTAAAGGCAAGAAGATTTTTACAAATATTGACATGACTTCTTCGTATCATCATCTCGAACTGGAAGAGAAAACCAGCTTGTTGACTGGATTTCAGTTCGATCAACAAACATACTGCTTTAGAAGATGTCCGTTTGGATTAAAGACTGCAGGATCGGCATTAATAAGAGCGCTGGATCGAAACCTGTCAGAGGAAGTGAAAGAGTGCACTATCCGATACGTAGATGACATTTTGCTTACCTCGGAGAACATTGAGGAACATTTAGAAAATTTGAAGAAATTATTAGAAGACCTAAGAAGGGCAAATTTTAAGATAAATTTAAAGAAGTCGAACTTCTGTCAAAGGCAAGTGACATTTTTAGGGCATGTGATTGACAAGGATGGTGTTAAACCAAATCCATGCAAATTGGAATCGATAAGGGATTTTCCAAGGCCTTTGAAAGTGAAGAACGTTCGCCAGTTTTTGGGATTGATTGGGTTCTTCTCAGGACATTGTCCATCATACACCAAAACTGTTGCACCACTACAGGACCTTCTGAAGAAGGGGGGCAAGTGGAAATGGACGGAGGAAGCAGAAAAAGCATTCGTGGAGGCCAAGGAAATGCTCTTAAATTACGTGAAGCTAGGATATCCTGATTTTAATCAGAGATTTATCATTCAGACAGACGCATCCCAGATTGGAATAGGGGCAATGCTATATCAGGAGAACCCGGAAAACCCTGATAAGAAGAACTATCTAGCTTTCACAAGTAGGAGACTGAAACCACACGAGAAAAATTATACGATCAGCGAGATCGAGCTGTTAGCGATATTGCACGCGTTGCAATATTGGCGGAAGATCGTATATGGGTTTCAGGTCATTCTAAGGACAGATCATAAAGCCTTAACCTTTGTGATGAAGACTGATTTATCCAGTCAAAGGTCGATGCGTTGGGCTTTATATATTCAACAATTTGATGTCAAGATAGAGTACTGCCCAGGAAAGGAAAACATAGTTCCAGACTACTTAAGTAGACAGCCAGAGTCCATAGAAGAGGAAGTAATGGCTATAGATTTGGAAGACAGGGATCAGCGTACTCTTAATGAGTTAAAAAGCATTAGTCAAAGGCAACGGGAGGATCCATGGATGAACATGCTCATATCATTCCTTGAGGGAAGCTTGATAAGAGGAACACCAGCGTACACGGAAGCTGAGAAGATAGCACAGGACTACACGTTTTATAATGGGTTATTGTATAAGTTTGTGGACTCTGACCATACGAAATTAAGGATTGTTGTACCTGCAATTTGGCAGAGGAAAATAGTATGGTTAGCCCATAGATCGTTCGGACATATGGGAGTCGACAAAACAGTCTCGATGCTGAAAGAAGCATTTATATGGCCGAGACTGAGAGAAACTGTAAGGGACACGCTAAAGACATGTGATCTATGTCAAAGGATTAAACCTAATGCATTTTTGATGAGACAGAAGCCTATACCATTGTTGCCTGAAAGGCCCGGCCAAATCATATCTATCGATAATTTTGGACCTTTGCCAAAGGCAAGAAGAGGAAATCGACACATAATGGTGGCTATGGATGTCTTCACTAAAATGGTTGTCCTTGCTCCCATACAGAAGACTAGTACCAAACAGGTGTTAAAACGACTTAAAGAAAAAGTGATACCGATTCTGGGGAAACCTGAGAATTTGTTGTCGGATCACGGCAGTTGTTTCACCAGTGTAGAGTTCAGACGAGAATTAGAAAGACTTGGGATACGTCAAATTTTGTCAAGTGTTCGCCATCCTGAGGCAAACCCTGTAGAGAGAGTTATGAGAGAAACGGCCAAGTATTGTAGAATATACTGTGCCGAAGAAAATTGGAAGTGGATAGATATTTTGGATATTATTGAATTTTGTATAAATAATACAATCCATGAATCCACAGGAGAGATACCCATAACGTTACATCGGAATGAGCAACCAGAAAGACCTTGGAATCTGGTAATTCCTAGACCAGCAGACGCTCAGCCGGGAAGAGATGTACGAATTAGGAGAGCCTTTGAGCATCTAAAAGCTCAAGCCGACAGGAGGCAGAGAAGAAATAGGCATAAGAGGTATCATCGACCATTATTAGCAGGAGAAATGGTGTTAGTGAAAAGACCAGCCATTTCGGATCCAGGGAACCGTGTGTACAAGAAGTTCCAGAAAATGTACCACGGACCATATCAGATAATCAGAGATTTGAGGAATAACGCATATAGAATTCGGCACTGTGAAACGGATCACGAAGTGACCATGAATTCAGCAAATTTGAAATTATATTACCCTCCCGAAGATTTTGATGAAGAAAATGAACAAGCCCTGGTTATGGAAACATTTAGAGATGAATCCGCTTTTGACATAGACAAGAATAAGGAAGAAATAGAAAATAGAGCTCAAGCATTCGAGTGCGAATGCGAATTGGAGAAAGTATATTGGGAAATTAAAGAAATAATTGAATTTATTGAAGAAGAAAATTCCAATTTAAGAAAAGAAAATGATGAAATAAGGAAACGGGTAGGGATAGACCAAACCCGTAAGGGAGAATGAGGTTCTGGGAACTTAAAGTCCAGACGAATAATGAAAGAAAGAAAGGGTAGGGACAGAGCATACCCGACCTACACAATTACCGGATACGACTTAAAAAAGTAAAAACAACAGTAAATGCGGATGACGTTATGATGGATTCGACGGAAAGGAAATACAAATTAAATTGAAATAAATTTCCTCAAAATTTTCGAAAATTTATTTACCTAAGGAGGGGAGAGATGAACCCTTGGGCCATAGGGTCCATGACAGTCGAACCAATGTCCTTAAGGAAGAAATGAAAGAAAAGTATAGTTTCTTAAAGGAATGGAGAGAGATTTTAAGCCAGGAATATAGCTCAACATTGTGCAAGCGACTAGGGACAGATGTTCCTTAGATGAGATCACCCCACTCGACATGCCAGAGAGGGCTGGTCACGAGTATTAATAACTGAGTGGAATCTTCCACCGTGATAGAAAGAGAAGCCTGAATCGGAATTCAAGCTGACGTGGCTGGAAATTGACAACGTCGCATACGCGCCATAAGAGGAATAATTAAAATTAACACGTTTACGAGCATAATAATGAGTAAACAAGCACAGTACAGTGAATCATTTTGAATGAGAGATTTTTCAGTATAGAGAAACATGTAATAATTGTGCAGAAATAAACTGCCGACGTAAGACGACGTCATCGGTGAATTACCTAAGCCTCTGTGGAGGGGAGAGACCAAAAGGAATGCAACTCCCACACAATTGAGGACGAGAAATTAATTAATATCTCCAAATTGCACGATCGATTCTTAGGTGCAATAAGATCATTTGACATTGAGAAGACGAGCTTTCGGAAGGTATAATTTTTATATTTGTGGCACCATTATTTTAGAAGTTGACCACAGGAAAGGCTTGAGTCTTATTTTTTTGTAGTAAAACAGTATAAAGCTTCGGGCGTTTCCAAGCCAATCATGCAGTATTCGAACGGCCCGAGGGGTATCGCCACGCATCACGCATCACGAATCCGTCCAGGAGGACGTGAAGTTATATCAGCACATGCAGTTATTCTGAGAGCCCGTGAGGGGACGTAACTCTGCGTTACATCGATAACAGCTACCAGTACTCCTTGAGGGGAGAAACGCTGTTTAACACCGCCGAAGCAAGATCCGATAGCCACAGGCGTCACAGTAGTAACGACTTGCTTGCCTCCATAAGGAGCATTCAAGGCGAGATTTTAAAGTATCGCCGTAGTGAAATCTTAGGAAAATCCTAATTATAGGATTTAGGCCCGACTGTATACAAGTTAAAGTGAAAATTCGCAAGATATAGTCAGTGCAGGCTGCGAACGTCGGACTTAAAGGCGATAGGTCGTTATATGTTCGAACGAACAGATCATAACGTACGGAAGTATCGTACCAGACAGATAAACTGTTATTTAAATTGAAGCAACCTAAAAAGGAAGAACAGAATAAGGTTCGAACGTAGGAGCGTTAAAACAGTTCCAATAAATAGAATAGGAGACTATAAACATTAGCTCCAGATATCAGGCGAACAATTCTAATAGTACTAGAATCAAGAAGTGCTAGCTGCTAGAAACTAAATCTATAGGTCTTAGAGGAGACCTCGATCCATATAGACTCTCGTTAGGATCAATAGACAGATCGACAGAGAAGCCGTTCAAGCTAGATAATAGCCAGTTATCCAGGATAGGAATAGCAGAATTGAACTCCAGGGAACAGTAGATGTTTCAGGACTTTCGCATTTCTTCAGAATAGGAAGCCGACATCAGATAAATCTCACCCTTGGAGACGGGAATTAAAGAAGATCACGTGTGATAGGCTCAGAAGTACGGCCTAGTGATCGAGTAATTGTGAAGTGTAAAATAATCAAGATTGTGTGTTAGATAATATTTTTAGTGTTATTATGTGTTCAAAAGGGACACACTAGTATATAAAAATGTCGTCAATATTAAGTGTTCTAGATATAGGTCAAAAAGTGTTTCTACGTAAGATGAATACCTTCAATATGGTGTAAAAAGTTCAAAGTGGGCCCCAAAAATGAAACACCACACCAGATTTAAGATCATGGGATGATCTGAAAATATGTAAGTACAAAATTCATTTTTATTTTGGTGTCAGAAATTGATTGTGTGCAACTCACCGGAGTTTTGAGTGAAAGGGATGTGTTTTAATGAATAAATACTGAATAATCAAGAATACGGTCTGAACAATAATAAAATAAATAGAGAAATTATGAATAATTATGTAAAGAATAAATCCCGTAGAGGTAATAGGTGAATAAAGGGTTAAAGTATTTAACAAATGTCATAAGAGCAAGCGAAATATCAGTTAAATATCATGAAAGACATTGAAATAAAGTAAAGTTGAGATATGAAAGAAATAGCTTTTGAGCTTATATAAAGAATAAAGAATAATAATAATAATTAAATATGGAAATGTTAAATAAAAATCAAATAAATTGATATGAACATAAGAACGTTAAGCCTTAACGTATGTGTAAGAAATGAGGTTCAATGGAATATTTTAAAATAGGGAACGATTTATCGACCATGGAAAGATTAATATGTGAATTAAAATAATATTGAATTGTTACTAAAGAGATTTTATCAGTTCTTGGGAAGACATTTTCGGCTTAAAATAATGCATAGCGCATAATGAGCGCAAATATAATATTAAAGTGTCACGCTCGGAACGCGTAGTAGTTAAATACTTGGTACATTACTTATGGAGGGTAGTTGATTGCAGTGAATGATAATTGTATAAGTCCTCTATTTGTGACATTAGTATCACGAGGCATTGTGTATGTATTTAAAAAGGGAGCTAATATATGGTATTATTGAGCGTATGTCATATGGGCCACGGCCGACTCTAAATCGCATTTTGTATAAGCCCTCTGTATGGGATTAGTTCCCGAGGCACCTGAAGAGATTCGAATGCAGGATCTTCTTATGATAAAAGCCCCTGAAATTCTCCGTCGTCGTATGTGTATTTAATCTTCCCAATCAATGAGGACCCTCTCATAATTAATAAATGCCAAGGATATGAAAATGGTCTGTGAACCAAAGAATAGTTGTTTGAATGTTACGGTACAATAAAGCCTGGTCTCCTCAGAACTGGATAGAATGGAAAGGTTTGTTTTGAAAGCCTTGAAAATAAGCTACTAAAATGTTGGGTCAGACGGGAAATCTCCACCACCCTAACAGGTCATAAATCGCACCCCTTGTAGTAGAGACTAGCTTTCTTAAAGCGAGATGGAACAGAGACCGTCTCGTAAGCTGTTGTAAAGAGAAATAAATACACCAGGAGTGTTTAAAGTTGTTAACGACCCGGGCGTTGAACCGAGGTCCTTAAAGATAGATATTTCGTTTGCCGGTTCAGATCGTAGTTTCTTATATGATAATGGTCTATTAAGACATAAGAGATAAATAACAATCCCTATTGTAATAATGTATGGACGTGGGATTCCACGAGTTGATTGAAGGCAACTGAGTTCGGGAGTAACTATAGTTTTTTGACTGTGTCAAGTACCTTCACGCTCTGGAGTACACAATTGATTTTCTGATTACCTTGATATATTTGTGAAATAAAGAGAGATGATAACAACTGAATGTGTGGACATGCCCCAAAAAAAATTGAGTTAGATAATTAAAGTAGATTTTAAATATAATTATATATTTGTCCTTGAGAAATAAGAAAATATAAAGCTAGTGTTTGAGGTGTACAAGAATGACACCGTAATAATGAAAATGCATGGAGCCAACGAGCTCGGAGTTTTGTAAACTTAATGTTAGTGCTTTATGGAAGTGAGACTAAGTAAGAATTGTTGGTTTATGTGGAAACCACAGGTTTTGAATTCAATATTTGTTTATTTTATTTTGTGATCCCTTGTTCATTTGGAACAAGCAGTTGATATTTGGGTCAGTAATTAAATTGTTTAAATGTTTGTAGCGCCATTAATTTTGTTAATTAAATATGTTTAAATAGGAGTGGATTTTGTTGTTATTTTTGCAAGTGTATCCTCTAATTAATCCAAAATATGTGAGTCACAGAGTGGGGGAACTTACCGCTGCCCCGAAATCCCGAATTGAGCTACGCTGGTATACTGTGATTGGCATATTTCTTGCTAAATGGGCACAATACTCCCTCGCTCTCTAAACCCCAAGCAGACATTCTAAGAATGATCACGAATTATAGATGAAATTCCAGCTGACCCAGCCATCTTTAGCTACATGTACTGTATTGCCAACACCACGCATTCAGTAGTCTACAATTTCGCATGCGGTACAGTAGAGCAAAAGAGTGCCGTCAAGTTAATGTGAATAATGTTCTACAAACAAAACAAACCTAACCTGGGGCTTACGTCCCAGACCCGCAATCAGTAATTTTCGTACAGACGGTCATCTAACCAAGTAGCAGCCAATGATTTCGTCCAGACAGTAGTCTAACCAAGTAGCAGCCAATGATTTCGTCCAGACGGTCATCTAACCGAGTAGCGACCAATGATTTCGTCCAGACAGTCGTCTAACCAAGTAGCAGCCAATGATTTCGTCCAGACGGTCATCTAACCGAGTAGCGACCAATGATTTCATCCAGACAGTAGTCTAACCAAGTAGCAGCCAATGATTTCGTCCAGACGGTCATCTAACCGAGTAGCGACCAATGATTTCTTCCAGACAGTCGTCTAACCAAGTAGCAGCCAATGGTTTCGTCCAGACGGTCATCTAACCGAGTAGCGACCAATGATTTCATCCAGACAGTCGTCTAACCAAGTAGCAGCCAATGGTTTCGTCCAGACGGTCATCTGACCGAGTAGCGACCAATGATTTCATCCAGACAGTCTTCTAAAGGAGTAGCGACCAATGATTTCGTCCAGACAGTAGTCTAACCAAGTAGCAGCCAATGGTTTCGTCCAGACGGTCATCTAACCGAGTAGCGACCAATGGTTTCGTCCAAACAGTCTTCTAAAGGAGTAGCGACCAATGATTTCGTCCAGACAGTAGTCTAACCAAGTAGCAGCCAATGTCTTCGTCCAAACAGTCTTCTAACCGAGGAGCGACCAATGGTCTCGTCCAGACAGTAGTCTAACCAAGTAGCAGCCAATGGTATCGTCCAAACAGTCTTCTAACCGAGTAGCGACCAATGGTTTCGTCCAGATAGTAGTCTAACCAAGTAGCAGCCAATGGTTTCGTCCAGACAGTCTTCTAACCGAGTAGCGGCCAATAGTTTCGTCCAGACAGACGTCTAACCAAGTAGCGACCAATGGTTTCGTCGAGACAGTAGTCTAACCAAGTAGCGACCAATGATTTCGTCGAGACAGTAGTCTAACCAAGTAGCGACCAATGATTTCGTCCAGACAGTCGTCTAACCAAGTAGCGGCCAGTGGTTTCGTCCAGACAGTCGTCTAACCTAGTAGCGACCAATGATTTCGTCCAGACAGTTCTCTAACCACGTAGCGGCCAATGGTTTCGTCCAGACAGTCGTCTAACCTAGTAGCGACCAATGATTTCGTCCAGACAGTCGTCTAACCAAGTAGCGACCAACGGTTTCATCGAGACAGTAGTCCAACCAAGTAGCGACCAATGATTTCGTCCAGACAGTCGTCTAACCACGTAGCGGCCAATGGTTTTGTCCAGACAGTTGACTAACCAAGTAGCGGCCAATGGTTTCGTCCAGACAGTCGTCTAACCTAGTAGCGACCAATGATTTCATCCACACAGTCGTCCAACCAAGTAGCGACCAATGGTTTCGTCGAGACAGTATCAACCAAGTAGTGGCCAATGGTTTAGTCCAAACACCCAATTTTATTCTGGTGTATTTTGTATACACCCTTTTTTAGTTCTGGTGTATTTTGCCTCGGGCATGTTGGCAACAGTGATAGGACGTGATATGACGTCAATGTGTGTGTATTAAACATGGCTGCTATCGTTGAATGAGCTAGAAATAAAAACATTTATTTGCGTGATAAAACAAATATTTCCCGTGCAGAAGTGACAATTGACAGTAATTTCAATTTCCAATGACTCCTAGAAAGGTGTGTGATTCATAAATCATACATTTTCAATAATGTGCCATGTAGAATGCTAAAAGCCAAAAGTAGCTGTTGTCAAGCTTTTAGGAAATGAATTGATGGTCTTTGATTATGACAGAATGAAAGGTCCATACTGGATCACACTATAATGAAGATGTTGGTAATGATAATACATAGCAGCGTATCCAGGATTTATGTTCGAAGGGGACAAATAATCTATTATACAATACACTAAGTTCATCCGACACAAAACTCAAGCTCCTAAACCAGAAGGAGTTAGAACGTGCGGTTTGTGCCAGAATCCTCCAAATCGTCTCAATAGTACAGGAAATATCTTGCATTTCTTGAAAATCCAAAGGAAATATATTTATTTGTTTAAAAGGAGTGGTTAAACAAATAAAAAAACGATAGCCCCTGGCAGAGCTGTGTCGCGTCCAGCCCGCATAACACTAAGCCGGGTGGATAGTCTGTATACATGGTGCTCACACAACCCATTGTGCATTGAAAAGAATATTTAAACAGAATTACCCGCAACAGTGACGAATTGCACTCTGGTTTTATAAATATCGACAATTTGTTTAGAAAGTGTGTCTAAACAAAATGAACATATTTAGAGAAGCCCGCATAACAGTAAAGCCGGGTGGGTGGTTGGTTAATGAACATGCGAGATATCTCGCATAGGTCCCCTAGAATATGTAAATGCAGTTCAATCTCAATATCTCGAATCATTAGGCGATGTGGAAATAAGTTCGACCTATCAAAAATTCAAATTATAGAGAGTTGATATTGTATTGTTATTGCTTTAAAGGAGGGACAGATGACCTCGTAGTTCCGCCCCTTAAAACAACAAATCACAAAGAAAATAACTAAGAAATATGTCACAATGCGCCATGCACTAAAATCGTGTGTCAGTAACAAACAAACAAGACTCTACGTTACCAAACACAAAACAAATATTTACATAAAATTTATTCCCATTAAAAAACATAATCCGTTTGTCAAAAAATTAAATAAATAATTTTTAATACTCATTCCTCCGCCAACCAGGTTGTCAGATAACACCCCCTTCCATCGTCCCCTCTGCTATGCTTAGCACGTCATAGTCATCTGGATGATGATCCTGGATTCCAGTCTTCCTTGAGATGCCGAGGTGTTCATCTTGCTGTATGAAAGTAAAATGTTTATAATCACACGTATCAATTCCTAGCTAATTTGCTTCCTTCGGTTACTGATTCTATGGTTAAACAATCTGAGTTGTACGCACACAACAAAATACATTTCCAAACTGTTTCTCAAAATCACAGTACTACTATGTGCCATCTGGACACTCACAAATATTAAAGTACAATGTGTCACCTGACACTTCGAATATAATATCGTCCATGTCTACCTGGACAGTGGAGAGCTTGGCCCCATGACCTAACACTGCGCTTTAGCCAGCGTAGCTACTGCTGTCGGTGTTATTGAGATGACTGTATTGGTGTGTGTAGTAGTAATTCATATGAGGATTCGGAACGAGGAGGCCGTGGTCTTCAGTTAGGAACCAGCCGGGCATTCACCTGGATTAGAAGTGGGAAACCACGGTAAATCACTTCCAGGATGGATAAGGTGCGAATTGAACTTGCCCCATCTCAGTGTTGTCTCACGAGGCTGAGTGTACCCCGTTCCAGCCCTCAGACCAGAACTAAATTTCTTGGCAGAGCCGGGAATCGAACTTGGTGTCAGCCAAGAGTGCTAGCCACTACGTAACGAGGCGGACGAAATTAATTGATATACGGTATCTGGAGTGCATGCATTCCTTGGTGAAACTACTCAGGATGGCTGCTGTCAACGCCGGAACTCGAAATCCTGATCTCCCACAGTCGGTCAACACGATTGTACCCCAAACGAGATGGGTTATTCCCTAATCCTGAAGAAGAAAACAAATTACATGAGATAAATAAATACTCTTGGATGACCAGTTTCGATCGTCAAGCGATTCTTGCATTCTTGCACTTGGTATTGAAAGAATTGAAAGGATTTCATCATATAAATATATAGGATACTAGCAGGTACCCGCAGCTTCGCTCGCGATCAAGACAATGGGGACGATGCATTATTGCTGATAATTGGTCTATTCTATTACAGCTATCGCGGCTGCAGGTGGGTCCATTCTAATTCTGAAAATTCTGATACATACAGTATATTGATATGAGCAGCAAAGTGGAATTTTATAGAGTTGTGAAAGTCTGCAGGGTACGATATTACATTATGTGAACACATTTGAAAATTAGGTTTATGGTTTTGCCATCTTCTGCTGAGGCATAACGATTTTGTTGACCGGATAATCGCGAGCACTTCACATACAGTTGCGCGTGGGAAAAAATGGTTTTGTCTAAATGTACACCTGCTGCTCTTAAGTGTGTGTCATTGCGCTTTGTTAATAGAAATTGCGAATATTGTTTGAAGAGGGAACTGCACTCTTACACACTGGAATGGCAAATCTATCGGAATATGGGGAATTAAAAGTATTTTTCCTTAAGCTACTCTGGGTGTAATTTTGCCACATTTATTGATGATTTGAACGTCAACATGTCGCTATTAATAGACCTATAGTAAAATATCTCTCACCATGGCCGCTGATGTACAGTATGCAGTCTCTTCCAGTGTTACATAACAGGGATTGAAATCTCCAACAACCCTTTTGCCTCACATGCCTCTCTGAGTAATTAAAATTCCTGATTGTTGATGTTCGACTCTTCAGTATTTTGACTGGTTTGATGCAGCGCTCCATGCCTCCCTCTCCTGAGCTAATCGTTTCATCTCTACATAGCTATCACACCCTACGTCCGAGGCAATCTGTTTAACCCTGGTCTACCCCTACAGTTCTTGTCCTCGACCCTCCCATCCATAACCAAGCTTGCTATTCCTGGGTGTCTTAATATGTGTCCTACCAATCTATCACTTCTCTTCATCAGCAGTCGCCAGAAATATCTCTCCTCTCCCACTCGTCTTAATACCTCTTCATTTGTTACCCTATCTACCCATCTGATCTTCATCATTCTACTGTAACACTACATTTCAAACGCTTCAATTCTCCTCTTTTCAGCTGCACCATTAGCCCAAATTTCACTTCCTTCACGTTCCAGACAAAAGCTTTCAAAAATAACTTCCTAATACCTAAATGTATATTCGATGTCAACAGATTCCTTTTCTGTGGATATGCTTTCCTTGCCAGAGCCAACCTACTTTTTATATCCTCTTTGCTTGGTCCATCACTGGATATTTTGCTTCCTAATTAACAGAAGTCTCCTACTTCCGGTAGCGTTTCACCTGCCAATTTGATGTCCATAACGTTTCTGATGTATTTCGGCTGCATTCCAATGATTTTGTTTTACATTTATTGATTTTCATCATGAATTCATTCCTCAAGACGGAGTCCATGCCATTCAAAAACTCATTCAAATCCTTTGGCGTATCGGCCAAGATGACGATGTCATCAGCAAATCTCGGGGATGAAATTATTTCTCCTTGAATCTTCGCTCCCAGTTTAAATTTTTCTCGAATTTCCTGATTATTGTGTTTTAGAGATCTTTGAAATGCGTTGCCCTCGCACATGGTGTAAATGCATTGTCAAAGGAAAACATTCCATGTTACGAACATGGGCCACATAACCTGTACCGAAAGCTTCTGTAGATTTAACAGTTTAACAGAAGCCCTATTCTGAACAGCAGTTCCTTGAACTCAGATTTGCCAACAGAATATTGTATCTTTCCATGTGGTATATCTCTGTACCTCAACATACTGAAGAGTTGGTATATTGGCTTTCACGGCCGGTGAATTAAAACTCAGCAATTCCTCTAGGTTTGTGCCGTGTCTTGTGTGGGGTTTCGCCTAGGAAACAAATCTAGGCTCATCGGCGGGCTCTTGGTGTCCCCGCCCGGACCCCCACAGGAGTGACGAACTGCGCGCCACCCCCCTTTATATAAGGTGCAACTGCACCACTTGACTACGAGAACTAAAAGCTCAAGCAGCCTTAACCTCCCTATGAAGGCTTCCAAAAAGATGGTATATTGGCTTTCACGGCCGGTGAATTAAAACTCAGCAATTCTTCTAGGTTTGTGCCGTGTCTTGTGTGGGGTTTCGCCCAGGACACCAAGCTAGGCTCATCGGCGGGCTCTTGGTGTCCCCGCCCGGACCCCCACAGGAGTGACGAACTGCGCGCCACCTCCCTTTATATAAGGTGCAACTGCACCACTTGACTACGAGAACTAAAAGCTCAAGCAGCCTTAACCTCCCTATGAAGGCTTCCAAAAAGATGGTATATTGGCTTTCACGGCCGGTGAATTAAAACTCAGCAATTCTTCTAGGTTTGTGCCGTGTCTTGTGTGGGGTTTCGCTTAGGACACCAAGCTAGGCTCATCGGCGGGCTCTTGGTGTCCCCGCCCGGACCCCCACAGGAGTGACGAACTGCGCGCCACCTCCCTTTATATAAGGTGCAACTGCACCACTTGACTACGAGAACTAAATGCTCAAGCAGCCTTAACCTCCCTATGAAGGCTTCCAAAAAGATGGTATATTGGCTTTCACGGCCGGTGAATTAAAACTCAGCAATTCTTCTAGGTTTGTGCCGTGTCTTGTGAGGGGTTTCGCCTAGGACACCAAGCTAGGCTCATCGGCGGGCTCTTGGTGTCCCCGCCCGGACCCCCACAGGAGTGACGAACTGCGCGCCACCTCCCTTTATATAAGGTGCAACTGCACCACTTGACTACGAGAACTAAAAGCTCAAGCAGCCTTAACCTCCCTATGAAGGCTTCCAGAAAGATGGTATATTGGCTTTCACGGCCGGTGAATTAAAACTCAGCAATTCTTCTAGGTTTGTGCCGTGTCTTGTGTGGGGTTTCGCCTAGGACACCAAGCTAGGCTCATCGGCAGGCTTTTGGTGTCCCCGCCCGGACCCCCACAGGAGTGACGAACTGCGCGCCACCTCCCTTTATATAAGGTGCAACTGCACCACTTGACTACGAGAACTAAAAGCTCAAGCAGCCTTAACCTCCCTATGAAGGCTTCCAAAAAGATGGTATATTGGCTTTCACGGCCGGTGAATTAAAACTCAGCAATTCTTCTAGGTTTGTGCCGTGTCTTGTGTGGGGTTTCGCCTAGGACACCAAGCTAGGCTCATCGGCGGACTCTTGGTGTCCCCGCCCGGACCCCCACAGGAGTGACGAACTGCGCGCCACCTCCCTTTATATAAGGTGCAACTGCACCACTTGACTACGAGAACTAAAAGCTCAAGCAGCCTTAACCTCCCTATGAAGGCTTCCAGAAAGATGGTATATTGGCTTTCACGGCCGGTGAATTAAAACTCAGCAATTCTTCTAGGTTTGTGCCGTGTCTTGTGTGGGGTTTCGCCTAGGACACCAAGCTAGGCTCATCGGCAGGCTTTTGGTGTCCCCGCCCGGACCCCCACAGGAGTGACGAACTGCGCGCCACCTCCCTTTATATAAGGTGCAACTGCACCACTTGACTACGAGAACTAAAAGCTCAAGCAGCCTTAACCTCCCTATGAAGGCTTCCAAAAAGATGGTATATTGGCTTTCACGGCCGGTGAATTAAAACTCAGCAATTCTTCTAGGTTTGTGCCGTGTCTTGTGTGGGGTTTCGCCTAGGACACCAAGCTAGGCTCATCGGCGGACTCTTGGTGTCCCCGCCCGGACCCCCACAGGAGTGACGAACTGCGCGCCACCTCCCTTTATATAAGGTGCAACTGCACCACTTGACTACGAGAACTAAAAGCTCAAGCAGCCTGAACCTCCCTATGAAGGCTTCCAAAAAGATGGTAAATTTAAATAGTGTTCTATAATCATTTGATTGAAATAAAAACATAACAACCTTTCTCCTTAAGTCTCTCATTATAAACCTATTGGGGAAAGTGTGGTTTATGAACATGCGAGATTTCTTGCACGGGTCCGCTAGTTAAACTTTATATGATTATCATTGCAAAATTTTACCTCGTGGTGTTCCATACAAATAGCTTCATCTAACATATTCATTTCTGACATATGCTTTATAATTTAGTTTAGAGTACCTTCCTGTCATTGCTTCCATTTGAAAAAATAAATAAATAAATAAATATATAAATAAACTAAATAAATGCTATTTAGTCGGTCAACATGATTGTACCCAATTGAAATGGGTGTTATTCCGTAAGACTGAAGAAAGTACATGGGATTAATTGAATAAACCATACACGTATGTGATCCAAGTAAATTAATTAATCTGATGTTTATTTTTTCAGTTTTAGGTAATAATACCCATTTCAATTGGGTACAATTGTGTTGACCGATTGAAAACGAATTAAATTTTGTTTACTAAGTCAACACTGAAAAATGGCTCCCAACACGATGATAGATAAATAAATAAATAACTCTCGTTCATCTTCTTCGTCACATTCTGATCTTTCATTCTCCGAGGAAGTTAAAGAGGAAATCATAGCGCCGCAGAATGTGACCGACATAAATATACAGCTATTTACAAATTAGATTTTGGGTTCAAGGATGTAAGCTTGGTTTCAGTTCGTTTGCTCCATGTTGCTTTGTATTATACAGTATATGTGGATGGTTTGAGCGTGTATTTGTGAGGTTTGTACGCGCATGCGCAGTATACACACATTGCGGTGATGTGTTGTATCTCTTAAAGCAGAACATCCTACAAGGAGAGCTGGCTATTCCGGAAATCGATGAGCTCTTTCAAGAGGCACGTTTTCCTCACAAGTCCTAATTTACTAACTTTTGGTGAAGCTGATTGCCTTAATTCTTCAGTAACATTAAGTAGTTTGTCGTTGGTTTTCTTTTCCTGCATCCCGTCTGCGGCACATGACTCGTTTGGAATTCAGCACACCATGAGTCGTCTTACGGGCAAATGGAACAAAGTGGCTACCGACTCAAGTTTGAGGAGTAATGCTCTCTATGTTCAACATTAGATCAAATGGGGAGTCTTATACTCGACATAAAAGATACAGCGGAAACTTGCCTGCTGCGGAAAATTCTTCCAGGGCACGCTAGGCTATATCGAGAGCGCTTGAGCCTGGAGCAGCGTTACAAGGTATAGCAACTTGGAACTAGATTTAGTACAAATTACACCAATTTAACATCTAGAAATTCAGACAGGCTTGGTTGATTTACTTTTTAGAAGTAAGTTACATTTATCGTTATTACCAAATATAAGAATCAGGAGTTCTTGACCATCTTAACAATCTTTTCAGTATGTGAGGAAATGAAGATTAAGTCTTTCACCGCCCGGATTACTTTTCAAATTATTCATATTTATTTGGGCTAATGCCGTGTGAAAATAATATTAAATACCAGCAGACGTTTCGAGAGGAACCTTGCCTCCTTGTTTTAATTCCATTGAAAAAGTATTCAAGGTTCCTTGGAAAAGTCTGGTGGTATTTAATTTTATTTCCACACGGCATTAGCCAAAAAAAATATGAATAATTTGTATAAGAAGATATGAATCATTGGAATACAGTTTTTATAAACACATTCTGCTAGTAAATGGACGATAAATAAATATAAGAATTAAAATTAAAAATCAAAATAAAACATTAAATAAAAATAAAAGTAAAAATAAAACTAAGAATGAAATAAAATTAAATATAAAAATAAAAGTGAAAACAAAAATGAAAATGAAATTAAAAATAAAAATAAGAAAAATATAAAGAAAATGAAAATAATAGATATAAAAATAAATTTTAAAATAAAAAAGAGACAAAAATAAAAATAAAGATAAAAATAAAAATAAAAAATAAAGATGAAGATGAAAATGAAAATGAAAATGAAAATGAAAATGAAAATGAAAATGAAAATAAAAATAAAAATAAAATAAAAAATTAAAATTAAAATTAAAATAAAAATAAAAAAATAAAAAAATAAAAAAAAAAAAATAAAAAAATAAAAAAAAAAAAAAAAATAAAAAAATAAAAATAAAAAAATAAAAAAAAAAAAAAAATTATATATCTCTACATTTGTTTTTAATTCATAATTTGGCCATGTTGCATTTTGAATGGATGTGATTGACAAATTGTGTTATGACTGAATCGTTAATGTGACATGTATAGCCTATTAAATCATAGGATACATAAGATCAATGGTTATAAATACTTAGGAGGCTGATTAATAAATTAACAACATCTTAACGAAAAATAATGTACCTGGGCAAATTTTATAAATTTACATCAACACTTTAATACTCTTCACACAATCAGTGCTCACGCTTGTCTTCAGTGTTGTTATCTTATGGTGTGCTACAATGAATTACATGTTTGTAGACGCCAAGTTCTGGTTGATTTTGCCATTCATTACTGACCAACCATTTTGGGAGTAGCCTACATCACATCCTTCTTTTCTCCAGTAGAGATCATTAATGGCACAGGCTCCTAATGCTGAGGCAATATTTCCCCCTTTCTGTTTTTAGCAAGATTTGTAAGTATTCACAATCATATCACTGTAGTAATTTGAGTATTTTACTCTATATTTTAACCCTGAGTTACGAATTTCTAGAATTTAATAGTTTTACATTCACTAATACCATCTGTAGGCTATGTTTTTAAGTGGCCATTTAAAAATTTTGCAAATTCAAGTTTTCTCCTAGAACTTTGACAGATCTAAATTTGGACAAGATATTTATGTACGGTATTAAGTTTTATGGTTCTTTTCTCGTCTTAGCACCGTTTTCACCAACTCAAACAATATATGAGTTCACTTCTGACTGCATGTTTACGCGAAGAATCATGGGAAGCTCTTGTAAGCATTTCTATTGGCTGTCGGGGACATATGATTGAAACAAGACATAAAATCATGTTGCGTCGAATAAAATTGACTAGTTCCTTTTAATAGTTTCTGCGAAAAAGTTAATAAATAGGTAGAAATTACATATGACAATATAGGGCAATCCCTTAAGTTACTGTGGATTCATTGCACTATTTACGTGAGGCAGTGACGACCTGGATTCATTCGCACTGTCTTCAGCACAATCACACTATAAATTGTACGAACATTACTCGATATTATTCACAGTAGGCCTATAGTATTTCATGATCCAGTAGCGCTGTCTAGAGACATATTTTAATTGTTTGGTAGGCTTGTATAGTTCAAAATTTCGTACGCTACAATTTTAACCCTAGAATACTAACATTATTCAATTGATGCTTAATACTAATAATACGTTAAATTTACGTACATTACCAACTTTGTGCTAAGACACCAATTAGTTAAATTTCATTTTCATTTCGTATGTATTTATCAGTGCCTTACACTATATTTAGTCTACACTGAAGGGAGTCTCTGAAAAGAGTAAAGCCCCACTTCGCATTCGGGATGCGTCAGGGCCCCCAAGTTGAATGATTGAATTTAATATAAATTTCGTATATAACACTATGTAAATACACTCCTCTCTGGCCTTTGAAGTTTAATACGCTAAGTTCCATCATAAATACAACAAATACAGATGTCGTTTACTTTAACGTAAATAGAAGTACGTAATCTCTCCAGCCTCTTACACTGTCTCTGGTTTTTATGAGGTTGTTTTTATAGTCCCTCTGAAGTGTTGTGAGATATCTACATCAAATTCCCCACCTCTTTGTTATTGCCATGGAGAAACTGATATGTAGTTAACTTCAAGGATAGTTTCCAGGCAATTCTTTGCCCCATGTTTATGCCTCTAGAACTGATTGACATTAATAACAAAAGCATTGACATCACCACCATAGACCAGTAGAAGCACTGCTAGAAGATGGTAGGGTGGGGACAGATATAGAGGGAATTCTAAGCAATTAAATTATTCATACAAGTCAATTTTACCTATGTTAGTATTGTTACGGCTGTGAGCGTGTGTCATCACTCGCCGCATGAGTCACAACTGCCCCAGGGCTGGGCTGTGCCCTGCCTCCTGTATTGCGCGCGCCTTATGCAACAGGGCTACTAGGACAAAGGGATAGTCCAGAATGTTCGTGACTGGACCAGCGATGGAAACCTCGCGAAGCCGTGAACTCTGGATGGATCTAGAAGCATTTATTGAGTCACCGGCCTGCTATATAAGAGCGACCTGTCACGCAGCAGTGGTTGTTGTGTTTTACGAGCTAGTGCGAGCGATTATCTTGTGCGACAGAAGTGTGGTGACGAAGTGCTGTGCGAGTTACGAAATCCAGTGGCATTGTTTCTTCAGCTTGTGGACAGCGAAATAGCCTGCAGCAAGTGATCGTAAGTAATTGTGGTCGGTGAACATAAGGGAGAGGGACAGGTAGTTTCTGTCAAGGCCACCGTACTCATTAGGACGGATTAACTTCTGTGGTCTGTTTACAAGTGGAAGGCCAATAGCGCATAAGGAAGAGACTTAAGGAAACTGAGTAAGGCTCCTAATTGCTTGTATTGGCTGATTAGTGTAATTTTCTGGCCTGTAATAAATTATATTTCTTTAAGCAGTAATTGGTGTTGTGCTTTGTACCCCCACCGTAATCCAGTTAACAAAAGTGCCACTAGGGGGTGGCACGTAACAACTGGTGTCAGAAGCCAGATTACGAACTCAAGCACAACACCTGACGGTCCTGGTTTCAAACCCCGAGCAGGTCATTTTCTCTAATTTTCCTGTGAGTGCATGCCCTTTACAAGACAAACAACTAAAATGGAGGAGAAATTGGCAGCATTGCTAGAAAAGTTAAATGGCATGGAAACCAAGATGGAGGACGGCCAGAAGAATTTAACCAAGGAGCTAACTGCCAAATTAGAAGACGGCCAGAAGAAGCTAGAGGACGGCCAGAAGAAGATGGAGGACGGCCAGAAGAAGTTAGCCGAGGACCTAACTGCCAAACTAGAAGACGGCCAGAAGAAGTTAGCCGAGGACCTAACTGCCAAACTAGAAGACGGCCAGAAGAAGATGGAAGACGGTCAAAATAAGCTAGCGGAGGACCTGAAGAAATTAGAACTGGGTCTGCGAGAGGAAGTCACGGCAGTGGAAAAGAAGTTCGACGCCTTACAAGTGGAAGTTGCCGAGCTGCGCCAACGCCCGCTGATGGGGGTGGAGGAGAAATTCAACGCCTTACAAGTGGAAGTTGCCGAGCTGTGCCAACGCCCGCTGATGGGGGTGGAGGAGAAATTCAACGCCTTACAAAAGGAAGTTGCCGAGCTGCGCCAACGCCCACTGACGGGGGTGAAAGAGGAATTCAACGCTCTACGAGAGGAAGTTGCCGAGCTGCGCCAACGCCCGCCCACCGTTACACCGGGAATATCAGGAACGGGACATAGCAGAGTGACGCCCCCAACCTTCGACGGAAAGGTCCCGTGGAGCACCTACTTACGTCAGTTCGAGGCGGCCTGTTCCATAAATAACTGGAACAACACAGAAAAGGCTACAGCTCTAATTGTAGCGCTGAGAGGTGACGCCCTTAACGTCCTTCAGGCCATCCCGACTGGATCCCAGGACTACGCTTCCCTGATCGCCCATATGGAGTCCCGATATGGAGATAGCCATCTTCAGCAGGCCTATCAGATGCAGCTCCGGACCCGGGTACAGAAGAACGCGGAAACCCTGCAGGAGTTCGAGATGGACATCGCACGTCTCGTAAGGCTCGCCTACCCAACAGCGCCGGCCGACTTTCTGGAGCAGATAGCGACGCAGACTTTCACCGACGGGCTACGGGACTCGGACACTCAACAGGCGCTGCGACTCGCGCGCCATAAGACCCTGGCAGATGCGCTGAGCCACGCACTTCAATTCGAGACGGCAAAACAGACATCCAGAATGCACGCGCGGTTGCGCCAAGTGGACGTCGATGAACCAGCAAAAACCAACGAGACCAAGCCCCTGGCCGACGAATTGATGGAGGCGCTAAGCCGTTTCTTCAAGAATCGCAGTACCACCAATAAAAACGTAGCTGAAGGACATCCGGAGAGGCGGCCCGGAAGAGGACTACCGACCTGCTGGACATGCCGTAAGAGAGGCCACCTGAGCAAGGACTGCGGTGATCGCCGCCGCCAAGGGTTTCCGTCGGGACAGTCAGTCGTAGGGAAACCGCGCGGCCCAGGAAAGCAAGTATCAGCCAGCCTAGGGGGGCAAAGGTTGGCTTGTGACAGTCGTCAAGCCCCGGCAGTCCAAGTTCGTGTGACGCAGTTACGGAGGGATAATAGCAGCCTGATGGTCGACGGAGTCGTCAACGGAGAGAGCTGGCCCATGCTAATCGACACGGGAGCATCGAGGACCATCGTCAGTCCCACCGTGATCCCGAAGTGGAGAGTTCAACCCACACAAAGGAACCTCCAGCTAATAACTGCGACCGGAGAGACCGCACCGGTACATGGCGAAGCATCACTGGAGTTCGTCATTGGTCGACGGGCGATAAAGCATCCAGTGCTTGTGGCTGACGTATCAAATGAAGTGATCATCGGACTGGACTTCCTGGACCAGAACAACATCATCTTGGACCTGAGTACCAACACTCTGCACTTCGGAGGTGAGGAACTTGCTTTGCAACCAGCACACGAGGCCGTCACCGCACGACGAGTAAGGCTGAGAGAGGACGTCATCGTTCCTGCCAGGACGGAGGTCAGCGCCGCCGTAATTGTCGACGGAACTGCTGAGGGAGTGGCGGCTGTCATCGAGCCAAAATATGAGGACATCCAGACAAAAGGATTGCTAGTTGCCAAGACCCTCATCAAAACGACGTCTCGACCGTACGTCCGCCTGTCCAACCTGAACGACTACGACATTACGGTTCACCGGGACACCAACCTAGGAGTCTGCGAGCCCGTTACCTGGATTGCCCGCATCACCGACACGACGGACGGACACCTGCAGACGGACAACCGAAGAAGACGCACACTGCCAGAAGAACTACAGAAGCTGTACCAAGGATCCCAGGACCATTTAGACGAGGAACAATCACGCCAACTTCAGGACCTGTTACGCGAATTCCAGGACGTCTTCTCCGTGGGGAGCAAAGACTTCGGCAGGACAAGCTTGGTCCAGCACAGAATCGACGTTGGGGACAGCGCACCGATTAGGGCCCCATTCCGACGAGTCCCGCTCGCCAAGCAAGCCGAAGTCGACCGGATGGTAGAAGAGATGAAGGAGCAAGGGGTGATCGAGCCATCACATAGTCCTTGGACTTCTCCGGTCGTGCTAGTGAAGAAGAAGGACGGTTCCACCAGGTTCTGCGTGGATTACAGGCGGGTGAATGACGTCACGAAGAAGGACAGCTACCCTCTACCCCGGATCGACGATACCCTGGACACCATATCAGGGTCGAGATGGTTCTCCACCTTGGATTTGAAGAGTGGCTACTGGCAGGTGGAGGTCCACCCTAAGGACCGCGAGAAAACGGCGTTCTCTGTGGGCAGCGGGCTCTGGCAGTTCACCGTCATGCCATTCGGTCTGTGCAACGCCCCTGCGACCTTCGAAAGGCTAATGGAGTCCATTCTGAGGGGACTACACTGGAAGACCTGCCTGGTCTACCTAGACGACGTCATCGTTCTGGGGAGAAGCTTCGAGGAGCACTACAGCAACCTGAAGGAGATCTTGTTGAAGCTACGGGCTGCCCAGCTGAAGTTGAGCCCCAAGAAGTGTCAGCTCTTCCAGAAGCGGGTCCAGTACCTTGGGCATATCGTCTCCGAGGAAGGGGTGCGCACCGACCCAGAGAAGACCTCAGCTGTGAGGGAGTGGCCAGTTCCGAAGGACAAGTCCCAACTACGAAGCTTCCTGGGACTCTGCACTTATTACCGTCGCTTCGTGAGGGGATTCGCCGACATCGCCAAACCTTTACATCGACTGACTGAGAAGGACCAACTCTTCACGTGGACAGCAGAATGCCACAGTGCCTTCGAACAACTCAAGCAGGCTCTGTGCACCGCGCCTATTTTGGCCTACCCCAGACCTGGAACAAGGTTCATCGTCGATACCGATGCCAGCGACTTTGGCATAGGGGGAATCCTGTCGCAAGTAGTGGACGGCGAGGAAAGAGTAGTGGCCTACTTCAGCAAGGCCTTGTCAAAGCCAGAAAGGAACTACTGCGTCACCAGGAAGGAGCTGCTCGCCATCGTGAAGACCATTGAACACTTCCACAAGTACCTGTACGGGCAAGAATTTCTCATCAGGACCGACCATGCATCCCTGCGGTGGCTCCTGAACTTCAAGCAGCCCGAGGGTCAACTCGCGCGGTGGTTAGAGAGGCTTCAACAATACAACTTTGAGATTCAGCACAGGAAAGGCCAACTGCATGCTAACGTCGACGCCCTGTCACGAAGACCGTGCCCCGAAGACTGCACCTTCTGTACTAGGAGGGAGGAGAACACCGGGATACTGTGCCGACGGACTACTGTGGAACTTCAAGGGAACTGGAGCCGCGAATCTTTCACGCGGGCACAAGCAGAAGATGATGACCTGGGACCGATAGCCGAATGGAAGAAGGCCTGTGTCCCCAGATCCGGGTGGAACATTGTGAGTGACTGCAGCCCAAAGTTTAAGTCCTACTGGGCACAGTGGGACTCGCTGATTGTAAGGGATGGCCTCATCTGCCGTACCTGGGAGAGCACCGACGGGAAGACATCTCGGGAACAAGTCGTCGTTCCAAAGGCTATGACGGAGGAAGTCCTGAAGGAAGTTCATGGAGGATCATCTGGTGGACACCTAGGGATAAAGAAGACCCTGGAGAAGCTGAGAGAGCGGTTCTACTGGATCGGATGCCGAACAGACGTGGAGAACCACTGCGCGAGGTGCCACGATTGCGCAGCCAGCAAGGGCCCAGGACGAAGACGACGGGGTCCACTGAAGACCTACAACGTGGGCGGCCCCATGGAGAGAGTGGCCATCGATGTTGCTGGGCCATTCCCGTTAAGCGAGGCAGGGAACCGCTACATATTAGTCGTCAGCGACTACTTTACCAAATGGCCGGAGGCGTATGCGCTCCCTAACCAAGAAGCCGCGACGATCGCAGAGACCCTGGTGAAGGAATTCGTCAGCCGGTACGGAGTACCCCTGGAGCTGCACTCCGACCAAGGGAGGAACTTCGAGTCGCAGGTGTTCCAGAACCTATGCCAGCTGCTGGGAATCCGGAAGACAAGGACAACGCCGCTACACCCTCAGTCCGACGGGATGGTAGAGCGATTCAATCGCACCATCGAGAACCATCTCCGAATAGTCGTCAGCGAGCACCAGAGGGATTGGGACAAGCATCTTCCACTATTTCTCCTGGCCTACCGCGCCGCCGTGCATGAAGCCACCGGGTGCACACCAGCCCGGGCCATGTTTGGGAGGGAGCTCCGTCTACCTGTCGATCTTGCCTTCGGCCGACCTGGGAATGATCCGATCCCGATAAGCCAGTATTGTCAAGAACTGGTCGACCAACTGGAGGACGTACACGCGTTCGCGAGGAGGAAACTGCGGATCGATACCGACCGAATGAAGACCCGATACGACCAGCAGACGGATGCCGGCGGATTCCACGAGGACGACCTGGTCTGGCTCTTCAACCCATTACGGAAGAAAGGCCTGTCACCCAAACTGCAGAAGTCCTGGGAGGGCCCGTACCGAGTCGTGAAACGGATCAACGATGTCGTCAACAGGATCCAGCGGAGCCCGAGGGCGAAGATGAAGATCGTGCATCGAGATCGCCTGGCAGCCTACGGAGGGACACAGACGGACCAATGATTGATCGGGACGATCAGCCTTTTTAGGAAGGGGGTGGTGTTACGGCTGTGAGCTTGTGTCATCACTCGCCGCATGAGTCACAACTGCCCCAGGGCTGGGCTGTGCCCTGCCTCCTGTATTGCGCGCGCCTTATGCAACAGGGCTACTAGGACAAAGGGATAGTCCAGAATGTTCGTGACTGGACCAGCGATGGAAACCTCGCGAAGCCGTGAACTCTGGATGGATCTAGAAGCATTTATTGAGTCACCGGCCTGCTATATAAGAGCGACCTGTCACGCAGCAGTGGTTGTTGTGTTTTACGAGCTAGTGCGAGCGATTATCTTGTGCGACAGAAGTGTGGTGACGAAGTGCTGTGCGAGTTACGAAATCCAGTGGCATTGTTTCTTCAGCTTGTGGACAGCGAAATAGCCTGCAGCAAGTGATCGTAAGTAATTGTGGTCGGTGAACATAAGGGAGAGGGACAGGTAGTTTCTGTCAAGGCCACCGTACTCATTAGGACGGATTAACTTCTGTGGTCTGTTTACAAGTGGAAGGCCAAGAGCGCATAAGGAAGAGACTTAAGGAAACTGAGTAAGGCTCCTAATTGCTTGTATTTGCTGATTAGTGTAATTTTCTGGCCTGTAATAAATTATATTTCTTTAAGCAGTAATTGGTGTTGTGCTTTGTACCCCCACCGTAATCCAGTTAACAAAAGTGCCACTAGGGGGTGGCACGTAACAGTATTGTAGGGTCAAACCCTTATAGCGTTATGGGCCATTGCAATGAAGGAGCTTCTTCTAATAATGCCACGGGTCGATCATTCGGCACCATTTTCGTTAAAGTTTTTTTTAAATTACTTCCAGAACAAGCAGTGCTATCACTGTGTTGTAACTAAAACAATGGGGGGATCATTCTCTCTCGGGATATATCGATGTGTTAAAGTTCCGTGATTAACTTGTTTAGTAATAAGTATTCTTTGGACATGCCGTAGTCAGCTGGCATTCCGCGCGTGTGATCTTTTGAATTTGTGTTTCTTAACGTTCTTAGTCAGAGCTAGATTAGTTACTTGGCGATAAATATGGATAACTCTGAATGATGAGGAATTAAGTAAGGTTTTAACAATCAGTGAAGTGTATGAGAGTGATTTTTTGACTGATGACAATGACTTTGAAACATTTCCAATACAAATTATAAAAAAGTAATTATTTATAAAGAAACTATTTAAACTAAGTTTAAATTATTTAGGATCTAACACATTTAAAATATACTAGCAATCCGCCCGGGTTCGCCCGGGAACAGTTATGAATGCTTTACGTGATAAGCGCTTCTTTATCGATGTCAATGAACTACAACCTATATCAGTTTTACGTCTCGGCATGATGGGTTAAAATCACTGACTGGACTATTAAATATTATAATTATCATGGAGATGCATGTGCAACGAATTCTTGTCAGACATAATTTAAGAATGGCAAGGTGCAAGAAACACAACTCCTCCTTCCGTCCAATCTTAACTTGACTGTTTATTTTGCGGAATGAAAAGTTCACAGGCGAAATGATAAAAGCCGAGTTGCACTTCCAGGGAAACTCCAAACACAACCACTCTTCTCTGAAGTCTTAACTCAACAAGACTCGACAGTTTGCTGCTGGCTGTATCTGGGGTAATAGGCTCGCCCGCTAGCTAGGCTGTAATTGGGGTGATAGGCTCGCCTCAGTAATTGAATGGAGACTGTCGGAAGAAATGAAAACGTAAAAACACTTATAGTGGGCGATATATTGAAGATAGAGATACGCTCTTTCTTTGTAGAACTTTTCATGCTGATCAATTCTTACACGCATAGTATATTGATATTTTAACGGTTTGCCCAGCATAGGCTTAAAAAGTACACGGACGCCAGTTTTTTTTCTTTTTTCCCACTGAAATCATTACTGTATGGCTTCCTTTGATCATAAATACATTATTTTCTACAGAAACCTTCCTCGAGATATATTTTACAGAATAGTGAAAACTGTCTCAAAATCCATCCAGTGGTTCTCGAGATTACCCGTGACATCCAGGAATCGGGGACTTTATTTTATACTAAGTAGAGATTTACCTGGGTCGGAAAAAATCAACATTCTAAAGAATGTTTCTCAAATACTTGTAATTTTACTGAACTTTGCTTGGCATTTTAACATTACCGCTCTAAATAGCTTGGCATCAATAGGGGTAAGTCTGCGCAAAGCTCAAGAATGCGGTGTTGATGGCTTAAATGTCACAAGGCCAATAATCAAAACTTGTTTGTATTTTCCCTTTTGTTTCTTTCCTGCTATTAATCACCGGCATTATTTTTTTCATATTCAGCGTATTCTCTCCATTACTTTTGAAATGAAAAGGTTGAATTTCCCGTAATTGGTGAAACATTTTATGGTAATGACTGTTTGATCCCTTTGAATAATATTGTTCGAGATTTAGTACGAATTAATAATTCTGGTTTGTGTTTCATAAATTATGTTTGCCTCGTATCTTGTAAAATGTTATTTACATAATCCTGTATATATTTTTAAACATTTACTCTGTGCCACAATGAAATCATAAAATAATGAAACACTGTGTCAATGAATATATTTTTCTCTTGGGAATGATTCGTAATTAAATTGACTGCATAAAAAAATATTAGTATTGTAACATATTTGAAATATGAAAAAATGTTCGACGTTTTATTACTTCCAGGGTTATAATCAGCGAAAAAATAATATGACACTGTCAGGAGTGGATCAGTGCGAGGGAACGGAATTCGGTTTAAAGGATTTATTAATTTGTTACTCAATCTGTTGAAATAAACAATATATGTTCACTGTACCTGGTTTGGAGCGTAGAGCGTTAGCCGTTACTTCAGGCGCCAAAGAAGGAGAAATCCGTTAAAAGTAGCCAGTACTTTTAGCGTCAAGGGAGGAGTAATGACGTTACAAGTAGTCGTTACTTTTAGCGTCAAGGAAGGAGTAACGACGTTACAAGTAGTCGTTACTTTTAGCGTCAAGGAAGGAGTAATGACGTTACAAGTAGTCGTTACTTTTAGCGTCAAGGGAGGAGTAATGACGTTACAAGTAGTCGTTACTTTTAGCGTCAAGGGAGGAGTAATGACGTTACAAGTAGTCGTTACTTTTAGCGTCAAGGAAGGGAGTAATGACGTTACAAGTAGTCGTTACTTTTAGCGTCAAGGAAGGAGTAATGATGTTACAAGTAGTCGTTACTTTTAGCTTCAAGGGAGGAGTAATGACGCTACAAGTAGTCGTTACTTTTAGCGTCAAGGAAGGAGTAATGATGTTACAAGTAGTCGTTACTTTTAGCGTCAAGGAAGGAGTAATGACGTTACAAGTAGTCGTTACTTTTAGCGTCAAGGAAGGAGTTATGACGTTACAAGTAGTCGTTACTTTTAGCGTCAAGGAAGGAGAAACGACGTTACAAGTAGTCGTTACTTTTAGCGTCAAGGAAGGAGTAATGACGTTACAAGTAGTCGTTACTTTTAGCGTCAAGGAAGGAGTAATGACGTTACAAGTAGTCGTTACTTTTAGCGTCAAGGGAGGAGTAATGATGTTACAAGTAGTCGTTACTTTTCGCGTCAAGGAAGGAGTAATGATGTTACAAGTAGTCGTTACTTTTAGCGTCAAGGAAGGAGTAATGACGTTACAAGTAGTCGTTACTTTTAGCGCCGAGGAAGGAGTAAAGACGTTACAAGTAGTCGTTACTTTTCGCGTCAAGGAAGGAGTAAAGACGTTACAAGTAGTCGTTACTTTTCGCGTCAAGGAAGGAGTAATGACGTTACAAGTAGTCGTTACTTTTAGCGTCAAGGAAGGAGTAATGACGTTACAAGTAGTCGATACTTTTAGCGTCAAGGAAGGAGAAACGACGTTACAAGTAGTCGTTACTTTTAGCGTCAAGGGAGGAGTAACGACGTTACAAGTGGCCGTTACTTTTAGCGTCAAGGAAGGAGAAACGACGTTACAAGTAGTCGTTACTTTTCGCGTCAAGGAAGGAGTAACGACGTTACAAGTAGTCGTTACTTTTAGCGTCAAGGAAGGAGAAACGACGTTACAAGTAGTCGTTACTTTTAGCGTCAAGGGAGGAGTAATGACGTTACAAGTGGCCGTTACTTTTAGCGTCAAGGAAGGAGTAATGACGTTACAAGTGGCCGTTACTTTTCGCGTCAAGGAAGGAGTAATGACGTTACAAGTAGTCGTTACTTTTAGCGTCAAGGAAGGAGAAACGACGTTACAAGTAGTCGTTACTTTTAGCGTCAAGGAAGGAGTAACGACGTTACAAGTAGTCGTTACTTTTAGCGTCAAGGAAGGAGTAACGACGTTACAAGTAGTCGTTACTTTTAGCGTCAAGGGAGGAGGAATGACGTTACAAGTAGTCGTTACTTTTAGCGTCAAGGGAGGAGAAATGACGTTACAAGTAGTCGTTACTTTTAGCGTCAAGGGAGGAGAAATGACGTTACACGTAGTCGTTACTTTTAGCGTCAAGGGAGGAGAAATGACGTTACAAGTAGTCGTTACTTTTAGCGTCAAGGGAGGAGAAATGACGTTACAAGTAGTCGTTACTTTTAGCGTCAAGGGAGGAGAAATGACGTTACAAGTGGCCGTTACTTTTAGCAGTAAAGAAGCAAGGAAAGTGCTCGTTACTTTTTCAATTTGAGGATTATCCTAGATGTACCAAACGAGTAGAGTGAACACACATTTACTTGACAGTACAGTGGTAAATAACCTTCAAACAAAGCCGGCCCGAGCGACTTTGTATTGTTTGGTCATCAATCCGGGTACTTAAATGTATGTGGAATTAATCTGATAACTTGCGTTGTTGTACTGACTGTTCTAATGCATTAAAACTTGAGACTAACATTGGGAAGGATGGAGCGGTGGTAAGGATTTGCTTTGGGAATTGTTGTTGTTTATTTTAGGAGTTTCGACTTGGCGTTCATATAGCACCGTTTATTTTGTGTGTGTGTATAATTTGTGTGATAGCCTGTGTTATTGTGATAGCTGTGCTAGTGTGTGTATTTGTAAATAGGGGCTAGGATTGGGAAAGAGATGACCGTGTCTTTAAGTTCGAGATCGCCCCAGCAATTGCCTGGAGTAGAGTCGGAAACCTGTTGGGGGTAGCACGATTGCCTCTCACCCCGAGGTCCCGGGTTCGATTCCCGGTTCCGTCATGGATTTTAGAAACTGACGTGGGGATTGGAACGGGGTGCACTCAGTCTCGTGAGGACAATTGAGTAGATGTCTGACAGTGAGGCAGCGCCCCGATCACGGAAACCAAAATTAGCGGCTGAGGGAACCGGACGCGCTGACCACGCGGCACCCCAATATCTGCTGGCCAAATGACTGGGCAGCGGTCGCTTGGTAGACCTAGGCCCTTCACGGGCTGTAGTGCCAGGGGTTATTTGTTATTACTAGGGCTCCGATTATTAGGTAAATAAATATTTTTTATATAAATATATATTTTAAGCATTTTTCTATAAATACATAAATTCCTGCTTTTCACTTATTAGCACATAAAAAGACAAATATTTACATAAAATAAATCAGTATTTTCCGTTTATTGCATTTTTGTTCTGTGTTACTTCACCGGGAAAGAACCTGTGAGCTATCTAATCTTCATGCGGAGCGTATATCAGCTTGCAACTGTGTTATTCTTAACTTGCCGCCCGGTGTCACTCACTGTGGAAGCCGGGGATTTCCAGATAATGTTACTTATGACGGGGGCGTTCTGTTCTGCCAACCATGTGGGAATGCAATCAAGGCTGAACAGCGATCTCAAGTTACACAACACCTCAAGGGCAAGAAACATATTGCCGCAGTTTCGCGCCTTCAGAAGAAGTGTTTCGCGATAATCGTCGGTCATTTGTGATGGACAACCTGAAGATGTATCTCGTTGTGTGTTGTAATGCTTCAGTATTCAGTGAGACATCGCATAAATTACATTCATGAGTACTGCATATTGTTTATATTCACATTAATAAACCAAATTATACTTAAATATTTTTACTTACTTGTCACATATTTCAGGTATTTTTATTACATAAAAAATAAATATTTTCCCGATTTTTAGCACCTAAAAATCCGAGCCCTAATTATTAACACGGAAAACCACTTCCAGGATAGATAAACCCTCCTATTCTCAGTTTTGCCGCACGAGGTTCAATGTATCCCATTCCAGCTCTCACACTAAAATTGAAATGTCTTAGCAGAGCCTGGAATCAAACCCGGTCCTCCAGGACAACAGTCAAGAATGCTAGCCACTACACCACTACACTTTTGGGAATTGATATTGCTACTTTGCAGTCGGTCAACACAATATAAGCCCAATTACTGGGACATTCGAAAAAAAACCAACATGGAAGCAATTACATGTGATTAAAAAATATATATATTTGAATTTCAGCCAATGGCCAAAGCGGGGTATTTTAATTGAACGCCTGTAGGCTCTCCATCAAGGTCATTTTCAAGTAGTTCCAACTTTCGCTACCAGAGATGACCCTGTCACTGACACCTAGTGGTGAACACTGGAACTTGATAAGAGCGTTTCCAACCAAATACAATATAATTTTGCTACACACTACCATTTGTAGTGGTAGGTTCTATTACATGGCATAAATCTATGACATGGGCCCGCCGGCTTTACTTTCCCTCCGAGGGAAGGCACACTGAAGGATTTCAACGCTCTTAAAAAATCCGATGACTTCGGACAGATGTGAACCCGATATTTTGTGCACAGCAGTTCATGATTTAAAAAATATATACAACATTTCTTATGGATTACAGAAGAGGTAATAAAGATGACATGTTTCACTCGTCAAGCGAGCATCATCAGATGTAAATATGCAGGACAATATAGCTCTACAAAACACTACAAAATCCACAATGATACCCACAAACGGTCTCTGCACTCCATAAACAGAAAGCAGGATAAAGATGTAGAAAGTGTGGCAACTTTTACTGATAAATACTAACGCAATAAGTGCCCGGGAAGATAACTATTTATTTAAATATCTACAATGTTGCAAGATTGATAAATGACAATCCCATTAACAAACAGTCTCCTTCGACCAACTAACCTATGAAGTTTTAGCTATTGTTGCGCGATGCACTTAAACAATAAGCCCCAAACTAATATGCAGAAATGGCCTACGTGAAAAATACTCTGGTGTGATGATGGTAAACCACGGAAAACCATTTCTACGATGGCCAACAGTAGGATACGAACCCACCACTCACCACCTTTCTCAACTGTTCTCTAGAGCAGGTTTTCTCAATTTAGTGCTCGCAAGCACCAAGGTGCTCTTTAAATATAATTTAGTGCTCTCGTCATACGAACCAAAAATACTTCATGAGCACAAGCTCCCCTTAGAGATCCAATCTGTTGTAAGAACCGGAATAATAGTGTTTCCGTTATAAGTTTTGACATTCAGAAATTTTATTCATTTTGTGAATAGTATTTTTTCAGCCTATTTTCAATTTTGTAAAAATAGGCTTATGAGATCACCTTTTGTCCCTGTGTCTGTGTGTGCACGCGCGTGTGTGTGTGTGTGTGTGAGGTTTGTGTGTCTCCCCCTAATAACTTCTATACGGCTGGAGCGATTTCAATGAAACTCGGTAATCTCATAGCAATACCCCGGGCGACCCCGACCGTGTCCTTCACATTTTCTTACGTCTCACCAATCCAACATGGCGGCTGTGCGAAATATTTCACCAGCATTCAATATCTCCGAAACTATTCCCGATATCACCCTGGATTTTTTTACGGTGATAAAGGGAACTACTAGAAGTTCACCTATGTGACTATAGAAAAAATGGTAACTACAAAACCAACATGGCGGCCACGCGAATCTGTGACTATTAAATAGACGTTTATCGCGATTTAACCAACCAAACGCAATAAAACTTGGTACAGTATATGTTTATACACATTGTAATGCACCGACATCAAACTTCGTTCAATTGTTTACATAACCACAAGATGGCGGATGTGAAAAATATTTCACTGGCATTCTATATCTCTGAAACTATTAGCGGTATCACCCTGAAATTTTGTTCGGAGATAAAGGGCACTACTGGAAGTTCATCTATAAGACTTTTAAAAACCGGTTAACTACAAAACGAACATGGCGGCCAAGCGAATTAAAAATTTTAATAGACCTTTCTCACGATTTAATGTTCAAAACGCAATAAAATCTGGTACAGGAAATGTTTATACACATTGTAATGCACTGGTATCCAATTCAGTTCAATTGTTTACATAACCTCAAAATGGCGGCTGTGCGAATTTTTAAATTAAGTTTTTATATCTTGTGTCGTAATCATGCGATCGAAGTGAAAGTTTGAATAATGAACCTACGCAATAATTTTCCTTTAATGGTACATGACTCTATGGCCTATACATTTAACAATCCTACATGGCGACCATCCGAAATATTTAGACGGCTCTGAATATCTACGAATCTATTGTAGCAATCAAACTGAATTTCCTTATGTTCATAGGGGCTATGAACATAAGTTCACCTATAGGACTTTAAATAACCTGGTGATTACAAATCCAATATGGCGGTGACGCGAAATATAAATATTCACATGGAAGTTTCTCGCAATTTAACCATCCTAGTGCAGTGAAACTTGGTACAGTAAATCCTGATACGAATGTTAATCCACTGGCATCTAATTTATTTCAATTGTTTCCATAACCACAAGATGGCAGCTGTGCGAAATTTTAAAATCTCCTTGTTACTTTTTGTGTCCTAATCATGCGATTGAAATTTGAATGCTACACGTACTCAATAATCTTCATGTAACAGTACATAACTCTAGGACCTACTTATATAAAATCCAACATGGCGACCATCCGAAATATTTAGTCGGTTCTCAATATCTACGAATCTATTACAGCAATCAAACTGAAATTTTGTATGTTGATAGTGGCAGTTAACATAAGTAGGATATATGAAAATAGGCTGTATAGTTCTTCACGGAACTACTTGTTTAATCTACAGTAAACATAATTGGACATCCCTGTTTTATGAGTAACAAGAAAGATGCTGATTTGACTCAATTGTCCACACGTAGATATATCTCTCTGCATTAGTCATGCAAGCGGTTGCAGCATGCCTGTTGAGCTGAGATTCCCTAGCTATTCCTGCACTTCTGTGGGAGAGAGAGAGATAGGAAAAGGAAAGAGAGGCCCATATTTGATGCATTATTTTTATTATCTTTATTATTATTATTATTAATAATAATATTATTATTTTCGTAAATTCCCCCTTAAGGAGAGCGTTAAAACACAATCAATTGTCATGTTTTTCTTCTCTGTCCCTTTTTTATTTCTTCGCAAAAACCTCTCATATAGTATATTCACTATGCTTCCTCTTTCTCTCTTCTATCCACTTATTTCCTGTTCTTTTTTTTCTCTCTCTTTGGGCGTTTGCACAAATTTCTGTTTTCTGTTTTTTTTCTCTGTATATTTTCCTGTCTGCCATGTCTTCTGTGGAGATGTTTAGTTTCTTGAGGTCTTCCACGGTTTCTTTCACCCAATTGGTTTTAGGTGTATTATTCATAACTATATTAAAAATTTTCTTGGTCAGTCTGTCTTCGTTCATCCTATGTATATGTCCAGTAGGTATATTGCCCTTCTTTCCCTGTTGTTTGTAATCGTCTCTGTCTGTTTGCATAGTTCTACTGTCGGTCTCTTTATCCATATTCCCTCTTTCTGAACTGGCCCGTAGATCTCTCTCAGTATTTTTCTCTCTTGTTTTTCTAGTTCCTTGAGTTTTGTTCTTCCCTTCTTGATTGCTGTCGTTTCTGAAGCGTATAAGGCCTCTGGTAAGGCTACTGTATTATAGTGTCGTAGTTTGACATTAGATACTTTATTTGTTGTAGTGGTTCCATCTAAGTCAGTATGCTTTCTGTAATTTTGTGTTCCTTTCTTCATTGGATGCCAAGTTCATTCCTGTTTTCTGTAACTAATAAATTATTATTAATATTATTATTATTGTCATTATTAGTCTACTATATCCGATTTAATGGTGCTTGAGCACTTGGTATTGCATAAGAATGGTGTTCACAAATTCAACAAGTTGTTCCGTGAAGAACTATACAGCCTATTTTCATATATCCTAATTATGTTAATTGCCTCTACCAACAAAATGTCAGTTTTGTTGCTGTAATAGATTCGTTAATATTGAGAACCATCTAAATATTTCGTATGGTCGCCATGTGGGATCTTTATATATGTAGGCCATAGAGTTATGTACTATTAGATGAAGATTATTGGGTAGGTTCATTATTCAAACGTTGACTTCGATTGCATGATTAGGACACAAGAAAAAAGATTTGCACAGCCGTCATCTTGAGGTTATGTAAACAATTGATCCAAATTAGATGTCAGTGCATTACAATGTGTATAAACATTTCCAGTACCAAGTTTCACTGCGTTCGTATGGTTAAATGGCGAGAAAAGTCTATTTAAATTATTCAACTTTGCTTGCCCGCTATGTTCGTTTTGTAATTTACAGGATTTTGAAAGTTATATAGGTGACCTTTTAGTAGTGCACTTTATCACCGTGCCCAGGGTTGCAGGTTCGTATCCTGGCACAGTCAGCTGGCATTTGAGAGTGCGTAAATGCGAGGGAGCCGTGTCTAGATTTACTGGCACGTTAACGATCCCCTCCGGGTAAGATTCCGGCACCCCGGCGTCTCTAAAAGCCAGAGTAGTTAAAAGGGACGTAAAACCAATAACGTTATTATTATTATTATTATTACTTTATCACCGTAAAAATTCAAGGTGATATCAGTAATAGTTTCGGATTAGGTAGTATGCCGGTGAAATATTTGAAATATTTCGCACAGCCGGCATGTTGGATTATTGAGACGTATTTAAATTTGAAGGGCACGGTCGGGATCGAAAGAAATATTGCTATGACCTTACCGAGTTTTATTGAAATCGCTCCACCCATTTAGATTTTATTAGGGTGGGACACACACACATACAGACACACCCGGACAAAAGGTGATCTCATAGCCTATTTCTTCATGAATGAAAATAGGCTTAACATATTGAGAACGTCTGCTCTAGAGGCTCATGAACCCAGCAGGTACTGTAACAGTGCCTGGAGCCCAATGTGCTATCTGCTGAACCTCCGCTCACCATCTGGTGCTCAACGGGAAGGCTCAGATTTCACTCCACAGCAAAACCATCACCTGCTTTCTTGGCTCTTGAGCAGCGAGGAAATCAATTCCTACCAGCTGAGAATAATGGGAAAGCAATGAGACTCGGAGAAAAACATCGAATATGATTGACGAATGAAAAATAATATATTCCAATAAATTATTCTAAGGTCAGCGAGTATTTCTGTCGGGTCATCAAAGCCACAAATACCGCGTGTGGCCTCCGGAGAGACCTAAAGAACTGCAGGAAATCAATCCAGACTTAAATCAGCGGCTTCGGTGGCGTAGTCGGTAGCATGCTGAGCTTCTATGCCCAAGATAGCGGGTTCAAACCCGGCCGAAGCCGTCGGATTTCTTAAGAGCGCTAAAAATCCCTCAGTATGCCTTCCTTCGGAGAGGAAGTAAAGCCGGCGGTCCCATGTCATAGATTCATGGCATGTTAAAGAACCTTCCACTAATTGCACCTGTGTGAAGCTAAATTGGATAGGTTAAGTATGTAGCCAACGCTCTTAGGTTTCTAAGTTCATTGCCAAGAGCGGTGGCGTCTAGTAGCTAAGTACTGAACTTGGCCTAGTAGTCGTTGACGGTGGTGCTTGGCGGCAAAAGTAGGAACTATTTGGAAAATTCTAAGTTGCAGTACTTAAATTAAAAAACAAATAACACACACTATTACAGTCATCACAATTAACACCGGTTATCAGACAGATTCTACACACACCCAAAGTTCACGGGGCTACATGACCGCGTTGTCGCAGCCCCTAAACTTAAGAACCAACCACCGACCAACTAGACTTAAATCCTTGGCCAAAGGAAAAATAGCGTGGGCTGGTCCCGGTAAACCCAAATACATTTAGTTCAAATTTAAGAATTTTAAAAATGTTTCCCCTCACTAGGCGTACTAGTGGGTCGACGACGACGGGCCCTGAACTGAGTCCGGCACTGCTTTCACTTACTTCTGCCAGACTTGTCTCTTTCATCCCCCTCCCTTGGTCAACTCTTGTTCTCTTTTGACTCCTACGATAATTGTGTATCCGAGAACGTTCCCCACCTTGTCTTTACTTTCCTGATTCATTTTTAGAGAGACCAGAACCTATCCTTTGCGGTAAACATTTTTTTTTGTGCCGGTTTCTGTGGCGTAGTTGGAAGCATGCTGAGCTTCTACTCCCATGATCGCGGGTTGAAACTCGGCAGAGTCGTCGGATTTTTTAAGAGCGTTAAAAATCCCTCAGTATACCTTCCTTCAGAGGGTAAGTAAAGCCGGTGGTCCCATGTCATAGATGTATAGCATGATGAAGAACCTTGCACTAATTACACTTGTGTGAAGCTAAATTATAGGTTAGATTTGACTAACGCTCTTAGGTTCCAACGTTCGTCGCCAGTAGCCGACTGCGGTGGCATGTAGTAACCAAGTTCACAACTAGTTGGTCGTTGACAGTGGCGTTCGGTAGAAAAAATTGGAACTACTTGAAAACGCACTAATACAGCCATCACAATTAACACCAGCGTTAAAAATCCCTCAGTATGCCTTCCTTCGGAGGGGAAGTAAAGCCGGCGGTCCCATGTCATAGATTTATGGCATGTTAAGGAACCTTCCACTAATTACACCTGTGTGAAGCTAAATTATATAGGTTAATAATGTAAACAACGCTCTTAGGCTCCTACGTTCGTTGCCAAGAGCCGACTGCGGTGCCGTCTGGTAGCTAAGTTCTCAACTAGTAGTCGTTGACGGTGGCGTTTGGCAGCAAAAGTAGAAACTATTTGAAAAATTCAAAAGTCTGCTGTCCTTACATGAATTAAGTAACAGACAACACACATTAATACAGTCATCACAATTAACACCGATTATCAGACAGATTCTACACACACCCAAAGTACACGGGGCTACATGACCGCGTTGTCACAGCCCCTAAACTTAAAAACCAACCAACAATTAACAGCGGTTATCAGACAGATCCTACACACATCCAAAGTACGCGGGGCTACATGACCACATTGTCGGAGCCCCTAAACTGTGATACCAACCAATCAACCAACCAATAAACCTCCCTGGTTCAAGCGGCCTTAAGTGAGTCAAGATACACACATCAAAAAAAGTTTTGCATCACCTCGGTTCCCAGATCTCCGGCATATAGACGTTGACTGTGTATATTGTATCCAAGATACAGTCCCTTTGACTGTTAATAGATGTCACTAAAACTGCTCAAAGATGTAAACAACCATGCATGAGCAGGGCCTATTAGACGGAGGGGGTACGACAGCCGATCAGTTCCAGTCATTCCACCAGGACGAAGGTACGCTGCTCATGTTGTCTGTAGTTCTACCATGCCTAGAAGGTCAATACCGCAGTTCGATCGCGTCCGCATTGTTACTTTGTGTCAAGAAGGGCTCTCAACAAGGGAAGTTTCCAGGCGTCTCAGAGAGAACCAAAGCGATGTTGTTCGGACATGGAGGAGGTACAGAGATACAGGAACTGTCGATGACAGGCCTCGCTCAGGCCGCCCAAGGGCTACTACTGTAGTGGATGACCGCTACTTACGGATTGCCGCTCGGAGGAACCCTGACAGCAATGCCACCATGTTGAATAATGCGTTTCGTTCAGCCACAGGACGTCGTGTTTCAACTCAAACTGTGCGCAATAGGCTGCATGATGCGCAACTTCACTCCCGACGTCCATGGCGAGGTCCAGCTTTGCAACCCCGACACCATGCAGCACGGTACAGATGGGTCCAACAACATGCTGAATGGACCCCACGGAATTGGCATCACGTTCTCTTCACCGATGAGTGTCGCATATGCCTTCAACCAGACAATCGTCGGAGACGTGTTTGGAGGCACCCTGGTCAGGCTGAACGTCTTAGACACACTGTCCAGCGAGTGCAGCAAGGTGGTGGTTCCCTGATGTTTTGAGGTGGCATTATGCGGGGCCGACGTACGCCACTGGTGGTCATGGAAGGCTCCGAAACGGCTTTACGATACCTGAATGACATCCTCCGACCCATAGTGCAACCATATCGGCAGAATATTGGAGAGGCATTTGTCTTCATGGACGACAATTCTCGACCTCATCGTGCACATCTTGTGAATGCGTTCCTTCAAGATAACGACATCGCTCGACTACAGTGGCCAGCATGTTCGCCAGACATGAACCCTATCGAACATGCCTGGGATATGTTGAAAAGGGCTGTTTATGGACGTCTTGACCCACCAACCACTCTGAGAGATTTACGCCGAATTGTCGTTGAGGAGTGGGACAATTTGGACCAACAGTGTCTTGATGAACTTGTGTATAGTATGCCACGGCGAATACAGGCATGCATCAATGCAAGAGGACGTGCTACTGGGTATTAGAGGTAGTGGTGTGTACTGCAATCTGGACCACAAATGCTGAAAGTCTAGCTGTATGATGGTACAACATGCAATGTGTGGGTCTCATGAGCAATAAAACGAGCTGAAATGTTGTTTGTGTTGATCTCTATTCCCTTTGTATTTAACGGTTCCGGAACTCTTGGAACCGAGGTGATGCAAAACTTTTTTTGATGTGTGTATATTTAGCGGCATCACCAAACATTGAGCACCCTGGATAGTGTTACACCCTCATGGGCACACGCCATTGGCGCAACTAGGATTTGCTTATGAAGGGGGATGACCGGAGACAAATCTGAACTAATTGCGTTTTTGGTTTAGTGTTTGTTGTTTTTTACTTTTTAGCCTACTTTCGATTTTTGCAAAAAATGAAAGTAGACCTATGAGATCAACACAGGGCGAAAAAAAGTGTGTCTGTCTGTGTGTGTGTATGTGTGTGTGTGAGTCTGTGTGTGTGTGTGTGTGTCTGTGTGTGAGTGTGTACTCTGAATGTCTGTCCCCCCTATCAATTCGAACACGGTGAACGCGAATTGAACGAAATTTGGTACAAAGGTAGCACCTGCAAAGGACACCTCAGTGCCATGTTTTATATCGCCGCCATCTTGACGGAAACGTAATGGCGGCCACACAAATGTTCAAAGCTTAAATCAAATTATGTCTAACCTAATCATCCGATCTCTACCAAATTTTGCAACAACATACCATTATAGGGGGAGCATCCTTTGACCAAACTAATATGTCATCAGCCTAATAATTTGCTGATGGCGGCCATCTTTGAATGAAAATCGATTCCCCCTATTAATTCGAACACGGTGAAACCGAATGGAACGAAATTTGGTACAGAGGTAGTACTAGCATAGGGCACCTCAGTGTCATGTTTCATATCGCCGCCATCTTGACGGAAAGGTAATGGCGGCCACACAAATGTTCAATGCTTAAATCAAATTACGACTAACCTAACCATCCGATCTCTACCAAATTTTGCAACAACATACCTTTGTGGAGGAAGCATGCTCTGACCAAATTAATAGGTCATCAGCCTAATAGTTTGCGGATGGCGGCCATCTTTGTGTCAAAGTCGATTCCCCCTATTAATTCAAACACGGTTAAACCGAATGGAACGAAATTTGGTACAGAGGTAGCACTAGCAAAGGGCACCTCAGTGTCATGTCTTATATCGCCGCCATATTGACAGAAACGTAATGGCGGCCATACAAATGTTCAAAGCTTAAATCAAATTACGACTAACTTAATCATTCGATCTCTACCAAATTTTGCAACAACATACCTTTATAGGGGGAGCATCCTTTGACCAATCTAATAGGTCATTATCGTAATACTTTGCGGATGGCGGCCATCTTTGTGTCAAAATCGATTCCCCCTATTAATTCGAACACGGTGAAACCGTATGGAACGAAATTTGGTACAGAGGTAGTACTAGCAACGGGCACCTCAGTGTCATGTTTTATATCGCCGCCATCTTGACGGAAACGTAATGGCAGCCACACAAATGTTCAAAGCTTAAATCAAATTACGACTAACCTAATCATCCGATCTCTACCAAATTTTGCAACAAAATACCTTTATAGAGGAAGCATCCTTTGACCAAATTAACAGGTCATTCGCTTAATAGTTTGCGGATGGCGGCCATCTTCGTGTGTAAATCGATTCCCCCTATTAATTCAAACACGGTGAAACCGAATGGAACGAAATTTGGTACAGAGGTAGCAATAGCAATGGGCGCCTCAGCGTCATGTTTTATATCGCCGCCATCTTGACGGAAACGTAATGACGGCCACCCAAATGTTAAAAGCTTAAATCAACTTACGACCATCCTAATAATTTGATCTCTACCAGATTTTGCAACAACATGCCTTTTTGTGGAAAGCATCTTATGACTGACTACAAGGTCATCAGCCCAATAGTTTGCAAATAGCGGCCATGTATGTGTGCAAATCCATTCCCCATATCAATGCAAACACGGTGAAACCGAATTGAATGAAATTTTTTATAGAGGTAGCACTAGCAAAGGGCACCTCATATTCATGTTTAATATCCCTATAGCACGTTGCATTTCAACAAGCTACTACAACCAACATTCAATTATACTCTTTGAAAAGGACAAAAGTTATAACAATACCCATGCATTTAGGAGAAAGTAGGCTATATGTTCTTTACTGAACATCTTGTTTTCTTTCTGCTTTGAGTTTTATGTTTTTGGTTTTGTGTTTGTTTTCAGCTTTTCTTTAATTTTAATTTACTTTTGTTTTAATTTTGTTTTTGTTTTGTGCTTTTGCTTTTGTTTTTGTTTTTGAATTTTGCTTTGTGTTTTTGTTTTGAGCTTGTTTTCTTTTTTTGATTTTTTGTAATTTTTCTTCTTTGTTTGTGTTTTTGTTTTTGCGTTTGTTTTCTGTTTATATTTTTTCAATTTTGCTTTATTTTCGTTATGTTATAATTTTGTGTTTGTTTTCTGATTTTTCTTTTGTTTTTGTTTTTTAAGTTGTCATTTGCTTAGTGTTTTTGTTTTTGGGTTTGTGTGTGTTTTCTGCTTTTTTTAAATTTTGTGTGTGATTTTTGCTTTTGCTTTTGTTTTTGATTTTTGCTTTTTGCTTTCAGTTTTTTGTTTTGTGTTTGTTTTCTACTTTTGTTTTTTATAATTTTTCTTTTTTCTTTGTGTTTTTGTTTTGTGTTTGTTTTCTGCTTTTGTAATTTTTCTTTTTCTGTCTGCATTGTGTTTAATGTTTGTTTTCTGCTTTTGCTCTTTATTTTTGAATTTTGCTTTTAGCGCTCCAAGGAATAACAATAAACGACATGCAAGCTGCCCTCTGGGTGTCAAATAACAAAGCTTGCACCCTGCACCCGAGGCCATACGTTATTATGAGAACAGTTCATTAAAAAGAACCGTATCAAATCTTCACACCAGTCATAGCTGGCATTTTGCACATACACTTGTGGCATGTATTTTCCTTCTTATTTTACATCATGATCCTTCACATTGATGATTCTTTGGGGCAATAGGACTTTGTCCGTGACAATCTCATCGGAAAATTTCGTCTTTATTAGCTTCCAAACGTTCTCAATAAGGTTTAGGTCTGGGGAGTTAATCGGCCATTACTTTGTTGTCAGGAAATGAACTTTATCACGTTTTTTTTATGTGTAACATCTTTCCACTCGGTTGCTAAAGCGAGCCAGGAGGTATGCGATCCAGCTGGCAGTCATGTGGAATGTATATAACATACAGATTACTTCAAGGTTTGGAGGCGCCATTACAGATATTTCTGCAATAAATCATCTTCAAGTTGTCGTTCTTTGGTGTAAAAATATTCCTTATATCATATTTGCTGAAAACAATTATGATTTATTAAGAGACGGGTTTTCAGTCTCTGGATAAAAGTGATGGGCATCCACTCCCCGAGTAACTTTGCTCAACACGTTCATACTGAACGGTAAACGCTCATGAGAACTCTGGTGTCAACTGATTGAAACACAAACCACATGTTAAAAGTTTCGTATTAGTATTTAAATGATGATATGCTTTAATTTGAAGCATTGCTACTAGTCGGCAAAGCCGGTATTATGTTTCTGCACAATGGCTATTCAGATATTAACCCACATTGCGGTAATGCAGTGATCAATGTCATATATCGATGTTTTTATACGGTAACTGAGCTAGCCTTTCATAGACTACTATAGGAATTCCTTTTACTGTCAAGTAGGTGTATTTATAACTAATTTAAAACTCAATTCCACGCAGGAGCATTATCGAAAAAAAAAATATAATGGAGCATTAAAAAATGCTTCCATATTATTACCGGCACGTGAAAATGAGTACCTGTCTTGTGCTCTAAATTTCTGTGGTTGTAATGGCAGCGTCGATAGCATCTTGGTCTGCGAATCATGAGGTCTCAGGCTCGAACCCCAGTCCCGGCAATTATTTTTGCTACCGGATTGTCGATTTAAATGATATCTATCATAACATTATGCGTCATTTTAACAGAATCTACATGAAATTACGATTTATCTAATTTTAATTACAATAGTTTGCACCAAGCAGCAGTTGGAAAATTTGATTGTATTTAACATCATATTTAGTAGTCTATAGATAGGCTAGAGACAATGGTTTCATTCCTCCTCTTAATTTACAATATAATATGTGATGTTTGTTCAAACAAGTATGACAGTAGAATATCTCCAATTCATTCTATTCATTCATCATAGTACCAGCATGAAAACGGAGCGTAAGTTAACATTTTAAGAATGTCCAAGCTGTGTAGTAAACGAGTAGGATAACATGTCAGATGACTTCACATACATTTCATCTCAATTTCATCGTGGGATAACATGTCAAGATGTTACACATCATTTGCGACTACTGTAAGGCTCGTATCTTTTTTTAATTTAACTTTATGGCAAGGTACAGAGTACTGTATGAATACAAACTTGCCATATGGAAACCATTCACGGACTTGTGGACACAGCCGTTTCATGAATGTTGGTTCAAAATACCTTTAACAACAATATTGTACCCAGACAGCCAATTCGACTACCACTGATGAAGGAACACACATGCCACATGTCTTTGTCACTTCAATGTATCACATCCTTCACACAGAATTCACAGAAACATATCCACAATGAATCACACGTGTCACCTCAACAGCAAAAGTCATGAAGGTTATCTGGCATTATTGGTGTCTTGTCAGAGTTCAAATTATTTGACTTCTTTAAGTTGAACTGTTTGCTCAAGACACTTACATAAATGTGTATGGTACTTAATAATATGCAACAATAAAAGAAAACAACGAGTAAATGCAAACAAACACTCACAAAGGAAAGACCCAAACATGAATTCTCCAATTTTTACCTTGTAGCATTAACCATATCACTGTCAGAGCAAACTTAAAAAAGATCATGTTCGTCATTTTTCTTTAAACTTAAAATTTTACATTGAGTAGCATCTACAAATTATTCTGTATCTAGCTCCATGACCTGGAAACGCTGCGACATAGAGATGGAAAGAAATAAGGGAGGGGAGTAACCAAAATGTATTTTATTTGTAAATAACGACAAGAAGTAACATATTATTATTATTATTATTATTATTATTATTATTATTATTATTATATCAGTTTTGCCCTTATGGACAGTGTTTGAACTTAAATATCTCATGATGACACCATTTTCACTTCCTTCTCTTCTTTCTCTTCTCTTCCCAAAATCTCTTCATCATTGACTGTGCTCCTGTTTCCGTTGTTCTGTCCACAATGATCTTGTCTTCATCTTTTCATTTGCTTTAAATTTCGCATTCTTAATTTTGTTTCTGAATTCTCCTCTGTCTGCAATCATTTGACTGTCAATCCCCACCTGCCTTAAGTCTTCCTCTATTTCATGATACCAATTAGTTTTCCTGTTTGAGCTGTTTACTACACCAAACATCTTATTTGTAAGTCTGTTGTTGTTCATTCCCATTATGTGCCCGTAAAAAGTTGTCTACGTTTTCTGATCATATCGGTGAGTCGGTCTGTGTACTCTTATATCTCTTTGGTTGGTCTTTTCATCCAGATGCCATCTCTGTGTATTGCTCCAAATATTTTTCTGAGTGATTTGTGTTCTATTTTTTCAGTTTCTATGATGCCTGATGCTCCAATTATTTATTTTAATATAATATTTCTAGGAATTCCGGGAGACAATATGTAACGTGTTTTTCGAGGGGTTTTTATGCAACCGGCATAAGTCAGTAGGAAGCCATTCTATATTTATTTTCGCGGCAAATTGTTCAGCCAAGAGAATTTTTCATGTTAATTTATTATTATTATTAATTTATTATAATTATTACTAAGGTATTTTCGGAGCATTTTATAAAAATGATTAGCATTCAGATAGGTTTTCTATGTCTTAGAAAACGCTATCAAGCAAATTATTACGAACGACAATATCATAGAAAATTATGTGATTGCGGAATTTTACGGAGTTTTCGTCAGTTAGGGTATATCGAGAGACGTGACTCACTGGGAATTCAAGTACACGCTTAATCTTGTCGGAAAGCATGACGCAATCCTGGGTCGCAGCGTCAAGGAAAGGCGAATGTATGGAACGGAAAACGACTTCTCCCTCCCGCCGAGTGTAATGAGCCAGAGTGGGGATCTAGCGCGTAGGGGGCAGCCAATCAGTGGAGACCACGCAAGCTAGAAGTCGGATGAAGAGTGGGGAGCCGGCGTGTGGATATATCGTTCGACGCGCCGTGGAACGAGGACAATCTGTGTAGTTCTTGCCGAGTATGGTTCACGCGGGAGTCACTCCGATGTTCCGTGGAGTGGGAGGACTAACTGTATAGAACTTAACGAGTACGGTTGTACGCGGGAGTCGCTCCGATGTTCCGTGAAGTGGAGGACTAACTTTTGTAAAACTTAACCAGTGTGGTTGTACGAGTGTTTGGGTCCGATGTACGGACCATAGAATTATCTAATCTACCAGAATCTCATCAAATATCGACAAAGATGTCGACGTCCAGGAGACTGTGGGAAGCTCACAGCATCATCCAGTACGAGGGAAAGGCTTCGGCCATTTCCAGTGGTAAGCGCGAATGACGCAGAAATACGCAATCTCTCATTTCTCTTTGTTTTATATTTCATATTTCAGTAACTTCATAGCTTGGGAATAAGAGTAAAATCAATAATTTATCAGACTCTGTTTTCACGTAATTTTCTATCGGTAATATTAAAATCACAACGCTCCTATTTAAATTTTAAACTTATTATTATTATTAATTTTGCTATTCTTGTTTTATATAATAAATTCATTTCTTTTACAATGCAATCTTTGCTTTCAGTAGGTAGCATTAGATATAGACCAATTCCTTCTCCTGATGCAATTGTTTGTTGGGTTAATGATCAAATCATACCACGATCTGAGTGAATAGAGTCTTCAAGGTGTTCTGCCAGAGCTAGACGTTGTTAAATACAAATTTAGATTTCAACATTGCATTGAGGTCTTGGCGCCCATTAAAACAACATAGCTTAGGCAAAGGTAAACAGTTACATTTATCACCCAACAGTTTGGGGCAGCCAAACCGTTACATTGGTCGCTACCAACATGGGGCATTAATTAACATTACACTTGTACGCTCAACGTGGAGCAATGTGAAAACGTTACAATTGTCGCTCAAAGTGTGGGCTAAGAAAAACTGCTACACCATCAAGTTGGATACGCCCCTGAAGTGAGGATAAAATGTAATTCAAGTGAGAGATATCCAGACTACTTAGTGTCACAAGAAGTTGCTGACTTCCGCTGGATCAGTTTGTCTTAAACTGGAATTTCGTGAATTCCCCGGACTGGTCATTAGAAGAGGCGGCATCTTCATAATGATGCTCTTAAAACTAGGATTAACATTCTGACACTGAACCAATAACAATGGTGTTCAGGTTTTTTGTTGGCTACTAAAACAGTGGGCACGAGGAGCTTGTTGTTTGACCGGTATAGCTTTCATCTTATGTGTGTGTGATTAAAGAATCTATTTGAACAGCATCCCGCCGCCTTACACGTGCTGGTTTCAAATTCTCAGAAACAGCCCCATTGATTATCTTTGTCCTCATAAGAAAGTGAATCCTCGCTGGTGCGAAACGGCACAAATAGACTGAACGTACGGTCCTCCCTTTCCCCGACACGTAGACATATTTGAGCAGGTGATGCAGTAATTAGTTATACAAGCAGGTACAATAAAATTAGGCCTCACTTATAAGGACTGTCCCTTTAAAAACAACACAAATGTTACTTAACTCAGTAACTACAGTAAAGCTCGGGTATACAAATGCAGCGTTAACAGGCCGTCAGTAAATGCATCGTTAATTTTAACATCGGAATTAAACTCGTTGGGGGTAGGAGGCTTCGGTGGCGTAGCTGAGCTTCTATGCCCAAGATCGCGGGTTCAAACCCAGCCGAAGACGTCGGATTTTTTAAGAGCGTTAAAAATCCCTCAGTATACATCAGGGGAAGTAAAGTCGGCGGGCCCTTTTCATAGATTTATGGCATGTAAAAGAACATTTTACTAACTACAATTGTGTGAAACTAAATTTGTTGGTTAGATTTCATTAACGCTCTATTAGTTCCAACGTTCGCCGTCAGGTGCCGGTTGCGGTGGCATCTAGTAACAAAGTTCACAGCTAGGTGTCGTTGACAGTAGAATTTGGTAGCAAAAGTAAGAAATACTTGATAATTGATCGTCTGCAATCCTTACCTGAATTAAAGATAACACACAATAATACAGCCATCACACTTAACAGCGGTTATCATACAGATTCTACACACACCCAAAATACACGGGGCTACATGACCGCATTGTCGCAGCCCCTAAACTGGGGAACAAACCAACCAAACTCGTTGGCATTTCACCAGCACATTACCGACACCAGTGGCTACGTTCGCTAAAGCTCAGCGTTAGGTCATGGGGCCAAACTCTCTGCTGACTAGGTAGACGCGTGGGTTCGAGCCCCACCGTCGGCCATCCCTGAAATGGTTTTCCGTGGTTTCCCCCATTTTCAACACCAGGCGAATGCTGGGACGGTACCTATTGACCGGCCATAACCGCTTCCTTTCTCATCCCTGCCCAATTTCATTCATGTTCATCAATTCCATCTCTCATCCCGGCGCACAGGTGGCCCACGGGCGTCGACTAGAAAGACCTACACCCGGCCTCTCAGGTGGCCACACACAAAAAAACACAGTACATTCGCTGATTGGCATTAGCAAACGAATCGTTATGTTTAAGGGCTGTACACAACTCGTTGAAAGATGATGATTGTGGCGGTATTTGTATATTCTTTGGTTTAATCAAGTAGGCCGTCAACTGCAAAAAGCATAAAAGTTATTATAGTCCTTGGTTAGAAGCAAACATGGCAGATGAGGAAACAAGAAGAAGAGCCGGGGCCTGAATTTTTCTTTGGTTGAAAGAAACGTACAAATCGTTGAAAATAAGCCGATTGATGCTGTGACGTCTAGGTAGTCTGTTAATGAACTGCATGTGCTATAGGCCTACCGTAATGCATCACACGATATTAGACATAAATAAGAAGTGGTACATATTTGATATCACACCAGGAGATAATAATAATAATAATATCGTATGGCCTTTGGTGCCAGATGCACAGACGGCAGCTTGCAGGTCGAATTTTGTTGTTCCTTGGAGCGCTATGAAACTCAAGGACTTTAGATATCTAAGCTCTTTGACACTATGGCGCTTTCTAGCAGAGAAAGGAGGAACTTTTGTGTTGGCAAAAAATCCCGGCGTAGAGCACCAAGAGCCCGCTGATGAGCCAACTTGGTGTTCCTGTGTGAAGCCCCACACAAGACACGGCACAAACCTAGAAAAAATGATGAGTTATAATATCTTACTTGTTAGATAGGAATTCCAGGTTAGGTTCTATCATCTGTAGAACATTCAACACAGAAGAGTTTGACAACCGAAATCTCATAATAGATTCTGGGTCGTCGCATTCATCAAAGTAATTCCTCCGATCTTTATAAATTCGAGGTCGACGAATAGCAAGCATGTCTTCAAGAACATCGTCATCGTTTAATGCACGCTCCATTTTGGATTGGAATGTCACGTAGATCAACCGTCAACCGTTAATTGTATGTAGACACTGCAATTAGTTTTAATGACTGGTTAGGTATGCTAATGAATTGTTATAGTTTGGTGAACCACGATATTTCGGTAATCGTCCGTTGACGATCACAAATGGTTTGTTAGTTCACCACGGTGGGTGAGTGGTTATCGTGTCGGACTACCAACCCCAAGCTTGCAGGTTCGCTCCTAGCCATAGTCAGTTGGTTTCGAAAGGCGACAAAAATCACGACATGCATGTCATACGCTGTTGGCATGTTAAAGAACCCATTTGAATTCAGTAGGCCGTGTTCATAATGGCAAAATTAATCTCGGGATTTTCCGCCAACGCAAAAGTTCCTCCTTTCTCTACTAGAAAGCGCTATAGTGTCAAGGAGCTTAGATATCTAACCTCCTTGGCTTTCATAGCGCTCCAAGTAACTACAAAAATCGACATGCAAGCTGCCCTATGGGTGTCAAATAACAAAGCTTTTACCAGGAACCCGAGGCCATACGATATTATTATTATTATTATTAATGGTGTATTAAAAAGCCTCCGTGGCTTAGGCGGCAGCACGCCGGCCTCTCACCGCTGGGTCCGTGGTTCAAATCCCGGTCACTCCATGTGAGATCTGTGCTGGACAAAACGGAGGCAGACAGGTTTTTCTCCGGGTACTCCGGTTTTCCCTGTCAAAATTTCATTCCAGCAACACTCTCCACTATCATTTCATTTCATCTGTCATTCATTTAATCATTGCCCCAGAGGAGTGCGTCAGGCCTCGGCAGCCGGCACAATTCATATCCTCGCCGCTAGTTGGGGGCTTCATTCATTCCATTCCTGACCCGGTCGGAGACTGGAAACAGGCTGTGGATTTCATTAATGGTGTATTAACATTTTGACGAACAATGGTAAACCTGTCCACTAGGCCGGCCATGGATGTTACCCGAGCTACCTTTCCAGAATTGGGGTTCACACTCAACCGCATTTTGATGCCGATCAAGACGAAGTCGCTGGCCTGAACCATATCCTGTTCGCCTGCAGTAAATATCAACAAGCAATGGCCACTGTGTACAAAAATCTACAATGCTCACGTATGCCCTTTCCCACCAACATATACAGCCTACTTCAGTCCGACTACGTGGCTAATTGGTAACAGACCGGACGTTTGTTTGTTTTAGACGAGTGAACAATCTTAATGGAATCCTGGAGGCGAGTTACTACAGTAACGCGTGTTGTTGTCAGCTGCCCCATGCGGTCAGATGATGGACAAAACTATCTCACACTACTGCTGAAGTACAGTCATTGGCGAATATAAAGGCGCTGAAAAGCAGAATATTCAGCATGTGGTTCAGGACTGTCCCCTCAGAACCTTCCCGGGCGATCCACTGAGTTCCTGCTGATGACGGAGGGATCAATAGACTATATTCGTGGCCTGGGAATTAATTTGTAATTTTGCAATAATTTTTATATTTTAGTGATGTTTGTAGCCATACGCTAAATAAATAATGGCGTTCTGTTGGTAACTATGTAACGTGTACTTCCACGTCACACAATACTCCAACGTGGACTGTACTGTCAGCACGGTGATGTCGTCACGTGCTCAAGTCTGGAGTTCCATTAAATCAGACCGGTGGTGACCAATGTGAAGTGAGAAGGCTAGAGATTGACTGTGTACAGGCTCACCCGCAAGCTTCAAGGACAAGGCAATCGTCTAAAACAAACGTCCGGCCTGTAGCGTGTTAGGCTTTGGCCAGAAGGGTCCCGGGTTCGATTCCCGACCGGGCCATGGCGTATTTCATCTTCTGTGGTTAATTCCTCTGGCTTGGGGACTGGTTGGTAGGTTCTCCAGTTTAGGGGCTGCGACAACGCGGTCATGTACCCCCGTGTACTTTGGGTGTGTGTAGAATCTGTCTGATAACCGGTGTTAATTGTGATGGCTGTATTAGTGTGTGTTTTTAATTCAAATAAGGACTGCAGACATTGCATTTTCAAGTAGTTCCTTCTTTTGCCACCAAATGCCACCGTCAACGACTGCTAGTTCAGAACTTGGATACTAGACGCCACCGCAGTCGGTTCCAGGCGACGAACGTTGGAATCTAAGAGCGTTATTGAAATTTAACCTATAATTTAGCTTAACACAGGTGTAATTAGTGGAAGGTTCATTAACATGCCATAAATCTATGACATGGGACCGCCGGTTTTACTTCACCTCCGAAGGAAGGCATACTGAGATGTTTAACGCTCTTAAAAAACCGGACGACTTCGGCCGGGTTTGAACCCGCGATCTTGGGCATAGAAGCTCAGCAGGCTACCAACTACTGCTGGGTGTTTGTGTTGACTCCATGTACAAAGAAAACAAACACTGGAATCAAATAAACAGAAACATTAAAACATAATGCGTAGGAATGGTATCGTGCTTGCTTTGTAAATTCATGTGCTGGTTTCAAGAATGTCCCAGGACAGAAATTACAAAAAAAAAAAAAAAAAAAAAAAAAAAAAAAAAAGATAAGTAAAATAAAAAGAGCTTTAGAACCCGAACAGGCGCTTATGCCTTTGCACAGTGTTCTTGAAGACGTCTGACATTAACATTAGAGTGTGTACCAATGTGCGTGTTATTTTAATTTAATAACTACTGGGGCTATTAGAGACACCGAGGTGCCAGAACCTTGCCCCTAAGGGGATATTTAACATGCCAGCAAATCTACTGACACGGCTACCTCGCATTTGTGCACCCTCAAATGCAAGCTGTCTGGGCCTGGATTCGATCCTGCAAACTTGGGGACAGCAGGCGAAAACGTTACCGCTGAGCCACGCAGCCAATCTGTTTTTTTTTTCGTGTAACCTCCTGGAAGGCCGAGTGCGACCTGCGCGTTCAAATGATAATGAAGTGATGATGAAGACGTCACGTATACCCAGTTCCCGGGCCAGAGGAGTCAACTCCAGGAGATGAAAATCCCCGATGGTCTGGCCGGGAATCGAACCCGGGACCCTTTGGGCCAAAGACTAGCACTAACCAATTTGCCATGGGGCCGGACAGCCAGTCTGATGATTTTAATTTGTTTGTGTTCTCAGCCACAAGTGATTTTAAAAAATAATAATAATAGGGTGGGAACAGAGAAACGGCCTGAAACAGGGAAGTGCACTGTCACCGTTACTTTTCATTCTGGTGATGTATGACATAATGAACGAGTGGCACAAGTAATTGGGGAAGGAAAGATGAAAGCAATGCTGTTTGCAGATGATTTGATGATTTGGGGAAACAAGGAGGAGGAGGTACAGGAGCAGTTGGACGTGTGGGAAGGAGTGATACAAGGTTATGAGAAGAAATTTAGCATAAATAAGAGTGAGAAGGTGATCACATCAAGGAAAAAGGAAAGAATCACAACGGTAATGACAGTTGGTGGGGAACAGCTGAGGAAAGTGGAGAGGTTCAAGTATCTGGGAAGCCTGCTACAAGATGATGGAAGAAACAATAGAGAAATAAATGAGCGGGGAGACAAGCAGATGCATTCCGGAGGAGTGTGAGAAGCATGATATGGACCAAGGATGTCCCTCAGATCAGCAAAAAGATCATATATCGGACGTACTATGTCCCTATCCTGACGTATGCCTCGGAGATTTGGGTTATGAAAGGAAGGGAGAAGAGCAAAATACAGGCCAGTGGGTTGAGGTTCTTGAGAAGCAGTATTGAAGCTACAAAGATGGACAGAATAAGAAATGAGAGGACCAGAGAATTAATGAAGGAGGAACCATTACAGGATGGTATAGATAAATCGAGACTTAGATGGTATGGACATGTAAAACGAATGGAGGAGAAGATGATACCCATGAGGATACACGAGACGAAGTGGAAAGGAGAGAGGAAGACCGAGAGACAGGTGGCTGAAGGGGGTGGAAGAAAGCGTGAAGAAGAGAGGAAAAGACTGGACAAGCGAGGAGTCTGAGAGATGGTGGGAAGACAGAAGGCGTTGGAGGGGCTTGTGTTCCAAACAAACCCGGCCAGTGGCTGGAAACTGTGCAAGATGAATAATAATAATAATAATATCGTATGGCCTCGAATGCCGGGTGCAAGCATTGTTAATTGACACCCAGAAGGTAGCTTGAATGTCAAATTTAGTTGTTCCTTGAAGCACTATGAAGTCAAGGAGGTTAGATATCTAAGTTCCTTGAACACTATAGCGCTTTCTAGTAGAAACATGAGGAACTTAGTGTTGGCGGAAACTCCCTAGATTAATTTTGCCATTATGAACACGTCCAACTGAATTCAAATGGGTTCTTCGACATGCCAACATCGTATGACATGGTGTTGTAATTTTTGACGCCTTTCGAAAATCACTTACCAAGGCCAGGATGGTTGGTTGGTTCATAAGTTTAGGGGCTGCGACAACGCGGTCATGTAGCCCCGTGTACTTTGGGTGTATGTAGAATCTGTCTGATAACCTGAGTTAATTGTGATGGCTGTATTAATGTGTGTTATCTGTTTTTAGTTCAAGTCAGGACTGCAGACATACCATTTTCAAGTAGTTCCTACTTTTGCTTCTAAACGCCACCGTCAACGACAACTAGTTATGAACTTTGTTACTACATGCCACCTCAGTTGGCTCCTGGCGACGAACGTTGGAACCTTAGAGCGTTAGTCAAATGTTACCTATAATTTAGCTTCACACAAGTTTAATTAGTGGAAGGTTCTTTTACGTATCGTAAATCTATGACATGGGACCACCGGCTCTACTTCCCCTCCGAAGGAAGGCATACTGAGGGATTTTGAACGCTCTTAAAAATCCGATGACTTCGGCCGGGTTTGAACCCGCAATCTTGGGCATAGAAGCTCAGCATGCTGCCCAGGCGTCTCTAAAAGCCGCAATAGTTAAAAGGGACATTCGACCAATCACATTACTATTAATATCATTATTATTATTATTATTATTATTATTATTATTATTTATTAGATAAGATATGCTGAAGATGGCACCAACGTTGTGCCGAAACGTGTTCATAAATAACTTTTTCATTTAATACTGTAACTTTCAGTCGGTCAACATCGTATATATCTTAATCACATGTAATTTTTTCAGGATATTTTTTCGCATATTCCGTGGCTTAGGCTGCAGCACGCTGGCCTCTCACCGCTGGGTCCGTTGTTCAAATCCCGGTCACTCCATGTGTGATTTGTGCTGGACAAATTGGAAGCAGTCAGATTTTTCTCCGGGTACTCCGGTTCTCTTTGTCACAGTTTCATTCCAGCATCACTCGCCACTATCATTTCATTTCATCCATCATTAATTTAATCATTGCCTCAGGGGAGTGCGACAGGCTTTGGCAGCCGACACAGTTTATATCCTCTCCGCTAGATGGGGACTTCATTCATTCCATTCCCTATTATTATTATTATTATTATCGTATCAGAAATAACATTTACACAATTCAATTATGCATAGTAAAATGCCTCCGTGGATAAAAAGCCTATGTGGCTTAGGCGGCAGCACGCCGGCCTCTCACCGCCGGGTCCGTGGTGCAAATCCCGGTCACTCCATGTGAGATTTGTGCTGGACAAAACGGAGGCAGACAATTTTTTCTCCCGGTACTCCGGTTTTCCCTGTCACAATTTCATTCCAGCAACACTCTCCACTATCATTTCATTTCATCTGTCATTCATTTAATCATTGCCCCAGAGGAGTTTGTCAGGCCTCGGCAGCCGGCACAGTTCATAACCTCGCCGCTAGATGGGGACTTCATATATTCCATTCCCTATTATTATTATCGTATCAGAAATACCATTTACACAATTCAATTATGCATAATAAACAACAAACGTTTGGTGCTTTTCAGTCGGTCAACACGAATGTACCCAAAAGGAGCTGGGTTATGCCCTAATCCTGATATAAATTACATGAGATTAATAAACACACTAGGATGACCAGTTTCAATCATCAAGCGATCATCATCAGATCCATTACACTTAGGCTATAAAATCTATGTTTGGGAATACAGGTGAAAAATATTTACAATATGTACAATTATTTAGCTGCAGCATTGGTAATACAACTGTCGGTGTATGCTAAATGTAGTGTATCTAATGTTAGGTGAAATGCTAAAATGGTGATAGAAATCCGGAGTTTGTCTGTTTGGGTGATTATATGGTAGTAAACAAGTAGTTCCGTGAAGAACTATACAGCCTATTTTCATATATCCTGCTCACGTTAATTGTCTCTATCAACATACAATATTTCAGTTTAATTGCTGTAACAGATTCGTAGATATTGAGAACCGTCTAGATATTTCATATGGTCGCCAGGATGGATTTTTATTTTTTATTTTTGTACTATTGCATTAAGATTATTGTGTACGTGTGGTATTCAAACTTCAATCGCATGATTAGAACACAAGAAGTAAAAACGAGATTTTAAAAGTACGCACACCAGCCATCTTGTGATTATGCTAACAATTGAAATAAATTACATGGCAGTGGATCAACATTTGTATAAGCATTTAACGTGCAACGTTTCACGGCACTCGGATAGTTAATTCGCGAGAAACGTCCATTTAAATATTTATACTTCGCGTCGCCGCCATGTTGGATTTGTGCTCACCAGGTTACTGAAAGTCCTATAGGTGAACATATGTTCATAGTCTCTATGAACATAAAAAAATTCAGTTTGGTTGCTGTAAAAGATTCATAGATATTGAGAACCGTCTAAATATTTCGGAAGCACGCCATTTAGGATTGTTATATGTATAGGCCATAGAGTTATGTACCATTCAAGGACAATTATTGCCTAGCTTCATTATTCAAACTTTCACTTCGATCGCATGATTACGACACAAGAATAAAAACTTAATTTTAAAATTTCGCAAGTCGCCATCTTGAGGTTATGTAAACAATTGAATTAAATTAGATGGCAGTGCATTACAATATGCAAAATCATTTACTGTACCACATTTCACTGCGCTCAGAGAGTTAAATCACGAAAAAGTCTATTAAAATATTTCAAATTCGCTTGGTCGCCATGTTCGTTTTGTACTTTACAGGTTTATGAAATATACATAGGTAAACTTGTATCAGTACCCTTTATCACCGTACAAAATTGCATGATGATATCTGTAATAGTTTCGGAGATATAGAATGTCAGTGAAATATTTCGCACAGCCGCCATTTTGAGGTTATGTAAACAATTGAACTAAATTAGACTCCAGTGCATTACAATGTGTATAAACATTTGCTGTACCACGTTTCATTACGTTTGGATAGTTAAATCGCGAGAAATGTATATTTAAAAGTCTCATTTTCGCTTGACCGCCATGTTGGTTTTGTAGTCACCAGGTTTTTGAAAGTCTCATAGGTGAACTTCTAGTACTGCCCTTTATCACCATACACAATTTCAGGGCGATATCGGTAATAGTTTCGGAGATATTGAATGCTAGTGAAATATTTCGCACTGCCGCCATGTTGGATTGGTAAGATGTAACAAAATTTGAAGGGCACGGTCGAGGTCGCCGGGAATAGTGCTATGGACGTACCGAGTTTCATTGAAATCGCTCCAGGCGTTTAGATTTTATTAGGGGGACACACACACACACCTCACACACACACACACACACACACACACACGCACACACACACGGACAAAAGGTGATCTCATAAGCCTATTTTTTCAAAATTGAAAATAGGCTAAAAATCAACTATGGATATACTGTAATAATACAGGCTGATACTTATCCGGTTGTCTTCCTGGCTGGGACTTTGAGCAGTTTCGTGTTCACTCTAGCACCAGTTTTGGTCGACCAATCTCGACCAGAACCTATTAACATCAAGTGCATTTTGTGCTGCATTAAAAAGATTAACTTCGGTGCTGGAAGATGGTCGGTCGACTGGAAGCAGGCCTTGGTTTTTAATTTCATTCCAATATTTGAGATTATATTGCGTTTACCGACTGAATGTTAAAACAAAACAGAAAAACGGCTTCAAAGCTATCTTTAAGTATTTCATGACTGAGTGTTGATAGGCGATACCATTTGATTACCTGTATCTTGGAATATCCAACCAAATCTCCTATTTTGTTTTATTGTGGTGCATCTGTTCCATTACTTTTCATCTGTACGCAGCGACAGGTTGAATATAATTTTAAATGGACAAAAAAAAAAAAAAAAAAAAAAAAAAAACAGAACGCGGCACGGAATAGATATCAAAGCAACGAGTAGGATGCAGTTGGTATTGACATCTGTCTCCGAGGGACGGTGTATTGTACGTTATCCAGGGATAGAGAATACTCGCCAGCTCTCTAAATGACTTGTATTCTCGCTGCAAGTGATGGGAGTAACCGTATATCGTATTGTCTATTGTATTGAATATGGGCCATAGTAATAATATCAATAATAATAATAATAATAATAATAATAATAATAATAATAATTTTCCTTGGAGAAGGTCATACGTGAGACCTTTCGAGAGAATTTTGAAGGAATCCAAGTCGCAGGGAAGAACCTAGCGTACCTTGCCTACGCAGATGATATCAGTTTACTCTCCAGCTCTCAGGAAGAGTTGAGGCAAATGACCAGAGCATTCAAGGCAGCTGCCAACAAATTTGGGCAAATCGTGAATGAAACCAAGACGGAGTACCTCAATATGGCTCGCGGGCAAGGCCACGTTTTTGGGCAACTACAGTCACTCCGGGTAGGGGACCAGTCCTACAAGAGGATCTGTGAATTTAAGTACCTGGGATCGCTTTTCACGGAGAACTCATCATGTGAGGCAGAAATCAACGCCAGGATCCAAGCAGGAATCCGAACTCTCTACAACTTAGCACAGCTTCTTCGGTCCAGATATCTCCAGACAGTTCAAAATTCGTCTGTATAAATCTCTGATCCAACCCGTTGTACTCTATGGATGTGAGACATGGAGTATCCGAAAACAGGACTTTCATAAACTACTCGTTTTTGAGAGAAAAGTTCTTCGGAAAATCATCGGACCAGTGAGGGATGTACACACAGGTGAATGGAGGATTACACACAATCATGAAGTAGAAGACCTGTATCATGATGCCAACATAGCTGGAACCATCAAAACCAGAAGACTGCAGTGGGCTGGACATGTAGCCCGGATGGAAGACCACCGATGGCCATGGAAGCTACTGGATTTCATCCCCACAGGAAGAAGACCACCAGGGAGACCAAGGAAGAGATGGAGTGATGGACTCTCCATGAAGATCTGCAACAGGCAGCCATACGTGTGGACAATTGGTGGATGGCAGCTATGGATACGAGACGATGAAGAAGGAAACTTGTAGCAGCGCGCGGTCCACTGGACCTGATCGCGTAGAATAATAATAATAATAATAATAATAATAATAATAATAATAATAATAATAATAATAATAATAATAATAATAATAATAATAATAATGTTCTCTTAATCGCTTATCCTCCTAGCTCGGCTTTATCAACGAACTCTGCGAGGGATCATTCCTCTACCGTTGAAAGAGCAGTGTCTGGGAGCTGAACACACTTTGTCAGCAGTTACAACTGTGGATGGTGACAGACTGATCGCCCGGGGGACCGCTAACTTGCATCTAATTAAGGAAGGGTTATGGAAGGAATTTTGGAACTAAGTCGGTAGTGGACTTTTTAAAATGAACCGTCCGAGCATTCGAATGGTGGCGAAAATGGGTAACCATGAAATACATTTATAGGTCGGCCGAGGTGGGATTCGAACCCATGCTTTCCCGATGCCAGCAAAGTACGAGATAATGCGTCAGCGCTCTCGGTCATCGTGGGCGGTGAAGTTTGGAGTCGATAACCCAGACATAGAATCATGGATGACTTATTTTATGTAGATTTCTTGAGAATGCTACCTACCTGTATTGGAATGGGTACCATGTTGCGACTTCCGGAGAAATTCGACATATTAGCCTACTTTCGATTTTTGCAAAAAATGAAAGTAGACTTATGAGATCAACACAGGGCGAAAAAAGTGTGTCTGTCTGTGTCTGTGTATGTGTGTGTGTGAGTCTGTGTGTGTGTGTGTATGTGTGTGTGTGAGTCTGTGTGTGTGTGTGTGTGTGTGTGTGTGTGTCTGTGTGTGTGAGAGTGTGGACTCTGAATGTCTGTCCCCCCCCTATCAATTCGAACACGGTGAATGCGAATTGAACGAAATTTGGTACAAAGGTAGCACTAGCAAAGGACACCTCAGTGCCATGTTTTATATCGCCGCCATCTTGACGGAAACGTAATGGCGGTCACACAAATGTTGAAAGCTTAAATCAAATTACGACTAACCTAATCATCCGATCTCTACCAAATTTTGCAGCAACATACCTTTATGGGGGGAGCATCCTTTGACCAAACGAATAGGTCATCAGCGTAATAGTTTGCCGAAGGCGGCCATCTTTGTGTGAAAATCGATTCCCCCTATTAATTCGAACACGGTGCAACCGAATGGAACGAAATTTGGTACAGAGGTAGTACTAACAAAAGGCACCTCAGTATCATGTTTTATATCGCCGCCATCTTGACGGAAACGTAATGGCGGCCACACAAATGTTCAAAGCTTAAATCAAATTACGATTAACCTAATCATCCGATCTCTACCAAATTTTTCAACAACATACCTTTATAGAGGAAGCATCCTTTGACCAAATGACTAGGTCATTAGCCTAACAGTTTGCGGATGGCGGCCATCTTTGTGTGAAAATCAATTCCCCCTATTAATTCAAACACGGTGAAACCGAATGGAACGAAATTTGGTACAGAGGTAGCACTAGCAAAGGGCATCTCAGTGTCATGTTTTATATCGCCGCCATATTGACAGAAACGTAATGGCGGCCACACAAATGTTCAAAGCTTAAGTTAAATTACGACTAACATAACCATCCGATCTCTACCAAACTTTGCAACAACATTCCTTTATGGAGGGAGCATCTTTTGACCAATCTAATAGGTTATTAGCCTAATAGTTTGCGGATGGCGGCCATCTTTATGTCAAAATTGATTCCCCCTATTAATTCGAACACGGTGGAACCGAATGAACGAAATTTTTACAGAGGTAGCACTAGCAAAGGGTACCTCAGTGTCATGTTTTATATCGCCGCCATATTGACTGAAACGTAATGGTGGCCACACGAATGTTCAAAGCTTAAATCAAATTACGATAACCTAATCATCCGATCTCTACCAAATTTTGCAATTACATACCTTTATGGAGGGAGCATCCTTTGACCAATCTAATAGGTCATTCGCCTAATAGTTTGCGGATGGCGGCCATCTTTGTGTCAAAATCGATTCCCCCTATTAATTCAAACACGGTGAAACCGAATAGAACGAAATTTGGTACAGAGATAGCACTAGCAAAGGGCATCTCAGTGTCATGATTTATATCGCCGCCATATTGACAGAAACGTAATGGCGGCCACACAAATCTTTAAAGCTTAAATCAAATTACGACTAACATAACCATCCGATCTCTACCAAACTTTGCAACAACATACCTTTATGAAGGGAGCATCCTTTGACCAATCTAATAGGCCATTAGCCTAATAGTTTGCGGATGGCGGCCATCTTTGTGTGAAAATCGATTCCCCTTATCAATTCGAACACGGTGAAACCGAATGGAACGAAATTTGGTACAGAGGTAGCACTAGCAAAGGGCACCTCATATTCACGTTTAATATCCCTATAGCACGTTGTATTTCAACAAGCTACTACAACCAACATTCAATCATACTCCTTGAAAAGGACAAAGAGTTATAACAATACCCATGCATTTAGGCTATATGTTCTTTACTGAACATCTGGTTTTCAAGTTTTCCGCATCCCCCAGACCCCAAAACCACCATGAGTTCAAAAGTTTATGTATAATTTATACTGTACTAGCAACCCGCCCCGCAGTTCGTTCTGTCCCCTCAGTTATTTTATTAGCCTACTTTCGATTTTTGCAAATAATGAAAGTAGACTTATGAGATCAACACAGGGCGAAAAATTGTGTCTGTCTGTGTCTGTGTATGTGTGTGTGTGAGTCTGTGTGTACTCTGAATGTCTGCCCCCCCCCTCCCCCCTCTCCCCATATCAATTCGAACACGGTGAAACCGAATGGAACGAAATTTAGTACAGATGTAGCACTAGAAAAGGGCACCTCAGTGTCATGTTTTATATTGGCGCCATCTTGACGAAAACGTAATGGCAGCCACCCAAATGTTCAAAGCTAAAATCAAATTAATACTTACCTAATCATGTGATCTCTAACAAATTTCGCAACAACATATATTTATATGGCAGCGTCTTATCACTAAACTACAAGGTCATCAGCCGAATAGTTTGCAGATGGCGGCCAGGTATGTGTGCAAATCGATTCCTCCTATCTATTCAAACATGGTGAAACTGAATTGAACAAAATTTGGTACAGAGGTAGCACTAGCAAAGAGCACCTCAGTGTCATGTTTTATATCGCCGCCATCTTGACGGAAACGTAATGGCGGCCACCCAAATGCCAAAAACTTAAATCAAATTACGACCAACCTAATCATCTGATCTCTACCAAATTTTGCAACAACATACGTTTATGTGAGAAGCGTTCTTTGAACAAGCTACAAGGTCATCAGCCCAATAGTTTGCATATGGTGGCCATGAATGGGTGCAAATCGATTCACCATATCAATTGAAACACGGTGAAACCGAATTGAATGTAATTTTGTACAGAGGTAGCACTAGCAGAGGTCACCTCATATTCATGATTAATCTCTCTATATAAGAATGAAAGTTTGTCTGTTTTTTCTGAATTTCTACGGAAATTTGCGTTATTTACGCGTATCAGACTGTTTTATGATGGATGCGCGCGAAAATAAAATTTTTGACTGTCTGTCTGTCTGTCTGTCTGTATGTCTGTCTGTCTGTGGACAAAGTGGTTGTTCCCTTATAACTCGAGAACGGCTGGGTGGATCAACGTAAAATTTGGTACAGATATCCTTCAGAGGCACGACACTAATCATTGATGTAACTCTTCTCCGTACCTTTCATAAAAGGGGGCCTACCCCCTTAAAATACTTGCTGAAATAGGCGTTGAATGAAGGGCGAGACAAAGCTCATTTTCAGCCCCTCAATATGAGAAACGAAACTCGGGGGCCCTAAACCACATTGTAAGGCCCTAAAACCAATAGTTTTTGAAATATTCCCAGAAAATTTATTTCATTTAATACAGTAATGAAAGAAAGCAAGCCGGTAACCATGGCAACAGAAACTCACAGGTCCATCTATTGCTGTAATATAAGACGCAATACAGTTCCATTTATTACATTACTGAGATAGTTTGCAAACGGCTATAAGTTTATAACGGAACCAAATTAAGCTGTACAATTCATCAATACATATAATGCGCTTAAGGGGGACAAGGGGTACTCTAGAATTTTTTCACGAGATTTACACGTGCTGGTGTGCTACGGAAGGTCTATTATATCCCGATCCCTCTATTGTTATATTATTATTATTATAATTAATATTATTATTACACTACGGAAAGGAAGACCCCAGAGGACTGGAAAAAGGGAATAATTGTCCCGATCTTCAAGAAAGGTAGTAGAACAGAATGCAGAAACTATCGGGGAATAACACTGATGAGTCATTGTGCAAAGATGTTTGAGAAAGTTTTGGAAAGGAGAATTAGGACAAGGATAGAAGGAGGGATGAGGGAAGAACAACATGGCTTCAGAGCAGGAAGGTCCACAGTGGATTTGATTTTTGCTGTAAGGCAGTTACAAGAACAGCACTGTGAGTATGGAACAGATCTACTGATGGCCTTCCTGGACATTGAGAAAGCATATGACAGTGTATGCAGAAACAAAGTATGGAAGTCCCTGGAGGATAGAGGAGTAGAAAAATGGACTATAAGGAGGATAAAGGAGGTGTACAAAAGGAAGCGTGAGCTGTGTGAAAGTGGGAGGAGAGAGATCGGACTGGGTGGAACAGAGAAACGGCCTGAAACAAGGAAGTGCACTGGCACCGTTACTTTTCATTGTGGTGATGGATGACATAATGACCCGAGTGGCACAAGTAATTGGGGAAGGAAAGATGAAAGCAATGGTGTTAGCGGATGATTTGATGATTTGGGGAAACAAGGAGGAGGAGGTACAGAAACAGTAGGACGTGTGGGAAGGAATAATACAAGGATATGGGATGAAATTTAGCATAAATAAGAGTGAGATGGTGATCACAACAAGGAAGAAGGAAAGAACCACAAAGGGAATAACAATTGGTGGGGAACAGCTGAAGAAAGTGGAGAGTTTCAAGTATCTGGGAAGCCTGATACAAGATAATGGAAGAAACGATAGAGAAAAAATGAGCGGGGGAGACAGGTAGAAGCATTCCGGAGGAGTGTGAGAAGCATGTTATGGAGCAGAAAAAAGATCATATATCGGACGTACTATGTCGCTATCGTGACGTATGCCTCGGAGACCTGGGCTATGAAAGGAAGGGAGAGGAGCAAATTACAGGCCAGTGAGATGAGGTTCTTGAGAAGCAGTATTGGAGCTACAAATATGGCCAGAATAAGAAATGAGAGGACCAGAGAATTAATAAAGGAGGAACCATTACAGGATGGTATAGAGAAATCTAGACTTAGATGGTATGGACATGTAAAACGAATGGAGGATAAGAGGATACCCAGAAGGATACACGAGACGAAATGGGAAGGAAAGAGACCGAGCGGAAGACCGAGAGACAGGTGGCTGAAGGGGATGGAAGAAAGCGTGAAGAAGATAGGAGAAGACTGGACAGGGGTGGAGGCTGAGATATGGTGGGAAGACAGAAGACGTTGGAGAGGCCTGTGTTCCAAACAGACCCAGCCAGTGGCTTGAAACTGTGCAAGATGATGATGATGATACTACGGCCTACAACGACGAGACAAAGCTCATTTTCAGCCCCTTGGTGTCAGAAAAAAACCTCGGGGCCCCTAAACAGCCGTAAAGGGTCCCCGAAAACTACATTTTAATGCTCTAAAACCAAGAGTTTCTGAGATATTCCCAGAAAACTAATTTCATTTAATAAACTAATGTAGGAATGCAAGCCTGTAACCATGACAACAGTGTCTCAAAAAGGTACATCCAACTTTCCATCTATTTCTGCAAGAAGTAATGCCACTCCATTTATTAAATTTCTGTGAAAGTTTGCAAATGGCTATAAGGTTATCACGGAACCAACAAAAACTGTAAAATTCATCAATGCGCTTAAGGGGGTCAAGGGGTACCCTCGATTTTTTCACAAGACTTAAAGGTGCGATGTGTCGTTCAGAAGGTCTATTATATCTTCAAACAGCAACATTATTTTCATAGGAATTCGGGCCATTGGAGGCTAAAACACCTGAATTTTCATGCACCACAAGCCTTTATAATTTATTAAAGGGGTCTTCCTCTGGATGCGCACTTGACACAACAGTGAGGGTCAGTTTTTATGTGACGTGTATTGCATTTCGTCTACGAGGTTTTCAATTTTATTTTCAAGTCAGGAAGTACACGTTAGGTAAATTAGTTTCAGAGCATATTTCAACTAATCATTTATCTTTGTCGACAAACAGGTTCCAAGCCCCTAACCATTGCAACAGTAGCTCAATTGATTACGTCTGGTTATTAATACCGAAGACCGTTCGAAGAATGGGTACTTCTGCTAGTATCCGTATAAAACGTTGTATTTCAACAAGCTACTACAACCAACATTCAATTATACTCCTTGAAAAGGACAAAGAGTTATAACAATACCCATGGATTTAGGAGAAAGTAGGCTATATGTTCTTTACTGAACATCTTGTTTATTTATCGTATGGCTTTTAGTGCCGGGAGTGTCCCAGGACATATTCGGCTTGCCTGAGTCTGCAGCTGCTTCCTGCGGACACCCTCAGTAATTGAATGGAGATTGTTGGAAGAAATGAAAACGTAAAAACTCTTATAGTGGGCAATGTATTGAAGATAGAGATATGCTCTCGTGGACGTTTTTGTAGAACTTTTCATGCTGAACAATTCGTACCCTCATAGTATATTGATATTTTTAACGGGTTACCCAGCGTAAGCTTAAAAAGCGCATGGACGCCGGATTTTTTTCGACTTTTTCCCTAAAATCTTTACGGCTTGGCTTCCTTTGATCATAAATAAATTATTTTCTACAGAAACCTTCCCCGAGTTATCCGTTACAGAATGGTGAAAACCGCATCAATATCCAGACAGTGGTTCTCGACATTACCCGTGACATCCAAGAATCGGGGACTTTGTTTTATACTAAGTAGAGATATAATGTTTATGTGTATCAGTTTCCAATCACCTTCGAATGTGTACATAAAATATAACCATTCCAAATCTCGGTCGAGTTCCTTAATGGAGAGATTCAGACCAAGGGTCTGGAAATGGAATGGGGGACCTTTTTCTGGATGGTTGGTTCCTCAGTTTAGGGGCTGCGGCAACGCGGTCATGTAGCCCCGTTTACTTTGGGTGTGTGCAGAATCTGTCTGATAACCGGTGTTAATTGTGATGGCTGTATTAGTGTGTGTATCTGTTTTTTTAATTCAAGTAAGGACTGCAACTTTGAATTTTTCAAATAGTTCCTACTTTTGCCGCCAAACGCCACCGTCAACGACTACTAGGCCTAGTTCAGAACTTAGCTCCTAGACGCCACCTCAGTCGGCTCTTGGCAACGAATGTAGAAACCTAAGAGCTTTGTTTACATTCCAACCCTATACAATTTAGCTTCACACAGGTGTAATTAGTGGAAGGTTCTTTAACATGCCATAAATCAATGACATGGGACCGCCGACTTTACTTCTCCTCCGAAGGAAGGCATACTGAGGGATTTTTAACGCTCTTAAAGAATCCGACAGCTTTGGCCTCGCTTTCCAGAGGTTGACCATGTGCTCTAGATCATTACGGGTCTCGCTTGCAAGCATGACATCATCGGCGTACAGTAATGGCCATGGTGGTTGCCTCTGCAAATCGGCAGTAACTGTATCCATGCATAGGATAAACAAGAGTGGAGATAGTGCAGATCCCTGGTGAACCCCAACTCGAATATCGAACTGTTTGGTGAGGCCAGCAGCACTGCGTGCAGAGCTAGTTGTATTATTGTAGAGGAATTGGACCCAACGCACATAAGGTTCTGGTACGCCATGAGATCGAAGAGAATACCATGTAAGCTGATGGGGAACCCGGTCGAATGCTTTATCCCGATCCAGAAAAGCCATGTGAATTGTCCTTCTTTTCTGCATATACTTTTCTATCAGAAGCCGCATTGCATGGATAGCATCAGTTGTTCCGCGTCCCTTCATGAATGCACTCTGGTTAGGCGAGATGGTAACAATACTACGTAAGCGAGTGTCAATCACATGTTCTAGAATCCTCATTGTATGGCATAGGAGACGAATAGGACGGTAATTGGCACTGATAGTTACATCGCCCTTGCCTTTCCATATTGGTACTGTGACGCTCTTTTGCCAAGCTGAAGGGATCTGGTGGCTCGCAAGGCATTTGTTGAAGTACTCTGCTAGGAACTCTGCAGAGGCATGACCCAACTGCTTCCATAGCTCCGCGGGGTTATCACCAGGGCCTGTTGCCTTGCCATTCTTCATGGCGTGGATCGCTGTATTAACCTCGGCAGGAGTGATAGGTGGAACTGCACCTTCTACAGGTTCGGCTAATAGAATTGGTGGGTGTGGGAACTCTTCATTACAGACAGCATTGAAGTGTTCATGCCATCGTTGAAGGATCCCTGTTGGTTTTGTTAGAAGATGCCCGTGCTTATCCTTGATATGCATGACATGTCCTATGTCAACTGTGGCACGATGACGAGATCTGGCTTGTTTGTAAATATTATTGACACTAGTAGATTCCTCTAATTGTTCGTACAATGTATTGAACCCAACGGTATTAGGCTGACTGGTGTCGAACCTGGATCTCAAGGGATAAATGAGAACAGGCTAGAGATGCCAGCAAGAAACGATCACAAGGTCTTTTGAGGGAGTTTAAGCTATAAAAACCCCTAGAGAAAGTACACAGTAAATCACTGTTGTGATATAAACAAATTCTGACATTATTTGTTAACATAATGTAGAAAATATTAGCAGAATACGGCAGTATTGGGCTGTAAGAGGCATACAATTCTGGACTTAGTGCAGAGAGTTGGAACTCTTGACAGATTGCAAATGAGCCTGGAATATAGGCGTGGTTTCGTGGCGCCATGCCAGTCACTAGGATCTATTTACGCTGTCTGAGACAAGGCAGGACAGTAATATATGGGCAAGTGAACCCCCGCCACATAAGAGGGAGTCCAGTGGGGTGAGAAGATGCCAGAATAATTTAATGATTACTCATGATTGGAGTAAGTCAGAGACATGAGGATTGCACCAATGGGAATGAATTGCTAGGAGGCTAATTATCAAGCCGTCAAACATTGAAATCTAGGCAGATTTAATGTAACGCGCAAGGACATTGAAGGAATGAGTCCAGCGCCATAATCTGACCTTGTCTTCGGGGAAAAACCAATGACGCGGCGTGGGGACGCGCAGGCAAAGGCAATTAATATTAATTAATTGGCCGATCCTCGGGCACACAGGCGGATATGTAATCAGCGAGGCAAAATGGACCAGGAAAACGTTATTTCAAGACCAGAAATGTACGGAGAGAGGAGATGAAGCTCCGAGGAAATTTTAGACCTACTTTTCGCCTCCAAACAGATATAAGGTCAGTGGAGCGAGCAGTCGAGGTCAGTTGAACCATACGCTAGTGCGGAGCGCACGTTGCCTGAGTCCAGAAGGGGGACGCGCGCACTTTAACATATTTAGTGTTCAACATAGTAACCATGCAGTATAACGCACTAATTTGAACAATTAATAAGGATAGTTATGCCATACTTTTATAGTCGGCATTACAAGTGTTTACTATTGAGTACGCAGTAAATGTACCGTGTGGTGTACAAGTTAAGACAATGTCATATTAGGCAAATCGTACCTCATGACGAGGAGATATTATATGGTATCACAATGATGTACGTGGAACTGTCCGAGGCTTTGTTATAAGCAGATCATTCAAGAAGGCTGTAAGTTCGGCCGAAGGACAATTGAAAGTGGTAATTGTACATGTACAATGTACAATGGACGAGCGCACTATATAAACTATTGGTTAGACATAATAATAGGATGTCGAACGGCGCAGGTATAAACTTTGTTATACGAGTGATGCAATTTCGCAGGGATACCACTGTAATTAATGCTCAGGACGTTGTGGAAGAATATCTATGCTATATCGGGAAATTATCTAAGGATATAAATTGATAGACAGACTGGGGACCGCTAGGAATCGTCAGCCAGTGTATAGAGACTTTCGAACGAGATACGGGTGTATTTATGGAAGAAAGATCTTCAACGCCTGCATTTCTGAAATTCTGAAAGGAAGGGTCAATCATTAAGAAATGTACATAGTGATCGTGTGATTTTAGTGATGGTCATTTAAATATGTGATAAATTACCAGTGTAATAATTGATATAACGTGTTTTGTGAAAAAGGAAGCGACAGCTTCGACATGTAGAAGCAAAGTGCAGTGTGTTTTGTAATGCAAAAATTATGTAAAATGTGTGTGAAAAGTGTGATAATGCCTTGCTAATTTGCAAATGATGGCGGACATTAATGGAGAAAATGTATGGTCGGAGGCACCAGATTAGCCAATGTAAGTACCCAAAACCATAATTTTGTAGAGAATATGTAGTCCACTGTATGTTGAGTGATGTCAAAATTGTAGAATATGCCAATAAGAGTCAATTTTGGGAGGTAAAACCTTCAGATATTAATGTTGTGTTCATTTTAGTCAAGTTGAGATGTCTTTGTACATCATTGAGTGGATAACTCGTTACCACTAATGTAAAAATGGCAATTGAGTTAAATAGAAAGTTAACGTAACGTACACGGATGTTCGGTTATTGATTATATAAACAAGATGTTCAGTAAAGAACATATAGCCTACTTTCTCCTAAATATATGAGTATAGTTATAACTCGTTGTTATTATCAAAGAGTACAATAGAATCATTTCTTGGTTGAAGACCTTATAAACTATTTACCTCTACCAAACGCCACAACCTAGAAAAAAACTACTACCATCATTGAAGAAAGATAGATAAGAAGTATCTCAAGAATGTTATGGATCTGGAGACATAATCGACCGGACTGGCTGCGTGGCTCTGCGGTAACGTTCTCGCTTGCTGGGCCCTAGGTTGCAGGTTCGTATCCTGGCGCAGTCAGCTGGCATTTGAGGTGCACAAATGCGAGGGAGCCGTGTCAGTAGATTTACTGGCACGTTAAAGATCCCCTTCGGGCCAAAATTCCGGCACCCCGGCGTATCTAAAAGCAGCAGTAGTTAAAAGGGTCGTAAAACAAATAACATTATTATTATTGTTATTATTACATAATCGACCTGCCGTGGGCAACATCCAACTTTGAGTTGAGGCATGTCTTTACACGTCTGGTTGTGCATGGCTTTCACAACCCTAATTGAATTAACAAATCTTTCCATGTCCCTACAGAGACGTGTGTATACAAACTATGTGGATATTTTCGATTGCTATTTGCCTGAAATAAAAGTATTAATAACCTGAACTAGTACCAGTGGCTAGAATTCAGTTACTATGTGAAATCGTTTTGTTCTTTACTTCAAATAACATTTTCAAATAACGCACAATAGGCTGTAACAAACCCTTTAAAATAAGAAGTAAAAAAATGTATCATAGTATCATCCTGTCATTCTTCAAATTCGATGCGCATAGAACGCCAATGGTATACTATCAATGGAGTCCCATGTAGACCAGTCGTGAAATCTAGTGGAGAAATATCGAACAATATAATTCTAACAGGGCGAGTGCATTCTAGCGGCCATAAGAAGAAACTTTTCAATAAAATCTGGAAGTTAATAAATAGGCCGGCGTGCAGTTACCTTTTTGGCTGCTAGATGTCTCGAGCAAATCTGCTGGCGAATTATGTTTTAATTAAATATATGTTTTGCACCGTAATATGCACAATATAAGGCTTAATTTTAAAACGTCTGAGTCATTACAAAGCAACAAATATGTAAAATTTCAAGCAAAAAAACAAACTCTGATGGAGTTTGAACCATAAGCATATGAATGACAGACTAACACTTTACCACGGAGCCATTTGTGGCAACGAACATTGATCTATATAAAGTGACTTACATAGAACTTGTTAGCAAATACTGATTTAGACCTAACGATTTCATCAGTGGAGTGTATTATTTATGAATAAAGCATTTCATACTAAGTTTATTTATTTTGTATCAGTACGCTATATTGCATGCAATACTCAAATTAGTGAAATATAAGTCAGGCACAAGATATCCGCTGCCATCTTGTCTTCTTACCGAGATGGTTCAGCTTTTTAAAATCACTTCTGCACTATAGTATTACAAAATAAACTTTTAATTTCGAACGTGCCTCTTCCTTTAGAACAGTTAAATCGATTCTCGGCTCGATAATCGGAACTGCTGGGTCCCATGATATGGATTATAAAGTTTGCATAATTCGCACGGCCGCCATCCTGAAATGGTACGGAGGATGACCTTGTAGTTTGGTCACAAGACGCGGCCTATATGATGGTATGTTATTACCAAATTTGGTAGAGATCGGATAATTTGGTTAGTCGCTATTTGATTTTACGTTTCGAACGTTTGAGTGGCCGCCATTCAGATTTGGTAAAGATGGCGGCGATATAAAACATGACACTGAGGTGCCCTTTGCTTGTTCTACCTCTGTACCAAATTTCGTTCAATTCGGTTTCACCGTGTTTGAATTGATAGGGGGGGGGGACAGACATTCAGAGTACACACACTCACACACACACACACACAGACTCACACACACACATACACACACACACACAGACAGACACACAATTTTTGGCCCTGTAGTGATCTCATAAGTCTACTTTCATTTTTTGCAAAAATCGAAAGTAGGCTAATACGGTTACGTTGTGTCGGTATAGGGAAAATTTATGTCAGTAATAATAATAGTAATGAGAATAAATAAACAAGATGTTCAGTAAAGAACATATAGCCTACTTTCTCCTAAATGCATGGGTATAGTTATAACTCTTTGTCCTTTTCAAGGAGTATGATTGAATGTTGGTTGTAGTAGCTTGTTGAAATACAACGTGCTATAGGGATATTAAACATGAATATGAGGTGCCCTTTGCTAGTGCTACCTCTGTACCAAATTTCGTTCAATTCCGTTTCACCGTGTTTGAATTGATAGGGGGAATCGATTTGCACACATACTTGGCCACCATCTGCAAACTATTGGGCTGATGTTCTTGCAGTTTGGTCAGAATATGTTTCCCACATAAAGATATGGTATTGCAAAAGTTGATAGAGACTAGATTATTAGGTTGGTCGTAATTACATTTTAGCTTTTAACATTTGGGTGGCCGCGATTACGTTTCCGTCAAGATAGCGGTGATATAAAACATGACACTGAGGTGCCCTTTGCTAGTGCTACCTCTGTACCAAATTTCGTTCCATTCGGTTCCACCGTGTTCGAATTAATAGGGGGAATCAATTTTGATATAAAGATGGCCGCCATCCGCAACCTATTAGGCTAATGACCTATTAGAGTGGTCAAAGGATGCTCCCCCCATAACGGTATGTTGTTGCAAAATTTGGTAGAGATCGGATGATTAGGTTAGTCGTAATTTGATTTAAGCTTTGAACATTTGTGTGGCCGCCATCACGTTTCCGTCAAGATGGCGGCGATATAAAACATGACACTGAGGTGCCTCTTGTTAGTACTACCTCTGTACCAAATTTCGTTCCATTCGGTTGCACCGTGTTCGAATTAATAGGGGGAATCGATTTTCACACAAAGATGGCCGCCATCCGCAAACTCTTAGGCTAATGACCTATTAGATTAGTCAATGGATGCTCCCTCCATAAAGGTATGTTGTTGCAAAATTTGGTAGAGATCGGATGATTAGGTTAATCGTAATTTGATTTAAGCTTTGAACATTCGTGTGGCCGACATTACGTTTCAGTCAGGATGGTGGCGATATAAAACATGACACTGAGGTGCCCTTTGCCAGTGCTACCTCTGTACCAAATTTCGTTCCATTCGGTTCCACCGTGTTCGAATTAATAGGGGGAATCAATTTTGACATAAAGATGGCCGCCGTCCGCAAACTATTAGGCTAATAACCTATTGGATTGGTCAAAGGATGCTCCCTCCATAAAGGTATGTTGTTGCAAAGTTTGGTAGAGCTCGGATGGTTATGTTAGTAGTAATTTAACTTAAGCTTTGAACATTTGTGTGCCCGCCATTACGTTTCTGTCAATATGGCGGCGATATAAAACCTGACACTGAGATGCCCTTTGCTAGTGCTACCTCTGTACCAAATTTCGTTCCATTCGGTTTCACCGTGTTTGAATTAATAGGGGGAATTGATTTTCACACAAAGATGGCCGCCATCAGCAAACTATTAGGCTAATGACCTATTCATTTGGTCAAAGGATGCTTCCTCTATAAGGGTATGTTGTTGCAAAATTTGGTAGAGATCGGATGATTAGGTTAATCGTAATTTGATTCAAGCTTTGAACATTTGTGTGGCCGCCATCACGTTTCCGTCAAGATGGCGGCGATATAAAACATGACACTGAGGTGCCTTTTGTTAGTACTACCTCTGTACCAAATTTCAATCCATTCGGTTGCACCGTATTCGAATTAATGGGGGAATCGATATTCACACAAAGATGGCCGCCATCCGCAAACTATTACGCTGATGACCGATTAGTTTGGTCAAAGGATGCTCCCCCTACAAAGGTATGTTGTTGCAAAATTTGGTATAGATCGGATGATTAGGTTAGTCGTAATTTGATTTAAGCTTTGAACATTTGTGTGGCCACCATTACGTTTCCGTCAAGATGGCGGCGATATAAAACATGACACTGAGGTGCCTTATGTTAGTACTACCTCTGTACCAAATTTCGTTCCATTCGGTTGCACCGAGTTCGATTTAATAGGGGGAATCGATTTTCACAGGAAGATGGCCGCCATCCGCAAACTATTACGCTGATTACCTATTAGATTGGTCAAAGGATGCTCCCTCCACAAAGGTATGTAGTTGCAAAATTTGGTATAGATCGGATGATTAGGTTAATCGTAATTTGATTTAAGCTTTGTACATTCGTGTGGCCGCCATTACGTTTCAGTCAAGATGGTGGCGATATAAAACATGACACTGAGGTGCCCTTTGCTAGTGCTATCTCTGTACCAAATATCGTTCCATTCGGTTCCACCGTGTTCGAATTAATAGGGGGAATCAATTTTGACATAAAGATGGCCGCCGTCCGCAAACTATTAGGCTAATAACCTATTAGATTGGTCAAAGGATGCTCCCTCCATAAAGGTATGTTGTTGCAAAGTTTGGTAGAGCTCGGATGGTTATGTTAGTCGTAATTTAACTTAAGCTTTGAACATTTGTGTGGCCGCCATTACGTTTCTGTCAATATGGCGGCGATATAAAACCTGACACTGAGATGCCCTTTGCTAGTGCTACCTCTGTACCAAATTTCGTTCCATTCAGTTTCACCATGTTTGAATTAATAGGGGGAATTGATTTTCACACAAAGATGGCCGCCATCAGCAAACTATTAGGCTAATGACCTATTCATTTGGTCAAAAGATGCTTCCTCTATAAGGGTATGTTGTTGCAAAATTTGGTAGAGATCGGATGATTAGGTTAATCGTAATTTGATTCAAGCTTTGAACATTTGTGTGGCCGCCATTACGTTTCCGTCAAGACGGCGGCGATATAAAACATGACACTGAGGTGCCTTTTGTTAGTACTACCTCTGTACCAAATTTCGTTCCATTCGGTTGCACCGTATTCGAATTAATGGGGGAATCGATTTTCACACAAAGATGGCCGCCATCCGCAAACTATTACGCTGATGACCGATTAGTTTGGTCAAAGGATGCTCCCCCTACAAAGGTATGTTGTTGCAATATTTGGTATAGATCGGATGATTAGGTTAGTCGTAATTTGATTTAAGCTTTGAACATTTGTGTGGCCGCCATTACGTTTCCGTCAAGAAGGCGGCGATATAAAACATGACACTAAGGTGCCTTTTGTTAGTACTACCTCTGTACCTAATTTCGTTCCATTCGGTTGCACCGAGTTCGATTTAATAGGGGGAATCGATTTTCACAGGAAGATGGCCGCCATCCGCAAACTATTACGCTGATGACCTATTGGATTGGTCAAAGGATGCTCCCTCCACAAAGGTATGTAGTTGCAAAATTTGGTATAGATCGGATGATTAGGTTAATCGTAATTTGATTTAAGCTTTGAACATTCGTGTGGCCGCCATTACGTTTCAGTCTTGATGGCGGCGATATAAAACATGACACTGAGGTGCCCTTTGTTAGTGCTACCCCTGTAGTAAATTTCGTTCCATTCGGTTCCACCGTGTTCGAATTAATAGGGGGAATCGATTTTCACAGGAAGATGGCCGCCATCCGCAAACTATTACGCTGATGACATATTGGATTGGTCAAAGGATGCTCCCTCCATAAAGGTATGTAGTTGCAAAATTTGGTAGAGATCGTATGATTAGGTTAATCGTAATTTGATTTAAGCTTTGAACATTCGTGTGGCCGCCATTACGTCTCAGTCAAGATGGTGGCGATATAAAACATGACACTGAGGTGCCCTTTGCTAGTGCTACCCCTGTACCAAATTTCGTTCCATTCGGTTCCACCGTGTTCGAATTAATAGGGGGAATCAATTTTGACATAAAGATGGCCGCCATCCGCAAACTATTAGGCTAATAACCTATTAGATTGGTCAAAGGATGCTCCATCCTTAAAGGTATGTTGTTGCAAAATTTGGTAGAGATCGGATGATTACGTTAGTCGTGATTTGATTTAAGCTTTGAAGATTTGTGTGGCCGCCATTACGTTTCCGTCAAGATGGCGGCGATATAAAACATGACACTGAGGTGCCTTTTGTTAGTACTACCTCTGTACCAAATTTCGTTCCATGCGGTTGCACCGTGTTCGAATTAATAGGGGAAATCGATTTTCACACAAAGATGGCCGTCATCCGCAACCTATTAAGCTCATGACCTATTGGTTTGGTCATAGGATGCTCCCCCCATAAAGGTATGTTGTTGCAAAATTTGGTAGAGATCGGATGATTAGGTTAGTCGTAATTTGATTTATGCTTTGAATATTTGTGTGGCCGCCATTACGTTTCCGTCAAGATGGCGGGGATATAAAACATGACACTGAGGTGTCCTTTGCTAGTGCTACCTTTGTACCAAATTTCGTTCAATTCGCATTCACCGTGTTCGAATTGATAGGGGGGGACAGACATTCAGAGTACACACACTCACACACACACAGACACACACACACACACACAGACTCACACACACACATACACACACACACACAGACTCACACACACACACACATACACACACACAGACAGACACACTTTTTTCGCCCTGTGTTGATCTCATAAGTCTACTTTCATTTTTTGCAAAAATCGAAAGTAGGCTAACACATCAGGGAAAAATGTTTTGTAAGCAAAATATATATGCTAAGTTGAATAACTGTCAGTAGTGGAGTAGGGGGGGTTCTGCTTCACTTGACACTCCTGTGCCCAATAAACCAACATGGCCGCCGCGCGAAGTTGAAATAATTAATATCTCTCAAACGCATGGTCCGATGTTGACAAATGAGGTGTCGTTGGACTCGGGCTAACGCCCTCTTTACAACGGACCATTCATTTCAACCCCTAAATAAAACCTACCCCTACTAGGGGGTGAAATTGTAATTTTTTAGTGAAAGTCTCCTTCCAAATGCGACATGTATAAGCTGCGCTGCTAAAATGAACTTAAACGTTGTTGCTCATATAGCGCATGCGTTTTTCTGGCTGTCGCTATGGATGAACATTTTTGTTTTTGTTTTTTACGCATGCGCACTTGGGATTTTTGTAAGAGGGCGAGCTCTTTGAAAAAAATTATTGATAAGAAGGGGTTTTGGTGGTGAGGAGAGAACCAGATAGTCGCCTATTTTCCTACGAAGTTTGCCGATATTTCTCGAACGCAAGGTCGGATTTGGACGTGTGACGTGTCAAATCGCTTGTCTCAAAGCCCTATACATGTTATTAATAGGTTAAAGTTTTGAGAATGAGGGAAACAGGCTTTTTGGGGGTAAAACCGTGATTTTAGACTTTTTCCGATATTTCACGAATGCATGGTCGGATTTGGTCCTATGACGTGTCAAATGGCTTGTCTCGAAACCCTCTTTATGTTGGTAATAGGTTAAATTTTTGAGAATGAGGGAAACGGAATGTTTTGGGGTAAAACCGTGATTTTAAACTTTTTGCTATATTTCGCGAACCAATTATGGTAGAGGCGTGTACGAGGGGTCCAAAGACTCGGGGTGACGTCCTCTTTGCTATGGACCACTCGTTATAATTTAAAAAAATAAAAATTGGAAACTCTATTTTGGGGCAAACACGTGTTTTTTGTGATTTTGTCGATATCTCACGAACCAATAACGCTAGAGACGTGTACGAGGTGTCCTAGCACTCGGGCTAACGCCCCCTTTCAAATGTGGTAGATATTTTTTTCCACAAAATAATTCACAAAGGGCCTAACGCCATACATGTTGAAAAAACGTTTTATTTTTCTTTACTTGTTTATAATGTTTATAAAGCGTGGTGGTTGAGAGAGACGATACGGCTGGGTGTGTGTGTTTCAACGAACCTGTCGCTGACCACGGTGGCTGTGTTCAATAGATCAATTGATATTTCGACGAGTCGGTGTATGACAGAGCGAGCGTGCGTTTTCTGATATTTTACCTTTAACGTGTAAACGGTGATGAGAACTTGGTTCTATGTTGGTCGAAGCGAGTACAGAAAACCAACTTACAAGAGGTGAAGGTCATTTGAGCTTATTGAAAGGCTCCGATCTGACTTGACAAAAGTGCAATGGAAAAAATGATCAAGACGCTTGAAGGTGAAATAATCTGACCATTGTGCTGGCAGGAAAGTGCGAAAGGCATACACACATGTGTGAAACCACAGGCACGCTAAACCAGTGACATCCTGTCTTGCTTCGTACGTGACAAAATGCAAGTCCAGGTGAAATTTGATCTACCGCAGGTGTTCACCTTGGACGTTATCTGTCCACGTGCATGATAACTGTTAACAAGTCACATCCTGTTTTGCTTCGTACGTGACAAAATGCAAGTTCATGTGAAATTTGATCCGGCACAGGTGTTCGCCTGGGACGTTAGCTGCCCACGTGCACGATAAGAGAATGTTCAAAGCGTGGGAAAAAAAAAGATTATACATGCAATGTGATATATAAAGACACGTCGCTGACATTTCCACTCGCACTTATGTGACTACTTTTGAACACGCTACAGCGTTGTGTGAAACACTTGGCCTTGTTTAACAGTTTTGGTGTTGGTGGAAAATACTTATTCTTGTTGTGAGGTAGGTATATATTTATTCATTTATACATTTATTGATTTATATATAAATACATGCAATTATTTATTGATTAGGTAATTAATGATTTTATTTATTTGTTTGCAGATAACCGGCATACCTTACATGTCTGAGGGAGAAGAAACCATTGCACTTTTGAGCCCACTAGAAGGGAAGAGTAACAAGTCACTGCAAGTAAAGGTGAGATGATTTTTTTTAAACTAACTTGTTTCATTTTTTTTGTTTTATGTTTTATTTTATGAAATGTATGTATTAACCTGAATTTAGGTATTTATAGCGGTTTATTTTATTTATTTTTAGAAACTTGGAAAGAATAGCCTTACCGCCGTAGCAGTCGCTGAAAAAAACCAGAAACGCACTAAAGCGAAACCACTGCCAAAGAGTGAACTGTTTAAAACTCAGGTAAGTCCAACTTAAAAATGCTATTCCATTTTACCACTACTGAAAACTCGTAGACAAAAAAAAAATCATTACCTGTACATGACTGGGACAATGATTGCTTTCTTGATTAATGGCTATGTTGTTGTTGTTGACTGGGAAAAGTACAAGGCCATGTTGGATTTTCTAAAAATAAAATAATAAATTTAATTTATGGGTGGTTCCCTATGGACTCAACGAATATCCACAGGTTTGAACATGATAATGTGAACAAAATGACATGACATTCATTTTTGTTTATATATTGGTTAAAGGGAGGGTGGGGGAATGTAAATGACTGTAGCTTTATAAAAAAGAAAATAAGTACATGGGTTACTGTTTGTGCCAACATACAGTTTATTTTTAATGGTGTTTTGATATATTAATGCCAATTAACGTTAACGTTTTATTTACAAGTATTGATTGATTGATTGATTGAGTGATGGGTTATTTTGTTTGCTTTTAGGTGTCGTCATGTGCCATTAACGTAATGAACAGACAGTGAACAAGCATGAATTATGCTTTAAAGTACTCTGTGCAATGTTAATAACTTACAATAAGAAAACGTTTTATTATAACACATGGCGTTAGTACCAAATACAACAAGTGAGCAAGTTGGTTTACCACGTGGGTTAAATTTAAAATCAGAACATGATCGATGGTTAACATTTGAATCCTGGCCTGTAGGCTTTTTGTCGACGCATGAACTTGCAAAAGCCGGTTTTTTTTACTTGAACCGAGAAGATGTGGTGCGCTGTGTGTTTTGTCGTATTGAACTTTCACACTGGGAAGAAGGGGATGATCCCTTTAGAGACCATTTGCGATGGTCTCCTCACTGTCCTTACATGCTTGGAAAGCAAGTGGGTAACCTACCCGTGCATTCATTTTACCGAACCACAAGGCCTATGGCCGCTACTTACGTTGCTGAATCACAAATAAATAATAATAATGATGTATTACCAGCCAACGGTAGTGTCGATATATGTGGTCCATATGCCATAGACAGTGTTGAATTGGCGTGTGCTTTTGAAAAATTGGGAGTTTGCAAGACTAAAGCACTAGCACACCCAGAGTACAGCTCTGTTGAAAAACGTTTCGAATCTTATAAAAATGTTTGGCCATTAATATTAAAACACCTTACCAAACAGCTAAGTGAAGCTGGATTTTTTTATACTGGTGAAGGGGATAAAACAATATGTTTTTATTGTGGATTTGCTTTACAGGATTGGCAAATGACTGATGACCCTTTTGTGCAACACGCTCGTTGGTTACCAAACTGTAAATACATGGTGTTGCTTAAAGGTCAGGAATTTGTGAACACTATTCGTAAAGAAAAAGTGATTGCAGCACAAGACATAAAAGTGCCTTTAGAGTTAGAGCACGCGGAGCAAATACATAAGGCTGAAAGAAAAGACTTGTCTCACGAACAGATACAAAAGTGTGACCAACAATTATGTAAAATTTGTTATCAAGATGAACTAGGTGTTGTATTTTTACCCTGTGGACACATGATAGCCTGTGTCAAGTGTGCATTAGAACTTAACACTTGTGCTATATGCAGAAAAGTAGTATCTGCAACAGTTAGGGCATTTCTTGCATAACTAGTATAATTTATTCGCCATGGATAGTGCAAAATCCCTAATTGCACAATATTATTAAAGCTGTTTTAGAGTGTAATAGATATGCTTTTGTTTTGTTTATAGACTACTACAATGAATGTTTTGAATGCTGTGGGACAATCATGTGGCTTAGAGACAAAGAAGCTCAGCGAATTGCCAATGCATATTCCATTCCGCATTATCAAGATTCGGAAATTGAAAACAGCATATGGTGATCGTGTACTTTGTGTATGTGAAAACTTTGAGACATTTCTGCCTATACGGTTTAATGATATGTCGGAGAGTGTTTTTGATGAAGTCAATAATGCTGTGCAACCTGTACACTTAATTTATGAAGGTTTTAAAAACAATAGGTGCATGGTTCGTTTTAATTAAATAAATAAATAATGTGAAATAATAATGGAAATTATAAGTAATGACAATATACTGAAAAAGAAAGAAAATATGTGTATAGAATAGTAATGTTTTAGTGTTTAGTGTTGTCTTTAAAAATATTATGATGAAACCCAAAAAAATGTATATAAAGTTTGTAAATAAATGCAAAATGATGTTACAATGCTGTTTTATTTTATACAAAGTTAGTATATTTAACATTGCAGAGTATACATGATTATGACAATAAATGCATACTGAATACAAGCCTTTCTCACATTACAATAGTCTGTTATAGTTTTAAACACAAGGCTTGTTGTAGATCATTTTATAGCAATGTCCCTTTAATGTTGTTTTCGAAAAGTGGGGAAGCCACAATGGTTGTATTGACATAAAAACCTTATGGTTATTACTATTTAGTCACTTTGATCCCCTTGCAGATCAACAGCAGATGACCTAGTTGTTCCACTCTTTAAAACGGCAACAACAACACTACCTCTTGCATAGTTTGTGATGTTGATGGCTCTTGCGACGTGGAAGATGGATTAAAAATAACTTTGAGAACAGGGGTTAAACGTTGATCATTAAACAATGCACTATTTTGAGTAGCAATATGGTTTTCTTGATTTTTTGTCGACGGCAACTGTGTTTCATGCGGTACACTACATTGATGATCACTGACACTTAAAACCTCACTATTTTTACTTTTTAGGTCACCACGACAATGTTTGGAACGTTGCTTTGAACAACGCCAAATAACAGTTCCATTTTTATTGGTTCGTTTCACAATATATGAATATCCTTTATAGTATGCGTAAGGCTTACCATACCTAGTCACTGATACTTCCATATCAACTGTCGAGCATAGACTAAGCTCTAGTAAAGTCAACTTGGTAATAAGAATACTAGTTTAATGTGAGAGCAAATATGGATCCAAAGAGTTCAGGTAAAAGTGAAAGCAAATAAGCAAATATTAGAAACAAGAGTTGGGGTGAAAGTGGTCGCAAAGTGGTAGACCCATTACACAATAATTTCAGCACGACGAAGCTCTTGTTCAATTTCTTTGATTTCCCAATCGTGACCAGTATGGCCAGATTGACGTGAGGCATGCAACAACTGTAGCCGCTGGACGAGCTTATTGGGATTGTGCCAGTATACAAATTTAACAAATGGATTTTTAGGTGTAAACAAAGCATTACCATTATCATGATCATTATCATCATCGTCATTATCATCATCATGATCACCATTATCATCATGACCATCATCACTGTTACTATATAGTCCTTTTTGATCCTCTTGCAATACCACTTTATTTATAGTCTGAGTTGATTTTGACAGTGTTGAAGGTTTCTTGGACGTTGACAACTGTCCTAACATGACGTTTTGAGGACATGATAAGTCCTTTTGAACAAACACTGTACTATCTTTAGCCGCAATATCGTTTTCTTGAACTTGCTTTTTAGCATTTTGATAATTGTTTGTAAACAGTAAGCGTGGTTCGTTTCGAGCACTACATTGATGAACACTCACACTTAAAACCTTTCCATTTTTACTTTTCAGATTGCCTCGACATTTTGTTGACCTCTCTTTTGAGCATCGCCAGAATATTATTCCATTCACATTCTGGCGATTATAGTTATAGGAGTAGCCTTGATAGAGTGCACGTAGCCTACCTTTGTTGGTTGTAATAAGTTCCATAGTAGTAACTGACCTGTCAGTACGATGTTCACACTACAAAGGTTACAACTGTTTTGCTGATGGAGTGACCTACTATAAGCTTATATATTGGCTTATGTGTTGGCTTTTTGTGTTGGCTTTTCATGTTGGCTTTTCGTGTTGGCTTATGTGTTGGCTTTTTGTGTTGGCTTTTTGTGTTGGCTTTTCGTGTTGGCTTTTGTGTTGGCTTATGTGTTGGCTTTTTGTGTTGGCTTTTTGTGTTGGCTTTTCATGTTGGCTTTTCGTGTTGGCTTTTCGTGTTGGCTTTTCGTGTTGGCATTTCGTGTTGGCTTTTGTGTTGGCTTTTCGTGTTGGCTTTTTGTGTTGGCTTTTCGTGTTGGCATTTCGTGTTGGCTTTTCGTGTTGGCTTTTTTGGTATTGGCCTTTCGTGTTGGCTTTTTGTATTGGCTTTTCGTGTTGGCTTTTTGTGTTGGCTTTAGTATTGGCTTTTGTATTGGCTTATTTGACAAGTTATTTGTGTCAATGTATTTAGTGGATTTTTTCTTGGTGTTGGAAAGTAGTTGAAAGAGAGGGAATATTTAAAGACTTAACCTCAGCTCACTAACCTAACCTAACCTTTCAACTCTCAGATGTTAATTAAATTCTGTGCATTGTCGAGTTGGAGCCCAAGACCTCAGGGGTAAAAAAACCAATTATTTTTGACGACTTATTTTGGTAACTTATTTTAATGGCTAACCTAACTTTACCTAACCTAACCTAACCTAACCTAACCTCAGCTCACTTTGGATATTACTAGTAAGTGTTCATATCCTCTGCTAGGTAGCATGCTAGTAGTACAGGTAGTGCTCATATTTACCGCTAGATAGCGGAAACATACTTTGCATGTTGCATGTGACACTTGTGAAGTTTAACCACATGCAAGACGTGCTTGTATAAGTTCTCTATTTAAACTCAATATACAATTAACCACTAAATGTTCAGAACTAACATGTATAGCCATGTTTAGGGTATATAGGAGACCCTTAGCAAGAAAGGCTGTCTAACCCACGAGTGTACAGCCTTGTCATACGCAGTAAGCCCCTGTTGGCAGAAAACAACAACAACAACAATTTGAGAAAGCCAACAGGGGCTTACTGCGTATGACAAGGCTGTACACTCGTGGGTTAGACAGCCTTTCTTGCTAAGGGTCTCCTATATACCCTAAACATGGCTATACATGTTAGTTCTGAACATTTAGTGGTTAATTGTATATTGAGTTTAAATAGAGAACTTATACAAGCACGTCTTGCATGTGGTTAAACTTCACAAGTGTCACATGCAACATGCAAAGTATGTTTCCGCTATCTAGCGGTAAATATGAGCACTACCTGTACTACTAGCATGCTACCTAGCAGAGGATATGAACACTTACTAGTAATATCCAAAGTGAGCTGAGGTTAGGTTAGGTTAGGTTAGGTTAGGTAAAGTTAGGTTAGCCATTAAAATAAGTTACCAAAATAAGTCGTCAAAAATAATTGTTTTTTTTACCCCTGAGGTCTTGGGCTCCAACTCGACAATGCACAGAATTTAATTAACATCTGAGAGTTGAAAGGTTAGGTTAGGTTAGTGAGCTGAGGTTAAGTCTTTAAATATTCCCTCTCTTTCAACTACTTTCCAACACCAAGAAAAAATCCACTAAATACATTGACACAAATAACTTGTCAAATAAGCCAATACAAAAGCCAATACTAAAGCCAACACAAAAAGCCAACACGAAAAGCCAATACAAAAAGCCAACACGAAAGGCCAATACCAAAAAAGCCAACACGAAAAGCCAACACGAAATGCCAACACGAAAAGCCAACACAAAAAGCCAACACGAAAAGCCAACACAAAAGCCAACACGAAATGCCAACACGAAAAGCCAACACGAAAAGCCAACACGAAAAGCCAACACAAAAAGCCAACACAAAAAGCCAACACATAAGCCAACACAAAAGCCAACACGAAAAGCCAACACAAAAAGCCAACACAAAAAGCCAACACATAAGCCAACACGAAAAGCCAACATGAAAAGCCAACACAAAAAGCCAACACATAAGCCAATATATAAGCTTATAGTAGGTCACTCCATCAGCAAAACAGTTGTAACCTTTGTAGTGTGAACATCGTACTGACAGGTCAGTTACTACTATGGAACTTATTACAACCAACAAAGGTAGGCTACGTGCACTCTATCAAGGCTACTCCTATAACTATAATCGCCAGAATGTGAATGGAATAATATTCTGGCGATGCTCAAAAGAGAGGTCAACAAAATGTCGAGGCAATCTGAAAAGTAAAAATGGAAAGGTTTTAAGTGTGAGTGTTCATCAATGTAGTGCTCGAAACGAACCACGCTTACTGTTTACAAACAATTATCAAAATGCTAAAAAGCAAGTTCAAGAAAACGATATTGCGGCTAAAGATAGTACAGTGTTTGTTCAAAAGGACTTATCATGTCCTCAAAACGTCATGTTAGGACAGTTGTCAACGTCCAAGAAACCTTCAACACTGTCAAAATCAACTCAGACTATAAATAAAGTGGTATTGCAAGAGGATCAAAAAGGACTATATAGTAACAGTGATGATGGTCATGATGATAATGGTGATCATGATGATGATAATGACGATGATGATAATGATCATGATAATGGTAATGCTTTGTTTACACCTAAAAATCCATTTGTTAAATTTGTATACTGGCACAATCCCAATAAGCTCGTCCAGCGGCTACAGTTGTTGCATGCCTCACGTCAATCTGGCCATACTGGTCACGATTGGGAAATCAAAGAAATTGAACAAGAGCTTCGTCGTGCTGAAATTATTGTGTAATGGGTCTACCACTTTGCGACCACTTTCACCCCAACTCTTGTTTCTAATATTTGCTTATTTGCTTTCACTTTTACCTGAACTCTTTGGATCCATATTTGCTCTCACATTAAACTAGTATTCTTATTACCAAGTTGACTTTACTAGAGCTTAGTCTATGCTCGACAGTTGATATGGAAGTATCAGTGACTAGGTATGGTAAGCCTTACGCATACTATAAAGGATATTCATATATTGTGAAACGAACCAATAAAAATGGAACTGTTATTTGGCGTTGTTCAAAGCAACGTTCCAAACATTGTCGTGGTGACCTAAAAAGTAAAAATAGTGAGGTTTTAAGTGTCAGTGATCATCAATGTAGTGTACCACATGAAACACAGTTGCCGTCGACAAAAAATCAAGAAAACCATATTGCTACTCAAAATAGTGCATTGTTTAATGATCAACGTTTAACCCCTGTTCTCAAAGTTATTTTTAATCCATCTTCCACGTCGCAAGAGCCATCAACATCACAAACTATGCAAGAGGTAGTGTTGTTGTTGCCGTTTTAAAGAGTGGAACAACTAGGTCATCTGCTGTTGATCTGCAAGGGGATCAAAGTGACTAAATAGTAATAACCATAAGGTTTTTATGTCAATACAACCATTGTGGCTTCCCCACTTTTCGAAAACAACATTAAAGGGACATTGCTATAAAATGATCTACAACAAGCCTTGTGTTTAAAACTATAACAGACTATTGTAATGTGAGAAAGGCTTGTATTCAGTATGCATTTATTGTCATAATCATGTATACTCTGCAATGTTAAATATACTAACTTTGTATAAAATAAAACAGCATTGTAACATCATTTTGCATTTATTTACAAACTTTATATACATTTTTTTTGGTTTCATCATAATATTTTTAAAGACAACACTAAACACTAAAACATTACTATTCTATGCACATATTTTCTTTCTTTTTCAGTATATTGTCATTACTTATAATTTCCATTATTATTTCACATTATTTATTTATTTAATTAAAACGAACCATGCACCTATTGTTTTTAAAACCTTCATAAATTAAGTGTACAGGTTGCACAGCATTATTGACTTCATCAAAAACACTCTCCGACATATCATTAAACCGTATAGGCAGAAATGTCTCAAAGTTTTCACATACACAAAGTACACGATCACCATATGCTGTTTTCAATTTCCGAATCTTGATAATGCGGAATGGAATATGCATTGGCAATTCGCTGAGCTTCTTTGTCTCTAAGCCACATGATTGTCCCACAGCATTCAAAACATTCATTGTAGTAGTCTATAAACAAAACAAAAGCATATCTATTACACTCTAAAACAGCTTTAATAATATTGTGCAATTAGGGATTTTGCACTATCCATGGCGAATAAATTATACTAGTTATGCAAGAAATGCCCTAACTGTTGCAGATACTACTTTTCTGCATATAGCACAAGTGTTAAGTTCTAATGCACACTTGACACAGGCTATCATGTGTCCACAGGGTAAAAATACAACACCTAGTTCATCTTGATAACAAATTTTACATAATTGTTGGTCACACTTTTGTATCTGTTCGTGAGACAAGTCTTTTCTTTCAGCCTTATGTATTTGCTCCGCGTGCTCTAACTCTAAAGGCACTTTTATGTCTTGTGCTGCAATCACTTTTTCTTTACGAATAGTGTTCACAAATTCCTGACCTTTAAGCAACACCATGTATTTACAGTTTGGTAACCAACGAGCGTGTTGCACAAAAGGGTCATCAGTCATTTGCCAATCCTTTAAAGCAAATCCACAATAAAAACATATTGTTTTATCCCCTTCACCAGTATAAAAAAATCCAGCTTCACTTAGCTGTTTGGTAAGGTGTTTTAATATTAATGGCCAAACATTTTTATAAGATTCGAAACGTTTTTCAACAGAGCTGTACTCTGGGTGTGCTAGTGCTTTAGTCTTGCAAACTCCCAATTTTTCAAAAGCACACGCCAATTCAACACTGTCTATGGCATATGGACCACATATATCGACACTACCGTTGGCTGGTAATACATCATTATTATTATTTATTTGTGATTCAGCAACGTAAGTAGCGGCCATAGGCCTTGTGGTTCGGTAAAATGAATGCACGGGTAGGTTACCCACTTGCTTTCCAAGCATGTAAGGACAGTGAGGAGACCATCGCAAATGGTCTCTAAAGGGATCATCCCCTTCTTCCCAGTGTGAAAGTTCAATACGACAAAACACACAGCGCACCACATCTTCTCGGTTCAAGTAAAAAAAACCGGCTTTTGCAAGTTCATGCGTCGACAAAAAGCCTACAGGCCAGGATTCAAATGTTAACCATCGATCATGTTCTGATTTTAAATTTAACCCACGTGGTAAACCAACTTGCTCACTTGTTGTATTTGGTACTAACGCCATGTGTTATAATAAAACGTTTTCTTATTGTAAGTTATTAACATTGCACAGAGTACTTTAAAGCATAATTCATGCTTGTTCACTGTCTGTTCATTACGTTAATGGCACATGACGACACCTAAAAGCAAACAAAATAACCCATCACTCAATCAATCAATCAATCAATACTTGTAAATAAAACGTTAACGTTAATTGGCATTAATATATCAAAACACCATTAAAAATAAACTGTATGTTGGCACAAACAGTAACCCATGTACTTATTTTCTTTTTTATAAAGCTACAGTCATTTACATTCCCCCACCCTCCCTTTAACCAATATATAAACAAAAATGAATGTCATGTCATTTTGTTCACATTATCATGTTCAAACCTGTGGATATTCGTTGAGTCCATAGGGAACCACCCATAAATTAAATTTATTATTTTATTTTTAGAAAATCCAACATGGCCTTGTACTTTTCCCAGTCAACAACAACAACATAGCCATTAATCAAGAAAGCAATCATTGTCCCAGTCATGTACAGGTAATGAATTTTTTTTTGTCTACGAGTTTTCAGTAGTGGTAAAATGGAATAGCATTTTTAAGTTGGACTTACCTGAGTTTTAAACAGTTCACTCTTTGGCAGTGGTTTCGCTTTAGTGCGTTTCTGTTTTTTTTCAGCGACTGCTACGGCGGTAAGGCTATTCTTTCCAAGTTTCTAAAAATAAATAAAATAAACCGCTATAAATACCTAAATTCAGGTTAATACATACATTTCATAAAATAAAACATAAAACAAAAAAAATGAAACAAGTTAGTTTAAAAAAAATCATCTCACCTTTACTTGCAGTGACTTGTTACTCTTCCCTTCTAGTGGGCTCAAAAGTGCAATGGTTTCTTCTCCCTCAGACATGTAAGGTATGCCGGTTATCTGCAAACAAATAAATAAAATCATTAATTACCTAATCAATAAATAATTGCATGTATTTATATATAAATCAATAAATGTATAAATGAATAAATATATACCTACCTCACAACAAGAATAAGTATTTTCCACCAACACCAAAACTGTTAAACAAGGCCAAGTGTTTCACACAACGCTGTAGCGTGTTCAAAAGTAGTCACATAAGTGCGAGTGGAAATGTCAGCGACGTGTCTTTATATATCACATTGCATGTATAATCTTTTTTTTTCCCACGCTTTGAACATTCTCTTATCGTGCACGTGGGCAGCTAACGTCCCAGGCGAACACCTGTGCCGGATCAAATTTCACATGAACTTGCATTTTGTCACGTACGAAGCAAAACAGGATGTGACTTGTTAACAGTTATCATGCACGTGGACAGATAACGTCCAAGGTGAACACCTGCGGTAGATCAAATTTCACCTGGACTTGCATTTTGTCACGTACGAAGCAAGACAGGATGTCACTGGTTTAGCGTGCCTGTGGTTTCACACATGTGTGTATGCCTTTCGCACTTTCCTGCCAGCACAATGGTCAGATTATTTCACCTTCAAGCGTCTTGATCATTTTTTCCATTGCACTTTTGTCAAGTCAGATCGGAGCCTTTCAATAAGCTCAAATGACCTTCACCTCTTGTAAGTTGGTTTTCTGTACTCGCTTCGACCAACATAGAACCAAGTTCTCATCACCGTTTACACGTTAAAGGTAAAATATCAGAAAACGCACGCTCGCTCTGTCATACACCGACTCGTCGAAATATCAATTGATCTATTGAACACAGCCACCGTGGTCAGCGACAGGTTCGTTGAAACACACACACCCAGCCGTATCGTCTCTCTCAACCACCACGCTTTATAAACATTATAAACAAGTAAAGAAAAATAAAACGTTTTTTCAACATGTATGGCGTTAGGCCCTTTGTGAATTATTTTGTGGAAAAAAATATCTACCACATTTGAAAGGGGGCGTTAGCCCGAGTGCTAGGACACCTCGTACACGTCTCTAGCGTTATTGGTTCGTGAGATATCGACAAAATCACAAAAAACACGTGTTTGCCCCAAAATAGAGTTTCCAATTTTTATTTTTTAAAATTATAACGAGTGGTCCATAGCAAAGAGGACGTCACCCCGAGTCTTTGGACCCCTCGTACACGCCTCTACCATAATTGGTTCGCGAAATATAGCAAAAAGTTTAAAATCACGGTTTTACCCCAAAACATTCCGTTTCCCTCATTCTCAAAAATTTAACCTATTACCAACATAAAGAGGGTTTCGAGACGAGCCATTTGACACGTCATAGGACCAAATCCGACCATGCATTCGTGAAATATCGGAAAAAGTCTAAAATCACGGTTTTACCCCCAAAAAGCCTGTTTCCCTCATTCTCAAAACTTTAACCTATTAATAACATGTATAGGGCTTTGAGACAAGCGATTTGACACGTCACACGTCCAAATCCGACCTTGCGTTCGAGAAATATCGGCAAACTTCGTAGGAAAATAGGCGACTATCTGGTTCTCTCCTCACCACCAAAACCCCTTCTTATCAATAATTTTTTTCAAAGAGCTCGCCCTCTTACAAAAATCCCAAGTGCGCATGCGTAAAAAACAAAAACAAAAATGTTCATCCATAGCGACAGCCAGAAAAACGCATGCGCTATATGAGCAACAACGTTTAAGTTCATTTTAGCAGCGCAGCTTATACATGTCGCATTTGGAAGGAGACTTTCACTAAAAAATTACAATTTCACCCCCTAGTAGGGGTAGGTTTTATTTAGGGGTTGAAATGAATGGTCCGTTGTAAAGAGGGCGTTAGCCCGAGTCCAACGACACCTCATTTGTCAACATCGGACCATGCGTTTGAGAGATATTAATTATTTCAACTTCGCGCGGCGGCCATGTTGGTTTATTGGGCACAGGAGTGTCAAGTGAAGCAGAACCCCCCCTACTCCACTACTACTGTCAAGCAGTAGTATTACACGTGATGGGCCAAGCAAAGGAATTTAATATCAGAGTATCTTATGATAATGGAAGGAAATATGCAAGAATATAGGAACTGAAAGGGTTTAATAGTGAATTGAATCGCAGCTTGATGAATAAGCTTATAAGAGTAATTGATAGGGATTAACTTATTAATTAAAGGACGGGATCATCTCACAATGGTCATGGGAGACAGGTAGTCTAATCGAAGTGTGAAATCTCGTATAGCCAAGGGCATACAGAGAGATATTATTGCATACGAGCGTATTTAGTGAGGAGACCCTAGCTCTGAGTATTGCTATGAAATGTTCCGGGTTCGAATCCAGTGGTGCATGGGAGGATAACAATGGACACCTCAGCGTGACACCTGATATCGACCGAGAACTAGCTAGTGTGTGAATAAATTCAGCTCCTGGGAGTGAATTTGGACGGCAGGAAGTTGTGCCTGACCGTGTTCTTTGACAAAAAGATGCCTGCTATTTCAATTCGACATGTGTTTGATGAATCTCGTTCATTCATATAAATGTAAATGGACCTGTTGAGGCCAGCTATTAATATCCTAAGGATAGGAATAAATGCTTAAACAATTCCATATTCCGTCTTGCATACAGTTTAGTTAGATCATCTGTGTTGTGCGGGTCATTGAGACGGCACTATTGTATTTGAAGCCACGTGCTACTGCTTGGAAAGAAAAGGAAAAGAGCGAGGGAGGTAGCAAGCGTTTTGTTACAGCCCGCCGCGGACCCATTGTATACAGGAAGGGCCAGGGGGAAGAGGCTTTAAACTACCGAGGCTTGTAGGTTGACGTTTAAAGTGGAAAGACTTTGAAACCCTGTTTGTTATAAAAGAATCATTGTAGTATTGTATAATGAATTTGTGTGGTTTGAAACACATTGATATTTAAGGATCATTCTGATAACTTATTACTTGGCAAACTTATGAGATGTTAAAAGTTGCATTTTTATACTGACATTGTCACCTATTTCCGAAGGTGGATACCAGATGTCACATGCTATGCTCACGCAAAGGTAGCATAAAATCCCACCCGACACAGCGGTAACGGAATCATTGAAATTGAACTCATTACGGCATACAATGGAACTGCAGAAAGGGTAGAATTACAAGTAACAGTGGAGTTGCAAGTAAAATCTGAGGTGCAACTCATAAATTGGTTAATGCATGGAAGAGCATTTTGGTGGGAAGAGAAATACAGAACATAATCGTACGCATAATGTAAAGTAGGATGTGTTGAGAATAAACAACTTGATTGTGAAATTAAAGTGGTCACAATAGGTGACGTAAGATTGTAAGTACAGTTGTATGTGTATTTTACCAGTGCATCAGCACATCTGAGAATGAATTTCATGTTAATCTCATGGTAAATGAATCAATAATCATTTGGATTTGCGAGGATAAAATGCGAATAATAGTGGATTGAAGGTATAAGTTTTGCATTGTTTTGTGTTTTTGTTGTTGGGATTGTGTTTGTGTGAAGCCATGATTTAGAGCTCAATTAAAGTTTTTAGAATAGAGTTGTGCCTTATTATTGTAGAGTTGATACCTTTTAGTCTCAGATCAAAAATATGCTACTGCTCAGTGGGTGAACGGTACACGCCTGAGGACTGATGCTAGCTGGAGGCAGAAGCATGTTTTCCATGGAAATTATTCACATGGGTACAGTACTTAGTTGCTTGGATTTAGCAACTGCAACAGCGTGTTTTGCATCGGACTTGAGCTGACGATATTGAGTTAGATCAGCATCGGTTCTTGTTTAAGCCACTTTTTAAAGCAGTTTTCTTAGATTTCTCAGCTCGTTGCATGTCTTCATTCCACCACCAAGTTTGTTTATCAACAAATTGCCGTCCTGGTTTTGTCATACCCATTACTTCCTTTGCATTTGCCTGGATGTTTGAGGTGAATTCATTCCATGTTAGTTGATCAATGTTGTCAGGAAGAGGACCAATAGAATCTAGAAGTTGGAATTCATGGCCAGGTAGTTTCCACCACTTGATACGTTCAGTATTGGTGATAGGTCGTGAAGGAGTACGAAGAGTAATACGAAAGTCTAAGATCAAGGGCTTATGTTGGGGAGCAACATTTTCTGAATGTATTAATGCCTCAATATCACCCCAGAATTTGTCTTGATCTTCAGCTTGGCACCCAGTCTGTGGTGCATAACATGAGACGATATGGAGTGATATTGCGTCGGTAATTATCTGGATGCTCACCAGGCGATGAGAGATAGGGTTTACTCTGGTGACACTATTCCGTAACCGTTCACAGATGGCAATTGCCACACCATTTCGTTCAGATGTTTTGTCATTGTAGAAGAGCTTGTAACCATCACCAATACCACGCGCCTTTGCGCCTTTCCACTTTGTTTCCTGGATACAGGCTACATCAATTTTGCGTTGGTGGAGCGATTCAGTCAACTCACGATTGCGCCCAGTTAATGTCCCAACGTTGATTGTCGCAAATCTAGTAATCGAGCATTGCTTCTTTAGCCTGCCCCCGGCCTTGGGTAGGTAGCCTTCGTCCATTTCCCACCCCAATCGGGCAGGGTCGGGGCGCGTCGCCTGCGGGGGACGCCCTAGCCTGGATACTACAATTTACTTGGTGCATCATGATACGACAATTAAATTTCGGCCGACTTGTCGCTGAGTCTGACGCCTAGAATTTTAAAGCTACTGCCAGCATATAAATTCGGCCGCCCCTAACATGGGGTACAGACGCCGTTCGTAGCCGCCCGCTCAGGATCAGACGCTACAACTGATGTCTATCCTCGGAGTGAGGATGATACCTTTTACTCTATTAATCCGAGCACTGGGCTGCCACATCCGCCATCTACACTGTACCGAAGCTTATCCTCTCCACAGTAGCAGCCGTTGTGGACTTCACCGTAACCCTGACAAGGGACCCTTACAGGGTACTATCAGCCGGGTCAGCTGGTCCCAGTTTTTTTAAAGAGGTGTTACTCCTCTATCACTCGCCCTTTGTCCTGACTTGTGACAGGCAGAGCCAGGCTTCCCAAACATTGGGCCCAGGTTGGTGGGTTTTCACAGTAACATGTCATAAAGCTATTTATTTTATCGTAAACATATGATCACAATTACAAATCATTCCAACCTCAAAAGTTTCAATGAACCATTAAAAATAATTTTTAAAAATAAATAATATTAATAATAATAATAATAATAATAATAATAATATCTTTTGGCCTTGGGTGCCGGGTGCAAGCTTTGTTATTTGACACCCAGAGGGTAGCTTGCATATCGAATTTTGTTGTTCCTTGAAGCACTATGACAGTCAAGGAGGTTAGATAGCTAAGCTCCTTGACACTATAGCGCTTTCTAGTAGAGAAATGTGGAACTTTGTGCTGGCGGAAAATTCCGAGATTATTTTTTCCATTATGAATACGGTCTACTGAATTCAAATGGGTTCTTTGACATGCCAACATCTTATGATATGCGTGTCGTAATTTTTGCCGCCTTTCAAAAAATCACTTACCACGGCCAGGAGCGCGAACCTGCAAGCTTGGGGTTAGTAATCCGGCACGATAACCACTCATCCACTGTGGCAAGCTAATGAACCATTACATCAGTTCCACATCATTGACATTTCCACTTCGAGCTGTCCATTCAAGAGATTTATATTTCATCGTTAATCTAAAAATTGCAAAAGATCTGATTTATAGTCTTTAAGAGTATTTTTAATCATTTCGGATAATATTTTGGAATATATTTGAAATTATCCTTTTTATAAACTCTTGTGTCAATCTTGCAACTTCATTTGTATCAACTACTGTTTGCTGAAGGGGGTTATAATGTAACACTGTACTCAAGAATTACAATTTATTGACTGAGCCTACGCTATTTATTTTCCCATGTCATTAAATATTCCCACTAGCTTCTAAGTTTACCGCATACAAAACCTACTTTGTACAAATTCTAACATACGGACTTGAAGAAGCAGCAACACTGACAGGAACAACAAACAGCCGTCTACAGGCTGAAATGAAGTTCCTCCGCTACTGCACTCAAAAGACAAGGAAGGATAATATAGGGAATGTTAATATCCGAGAAGAGCTTGGATTGGAAAGAAGCCTTTTGGAATGAATGGAACTCTACAGACTACGGTGGTATGGCCATATGAAAAGGATGGTTCCAGAAATAACTCCTAGAGCTTATTTTGAAAGGGTAGTTACTGGCAAAAGACCTCGAGGACGACCTCGAGACTTGGGTGAAACAAGTATCTAAGGATGTAGAGAAGAGAGGTGTAAACTGGCTTACTATATCCGGAGAACAGCTATGGATGGATAAAACAAATAGGAAGAGTTAGTTAGTTATTGTTGTTTTAAGGGGCGAAACTACGAGGTCATCTGCCCCTAAATTGGAAGAGGCTTTTGCACTACCGCACCCGGCTTGCTGGAGCGAAGAACACCTGATGATGAAAATATTGCAGTGAGGTGATTTCCAGAATTGTGCTACATTTTGGCATTACGCTAGATCTAGTTCCAATATTTGCCAAAGCTGATTATATCCCTTTTATTTCTAATCGCCTCATATCCTAAGTTTCAATATTGCTCGTGTGACCTGAGAATCCTTTCAATGATTAACTGCAGTGCTTGTCGAACAGAAGATTGAAACCCTTGCACTTAACAGAAAAATGAAGGGTATTAAATACCTAAGTTTCACACTTGGTACCTCTAAAGTTGACGTCATCGTGTACTAGTGGAGCATGTATAACACACATCATCACAGTCGCGTTCGAGTCTTGGGAAACATGGTGACGGGCTATAGTGAAAATGGGACAGTTGTGTATCGGTGTTTACAAGAACCTAGAGTATGGGACCACTCTCGTTCGTTGATAATGTAAATGTTTCATTGTGCATTTTATATATCCTGGTAACATTGTAAAATATTCTGTTGGTCCAGCAACATAAGCTTCATTCAACTGATGAATGGTCAGTGAAGATGTTTGATGGATAGCTACTGTATACCTGAATACTATCACCGTCACAAACTTTTTAATTTTGCTCTATACTTTAAAATATTTTTCTACAACTTACTTATATGGTGCACCATATTAAGTCTAATAACCATTTATTTTTAAGTGCTACGCTACTTCATAATTTTCTTCATGTTTTACTATTGGCTGATGAAGGGGATGAAAAAAATGTTGTAAATTAATCCCTGAAACATGTACCAGGAGCAACTCTAATAATAATTCTTTTCGTTTATGTATTGATTAAGGCGGTTGTATAATTATTGTTAAAAATTATTTAGTACATCAATACGGAACCATCATGAGTAATTTAAATAATAGGATAGCTACTGGACTAAATATAATAGTAAGCGTAAGGTTGACCAGAACCGAAGTAGAAAATTCTTAAACTACTGAAATTAGCCAAAATACCTGTAGTATTGATTGGGAAACAATCTGGAGATGATATAGTAAGAGATCTCTTACAGACTTCTCCGCTGTCTGTAACCCACCCAAATATCCCAAATAGGATCACGAATTACATATATGAAATTCCAGCTGATTCCGCAATTTCTAGCAAATTGTGCGAGTTGCCACTTGACAATCTCAAATTTCAATCAAGAATACCACAACGATAGTGACAAGTTGTTGAAACTATTACAGGAACACAATTTAATAGCGAAAATACAATTATAAACACCCCTGATTTTTGTGTTACTAGTGCATGAGACAAGAACCTAACTTTCACAGCTTCACTTACATGGCAAGTGATAATATTTGATTTTCAAACCGTTTCAGGGGTTCTACGGGACAATACCTATTGAAATTGCTCTTCAGTATGGCTAATATACTGGAAATATGTGCTAAATTACGTAATTATGTGTGTTTCTTTCTTGTTGAATTTCAACTACGGCGGCCATATTGCTCACTCCAGATATGACGAGACATTGATATCACAGCAGTGTGCCCAACATGTAAGATATAAAATACACCACCACTAAGAAATCTGGACGCGTTAGGCTGTAACCATTGTCAAAAACCATTGGATTGGACAAAACGAAGGTTAGAATGATCAGGTGTAGATGCAGCCTTTGGCCACGGGAAGCTAGCGGGGCACGGTTGACGAAAAACCATTGATCTGGGTGGGTTAGGCTGTAACCATTGTCAAAAACATTGATCTGGACGCGTTTGGCTGTAACCAATGTCAAAACCATTCATCTGGACGCGTTAGGCTGCACTCATTGTCAAAACCATTGATCTGGAGGCGTTAGGCTGTAACCATTGTCAAAAACCATTGGATTGGGCAAAGCGAAGGTTAGAATGTGTATCAGTTTTGCTAGCCCACAACTGTTGGGTGATAAATGTAACTGTTTACCTTTGCCTAAGCTATGTTGTTTTAATGGGCGCCAAGACCTCAATGCAATGTTGAAATCTAAATTTGTATTTAACAACGTCTAGCTCTGGCAGAACACCTTCAAGACTCTATTCACTCAGATCGTGGTATGATTTGATCATTAACCCAACAAACAATTGTATCAGGAGAAGGAATTGGTCTATATCTAATGCTACCTACTGAAAGCAAAGATTGCATTGTAAAAGAAATGAATTTATTATATAAAACAAGTATAGCAAAATTAATAATAATAATAACTATAAAATTTAAATTGGAGCGTTGTGATTTGAATATTACCGATAGAAAATTACGTGAAAACGGAGTCTGATAAATTGATTTTACTCTTATTTCCAAGCTATGAAGTTACTGAAATATGAAATGTAAAACAAAGAAAAATGAGAGATTGCGTATTTCTGCGTCATTTGCGCTTACCACTGGAAATTGCCAAAGCATTTCCCTCGTACTTGATGATGCCGTGAGCTTCCCACAGTCTCCTGGACGTCGTCATCTCCGTCGGAATTTGATGATATTCTGGTAGATTAGAGAATTCTATGGTCCGTACCTCGGACCCAAACACTCGTACAACCGCACTGGTTAAGTTTTGCAAAAGTTAGTCTTCAACTCCACTGAACATCGGAGCGACACGCACTTCCAACCGTACTCCGCAAGTTCTACACAGATAGTCCTCGTTTCACGGCGCGTCGAACGATATATGCACCTGTTGGCTCCCCCACCACGGTACCGTCTTCCAGCTTACGTCGTCTCCCCTGATTGGCTGAGCACGCCTCCAGTTCCCCTCCTCTGCCTCATTACACTCGGCGCGCGAGAGGGAGAAGTCGTTTTCCGTTCCAACAATTCGCCTTTTCTAGACCTTGCGACCCAGCCTTGCGTAATACTTCTCGACAGGAATCAGCTTGTATTCGAATTCCCAGTGAGTCATGTCTCTCAAATACCCTAACTGACAAAACTCCGTAAAATTCCGTAATCACATAATTTTCTATAATATTGTCGTTCGTAATAATTTGCTTGATAGCGTTTTCTAAGACATAGAAAACCTATCTGAATGCTAATAATTTTTATAAAATGCTCCGAAAATACCTTAATAATAATTATAATAAATTAATAATAATAATAAATTACCATGAAAAATTATCTTGGCTGAACAATTTGCCGCGTAAATAAATATAGAATGGCTTCCTACTGACTTATGCCAGTTGCATAAAACCCCTCGAAAAACACGTTACATATTCGCCTCGGATCATCGGATGATTTACCGTGACGACGGTCCATTATCCGATTATCCCAGACACGTTAATAAACCCCATCCAAAATACATATTACATAAACGAAATCACCCTAAATTACAGATATATACACTCATATTTTTTCTTCACGCACTTTGCGTCAAAGTTTGTTGTCACTATGGATTGCACTTTGCAACCAGTCCAATGTTTTACATATGGAATAGTGTTCCACGGATATTTCCGCCTCTCAAATTTCTCTATGTTGGAGAAATAGACATAATTAATGTGTGAGCACTATGTATTTATGATGTCATATCACACGCATTGAAGGTGTTCTGATATATTTATATCACCATAGAACTCCCTAATTTCACTGGAGGTCCCCTCCTTATGGTGAAATTTAATCTCACTTATCACTGGGCACACGATCACACTACTGTGGCAGCGCCTCGTGACCATAATACTTAATCTCTCTTTAAAGTAGATTAAATTAATATTGACTTCTGAAAAAAAAAACAGTAAATGCGCATTACATATAACACCAAATATTTCTGTGCCGTAATCGCCCTGTCTTGTTAAGTTCCCGTTAACCATATTCTACTTAATACTAGTTCTCAACACAGACCATTTCTCCTCACACAAATAATACCATTGTACAAATTATCTTAAATTACACACTTACAAATCTTACATGGCGAGGCCGTAAACAGAAATCACGTGTGCTGATATGTATGAGTTTCATGAAGGACTGTCTCGCATTCTGATGGCCCATCTTTTATCTCGTGGACGCCTTAAGCTAACAAGCCCTATTCAAGCGCTCCCCCATCTCTTGGAGATAAATGGGAACCCATCAGCGCTGCCAAAAATGGCCTTGGTGCATCGAGACAATTTAGTGCTCAACAGCATCCGACAATCCCGTCATATTTCCCTGTACCTTAAAAACTCTCATTTACTTACATACTACCCCCCTGTGTGACTTCTGATATGCCTGCCTTAAGACCAGATCTTCCACGCACCAGACACCACACTTACTCATTTGATAGGCCGGCTCGCCAGCTAAACACACTCACTTTATGACACATATTTTCGTAGACTATGTATATTATACGTTCCGTATAATCTGTTTCCCTCACTATTCTCCAGCACATATGCTGTTTTCCCAATACGTTTGGAAACTATAAATGGGCCCACGTAGAGATAAAAGAACTTGGACATGACTTTCTCTAGCTTATTTGACTGTTTCGGCACTCTAAGTAAGACTCTGTCTCCCGGCTCGAATAGGTCAAATTTAGTTTCTTTTTGTTGGCGAATTCTCTTTTGTGCTGACTTAGATAAATTCTGTTTCGCCAACTGGACAGTGTAATCCATCCCCGGTTGCTTACCCTCATTTAATCCCAACACCCTCGCTAGTTCATTTTGTGGTCTTTTTCCGAAGTGAACTTCGTATGGCGTCAATTTCGTGCTCTCATGCTGGACAGAATTCAGCCAAGTCTCGACCTTGGGAAGATGTCCAACCCAGGCCGCATGCTTGTCATGCACTAGAGTCCGAAAAAGACGAGCCACTTCCCTTAATGGACCAAATTAGCTCCTCCCGCAAAGTGGCAGGAACACATATTGCCCACCGATTATTCCTACATTTCCTTGCAAGAAGCCCATCCTGCATCTTGTACGTGAACCGTCCTACTTTCACATACTCTTCTTCACCTATTTCCAACCTAGCCAGTGGCTCCTTTAACTTAACGTCATCACGTTGCTCCACTAGCATATTTCTCAGTGTCTGTAACGATGCCCTGTTGCTACTGTCCACACATGCACATATTAAAATACCGTCCTCTGCTTTAACCACAGGATAATCCCTACATAAATTAGTGTCCCTCGATAGCATGTCTGCAAGAATGTTATCTTTACCTTTAATATATTTTACTGTGAATTCGTATTCCTGCAGAGCAAGAATCCACCTACTAACTCTGTTAGAACTGAGTTTACAAGTCCTCATATACAGTAATGCATGGTGATCTGTGTGGATCTCAAATTTCCCCCCTACTAAATACATTCTAAATTTCCCTAAACTGAAAACAATACCTAAAAGCTCTAACTCAGTAATCGTGTATCTTTTCTCTGCTGCAGTCAGTCCTCGCGAGGCTAAAGATACAATGCACAGATTACCCTCATCATCTTTCTGACATAATAATCCAGCAATGCCTATATGTGAAGCATCTGTCATAACCACATATTCCTTATCTTTTAACGGATATTTCAGCACTACAGCTTTCTCAAAACCTTCCTTCAGCGCTCTAAAAGCCTGTTCATGCTTGGACTCCCATCTCCACCGAGTCCCACTTTTAAGCAATTCCCTGAATGGTTCTACCAACCCTGAGTATTTAAGAACGAACCTCCTGAAAAAGTTGCAAATTCCCAGGTAAGTTTTTAACTGTTTAACATTCTGTGGCACCTCTGCGTTAAGTATCTTATTAACCCTACTTTCTTCTGGTGTTACACCTCTACTCGACACTCTATGACCTAAAAATGTCACTTCTGACTGACAGAATGACGACTTAGACAGCTTCAAAGTGAACCCTGCCTGATCTAACTTCTGAAAAACTATATTTAAATGACGTAGATGCTCCTCAAAACTGCGTGAACTAATTACCATATCATCTATGTAAATGGTTACAAACTCTCCTGTGTCATCCCCTAATGCGATGTTTAAAGCCCTAATTAAAGCTGCTGAACTACTCTTTAACCCATAAGGTGTTCTACAAAATTGATAAAGGTTATATTTATGACTAAAAGCTGTAAATGGTCTATCTTCGTACATAAGTGGCACTTGCCAAAAACTGGAACTCAAATCTACACAAGTGAAATACTTCTTCCCCTCAAATGTTTGCATTAATTCTTCTATTGACATAGATTTCAGCTGATCTGAACTAATTCTATTGTTAACCAAACGAGCGTCTAAACAAATACGAACAGTGCCGTCGGTCTTGGGTACCGTTATCAAAGAATTAACATACGGACTGTTAGAGTGCTCAATAATCCCATCTTCAAGCATCTGATTAATTTGTGCCTCAACTGCACTCTGATAAGCGAAAGGTACAGGATATCTATGTCCTGTGAATACTGACCTATCAATAACGTTCAATGAATGGGTATAGCAATTGGCCATACCAATGCGATCCTCAAAAACTCTCCTATTACACAATAACACATCATAGAGCCGAACACATTGTTCCACCTCTATATTACCCTGAAATGCAGCCTCACGTAACGAGTCCTCTAGACTTCCGTTCGTAATCACACTGCCCACAAAACATGGAGAACCCCGCTCTACGGCTGGCGATATCTCATTTAAAGTACAAATCACACCTACAATACTACTCCTCTGAATATGGTCATTGAACGCTACTTCTACTTCAGAATCTCCCCATTTAAATTTCAAACTCCCTACTTCATAACATAAGTTACCAGACACTCTACTTAGCCACTCTGAACCCAAGATAACACTGAATACTAAATTTGGAATTACAAGACAAATCTGCTTCTCTACATGATTATTAATTTTAATGTCTACTAAAACTTGCTTAGAAATTACTTTAGACCTCTTCCCAACAGCTGTGATAACAAAAGTGCTTTTAATTGGCATCTCCTCAAAATTTACTCCAGTTCCTTTCATTTTATCATAAAATGCACTACTTATGCAACTCTTCATACAACCACTATCAATTAAAACATCTGTGTACGCCTCGGACACGTTAAATTTAACTATGGGGCTCTTACTAACCACTTCCTGAATAATACCTTCATCATTTAGTTCATGTAATAATTCATTTCTCACATTTAGGTCATAGGGTTCCTGTATAATTGTATGGACAGGGCATGCTACAGACTGAGATTCTGACCTTACTTCGCAGCCTGGTTCGCGTTTAAAGAACCGCTACAGCTGGCCGTAGTACTACTAACTACTAAACTGGTCTGGTTGTTCTGGGCTGTGTTGTCATTGTTTGGCTGTATATTACTACCACTAGGCTGTCCTCTTCCTTGACCCCTATTCTGGTTGTAATTATTGTCATTATAATTTCTCCCTTGATTTCCCCTGAAATCATTGTTTCTCCCTTGATTTCCCCTGTAATCATTGTTCCTCCCTTGATTTCCCCTGAAATCATTGTTCCTCCCTTGATACTGATTACCATAGCCATTTCCTCTGTTCTGATATAGCTGATTATTATTATTTCTATTTTGAGCGTTGGCCCCTTCGCCACCGTTCCCTTGAACTTCTTGATGCCTGGCTTCATTAGGTCTATTATTATTATTACCCTGGTTCCGATTGAAATTGTCCTCATAACCCCCTCTCCCTAGTGCATCAAATGTGCTTAACAAATTTTCTACTTGTGATATAGTCTTTACATTCTGGATACAAGCAGCCTCCTTGATCCTATAGGGAAAGTGCCTAAGTAGCAACCTTACCACATCACTTTCCTCCTTCAAGCCATCCAGATATTTACACACTAATACCTGCCCTAAAAAGTATTCGGTCATGGTGGAGCTTCCTTTAGGGTTATATTTACCACACACTACTCCCTCACGATGCTGCGACTGAATAACCTCATTCCAGAACTTTTCACAGAATTTCATTTTAAAATCATTAATATCAGTAAACTTGTCTCTGTAGACAGCAAACCAATTCCTCGTTTCCCCCACAAACACTTGTTCTAAAATTTCAACTACCTGGCACCACTCAATACTACCATTTTCCAACCTCTCCCCGAATTTATTTTCTATAGTGTTCATGAACTCCATTGGGCACCCCTGTCGATTGCTGAACTTACCCAGTTCTACCTCCCTGTGTGTGCTATTCACAAAAACTGGCCTATTCTGACTATTTTCTTGCCTGATCCTAGCTTTTAATTTTAATTCTAATTCTGCAATTTTCTCCTCAGCCTTCCTCTCAATACTGTTTACTGTTAATTTAATGTTTCCTTCTGATTCTTCTACTTTATCATATAGCTTTGCTTGTTTCTCCTCAATCTTGCTAATGCTCTCTCTATTACTCTCTCTTAAATCATTTACTTCTGCAAATATTTGCGAGTGGACTTTCTCAATTCTACCCCCCAGCTGTTCCTTAACCTCTTTAGTTGCTACCTGAATTTTGTCAATTTCTCCCCCCAATTGCTTTTTGACCTGCTGTGTTTCCAGTTGCACTAGTTCTTTTAAATTTTCAGCCTGTGTACTGATTCTAATTTCTAACTCCTCCTGTACTTTTCCTAATTTCTTGTCTACATCTGCAATGATCTCTTTGTCCTTCTCTTCCATTACTCCTCTGATTTCTCCTCTAATCTGCTCCATTTTCACACTAATTTCCTTGTTGTTCTTATCTAATTTTGCATTATTCTGTTCTAATTTTGCATTTAAAGCTTCTGTACTTTCTTTATTTTCCCTACTGTTTTGTTCTAATTTAGCGTTGTTTTGTTCCAGTTTAGCATTTAAAGCGTCTGTACTTTCTTTATTTTCCCTACTGTTTTGTTCTAATTTAGCGTTGTTTTGTTCCAGTTTAGCATTTAAAGCGTCTGTACTTTCTTTATTTTCCTTACTGTTTTGTTCTAATTTTGCATTTAAGGCATCACTACTAACTTTGTTCTGATACATGAACTCGAGAAGTAAAGTTTTTAATTCTGGTTGGCCGCCTACACTCCCTGTTTCAGTATCGGGATTTACCTCCGCTACCCCGGTACTACCATCACTCGACATACTGCTCGTATCATCACTCTCCAGTTGATGACCACTACGTAACCTCATCTGTCTTTCTTTCTCATCCCCCATAATGATATACACTGATAGAGACAAATAACCCCCAAAATACAGGCACAGAAATATATACCCTTCTCCTTCCACAAATGTTATTAGGTTTTCATCCCCACGTTGTCGGCGACAAATGTAGCAGTTTTGCTAGCCCACAACTGTTGGGTGATAAATGTAACTGTTTACCTTTGCCTAAGCTATGTTGTTTTAATGGGCGCCAAGACCTCAATGCAATGTTGAAATCTAAATTTGTATTTAACAACGTCTAGCTCTGGCAGAACACCTTCAAGACTCTATTCACTCAGATCGTGGTATGATTTGATCATTAACCCAACAAACAATTGTATCAGGAGAAGGAATTGGTCTATATCTAATGCTACCTACTGAAAGCAAAGATTGCATTGTAAAAGAAATGAATTTATTATATAAAACAAGTATAGCAAAATTAATAATAATAATAACTATAAAATTTAAATTGGAGCGTTGTGATTTGAATATTACCGATAGAAAATTACGTGAAAACGGAGTCTGATAAATTGATTTTACTCTTATTTCCAAGCTATGAAGTTACTGAAATATGAAATGTAAAACAAAGAAAAATGAGAGATTGCGTATTTCTGCGTCATTTGCGCTTACCACTGGAAATTGCCAAAGCATTTCCCTCGTACTTGATGATGCCGTGAGCTTCCCACAGTCTCCTGGACGTCGTCATCTCCGTCGGAATTTGATGATATTCTGGTAGATTAGAGAATTCTATGGTCCGTACCTCGGACCCAAACACTCGTACAACCGCACTGGTTAAGTTTTGCAAAAGTTAGTCTTCAACTCCACTGAACATCGGAGCGACACGCACTTCCAACCGTACTCCGCAAGTTCTACACAGATAGTCCTCGTTTCACGGCGCGTCGAACGATATATGCACCTGTTGGCTCCCCCACCACGGTACCGTCTTCCAGCTTACGTTGTCTCCCCTGATTGGCTGAGCACGCCTCCAGTTCCCCTCCTCTGCCTCATTACACTCGGCGCGCGAGAGGGAGAAGTCGTTTTCCGTTCCAACAATTCGCCTTTTCTAGACCTTGCGACCCAGCCTTGCGTAATACTTCTCGACAGGAATCAGCTTGTATTCGAATTCCCAGTGAGTCATGTCTCTCAAATACCCTAACTGACAAAACTCCGTAAAATTCCGTAATCACATAATTTTCTATAATATTGTCGTTCGTAATAATTTGCTTGATAGCGTTTTCTAAGACATAGAAAACCTATCTGAATGCTAATAATTTTTATAAAATGCTCCGAAAATACCTTAATAATAATTATAATAACTTAATAATAATAATAAATTACCATGAAAAATTCTCTTGGCTGAACAATTTGCCGCGTAAATAAATATAGAATGGCTTCCTACTGACTTATGCCAGTTGCATAAAACCCCTCGAAAAACACGTTACAAATGGTCGGGTGTAGGTGCGGCCTTTGGCCGCGGAAGCTAGCGCGGCAAGGTTGACGAAAATACATTGGATTGGACGTGTTAGGCTGTAACCATTGCCAAAGTTTGGTCTACGCAAATGTAACGTTTACTAAAACAAATTTTATAATGCAGAATAAAAACAATATATAGCGAAATATGAAAAAAAATCACTCCGAAAAAAGTGCGTAATCTTGCACAGTGTTAAAAGTATAAATGAACTTGGCGTGCTATGAATTGAGATTGGCGTTCTTTTCTTTTAGAAAACCGCCTAAATTAGCACCGTATGTGTGGGGTTGGCACTACTCTTCCAACGCCGAAAGTGGATGCCAAAGCTGGAACTTTTACTATATATGTCGTGCTATAATTTGGGATGGTGGGGAGGTTATAGACAGCCGAATAGTGAACTACATCATTCCCAGATCAATTTTGAATCATTAGAAAATGTATTCATTGCAAATTTCACAAGTTAATCTCCCCCCCCCCCCCCCCATGGGTTTATGTCTCCTGCAACATTACTATATTTTTATCCAAACCTATGTTATTTCCCTAGACCTTTACCAATTATTTCCTTTTTCACATAATTACAAAGTTACGTGTGCCGTGTGGTGTATTTTGTATCGGACATGTTGGCAACGCAATATGATGTCAATGTGTCCGCCACAAATATCTGCCGTAGTTCTGCCGTTGTTGAACAAGCTACAAATAAAACCCTTAATTTAGGCAATATTAGTGATGTTTGACAGTATTTTTAAGGTATGAAAGGTATGTGAATGATGTTCAATAATCCACAAAGTTCTAGTCTGGTTCCGGTTCTGGTAATCATCATTATCTTGCACAGTTTCCAGCCACTGGCCGGGTCTGTTTGGAACACAAGCCTCTCCAACGTCTTCTGTCACCCCACCATCTCTCAGCCACCACCCTTGTCCAGTCTTCTCCTCCCTTCTTCACGCTTTCTTCCACCCCCTTCACCCACCTGTCTCTCGGTCTTCCTCTCGGTCTCTTTCCTTCCAACTTCGTCTCGTGTATCCTCCGGGGTATCCTCTTCTCCTCCATTCGTTTTACATGTCCATACCATCTAAGTCTAGATTTCTCAATACCATCCTGTAATGGTTCCTCCTTCATTAATTCTCTGGTCCTCTCATTTCTTATTCTGTCCATCTTTGTAGCTCCAATACTGCTTCTCAAGAACCTCATCTCATTGGCCTGTATTTTGCTCTTCTCCCTTCCTTTCATAACCCAGGTCTCCGAGGCATATGTCAGGATAGGGACATAGTACGTCCGATATATGATCTTTTTGCTGTTCTGAGGGACATCCTTGCTCCATAACATGCTTCTCACACTCCTCCGAAATGCTTCTGCCTGCCTCCCTCGCTCATTTATTTCTCTATTGTTTCTCCCATTATCTTGTATCAGGCTTCTCAGATACTTGAAACTCTCCACTTTCTTCAGCTGTTCCCCACCTATTGTTATTCCCGTTGTGGTTCTTTCCTTCTTCCTTGTTGTGATCACCTTCTCACTCTTATTTATGTTAAATTTCATCCCATATCCTTGTATTATTCCTTTCCTCACGTCCAACTGCTCCTGTACCTCCTCCTCCTTGTTTCCCCTAATCATCAAATCATCTGCAAACACCATTGCTTTCACCTTTCCTTCCCCAATTACTTGTGCCACTCGGGTCATTATGTCTGGTACACTTTACAATTACTAATCTAATCTAAATATCTTCCACATTTGAGCACCAAACATATTTCGTAAAACTGAAGAGAGCAAATCTTACGAAAATAAAATCCTCAACTACTGAAATTAGCCAAAATATCTTTCTTAATGAAGAAAACAAAACCTGGAAATAACGTAGTAATAGATGTTTTATCCTCCGCTGACTATGAGCAACCCGCCTTCCCCTTTTTAGATCACAACTTATGTAGTAAAATTCTATCTGAGTCCGTCATTATCGCGTGAATTATGACAATTACAGTATAGCCAATCTTTAATTAGACCAATAGTTTTTGCCATGACCAATATTTACTAGGTAGTGCGACCCGTCCTTGTTTTTGTCCGGAGCTCGTAGGTTCAAATCCCAGCGCTGACGGTGGCCATTCTGAGTGTGTTTTCTCCGGGTTTGTCTACACTCCCTTCAGGCGAATGCCTTTAAAGTCCCGGGGCACCCTGCCCCTAATACAGTTACACACACTACTACAGCCATCACATCAATACAGGTCATCAGACAAATTCTACATTCACACAAATGCATGGAGCTAATAACCAAGATGTCCCAAATGAATTAACAAAACTCAACAACAACACCTGGGATTTTAAAAAGAATAACTCATCGTGGCAGTGTCTTCGGGTGAACTTGAGATTCTGGATCAGAGATACTGCATGTCTAAGCGCCGGGACCCAGATGACCTCTTGACTGGTTAGTTTTTGTTTTGTCATGTGGCCACCTTAGGGGCCGAGTGCAGGTCGACGCCCGTGGGTGACCTGCGCGTTGGGATGGGAGATGGAATGGATGAAGGTGAGTGAAAGTGGGCAAGGATGTGGAAGGAAGCAGCCGTGGCCTGTCAGAAGGTACTGTCCCAGCGTTTGTCTGGTGTTGAAAATGGGAAACCATGGAAAACCATTTCAAGGACGGCCGACGGTAGGACTCGAACTCACGCCTCTACTGGGTCCGCAGAGAGTTTGGCCCCATGACCTAACGCTGGTTTGGTTAGGTAAGTAATAGTAACTATAACGTAGGTGTTTTTGTATTAAAGTCTGTTCGCCGAGTCGAGGTAGTGCGCGTAAATACCTGCACGTGGTCACTCGACAGCCTGGACAGGAAAACACGCCCAGTTCACGTCATCGGCTCTGCCGGACAGGGGTAGCCAAGAAGCTCCGAGATCATTAGTCATGCCGTAGCCCTAGAAAAGATAAGACTTGCTGCACTTAGTGCTGTGCTGCACTGTGTACTGTTGCCTGTCATAAGCAGTTAAGAACCGGGTGAATTAGCCGTGGTCGTTACGGCATGACTGCTGGCAGTCGTTCACATCAGGGAGGCGAGGAGGTTCGAATCCCCCCGCCGGCAACCTTGAAGATGGTCTTCTGTGGTTTCCCATCTTCCTTCCAGGCAAATGCCGGGGTTGGTCCCTAACTATAGGCCACAGCCGCTACCTTCCAACTCCTCGACCTTCCATTCCAACTTTCCTCCCCGACGGTGCTTGTAGCTCACCCATTGGGTGTCCGTCTCGAAGCAGCTACAAAAAAAAATGGCGAGCCGAACATGTCCTCGGACACTCCCGGCACCAAAAGCCATACGCTAAACAAGCAGTTAAGAACTAATTAATTAATTAATTAATTAATTAAATACAGTACATAAGCGAACAATAATAAAACAAGTAGTTCCGTGAAGAACTACACAGCCTATTTTCATATATCCTACTTATGTTAATTGCCACTATCAACATACACAATTTCAGTTTGATTGTTGTAATAGATTCGTAGATATTGAGAACCGACCAAAAATTTCGGATGGTCGCCATGTTGGATTTTATATATGTAGGTCCTAGTGTTATGTAGTGTTAAATGAAGATTATTGTGTACGTGTAGCATTCAAACTTCAATCGCATGATTAGGACACAAAAAGTAACAAGGAGATTTTAAAATTTCGCACAGTTGTCATCTTGTGGTTATGGAAACAATTGAAATAAATTAGATGCCAGTGGATTAACATTCGTATAAGGATTTACTGTACCAAGTTTCACTGCATTCAAATGGTTAAATTGCGAGAAACGTCCATGTCAATATTTATAATTCGCTTCGCCGCCATGTTGGATTTGTGATCACCAGGTTATTTAAAGTCCTATAGGTGAACTTAAGTTCATAGTCCCCATGAACATTAAAAAATTCAGTTTGATTGCTATAATAGATTCGTAGGTATTCAGAGCCGTTTAAATATTGCGGATGGTCGCCATGTTGGATTGTTAAATGTATAGGCCCTAGAGTCATGTACCATTAAAGGAAAATTATTGCGTAGGTTCATTATTCAAACTTTCACTTCGATCGCATGACTACGACACAAGAAATAAAAACTTAATTTTAAAAATAGCACAGCCGCCATCTTGAGGTTATGTATACAATTGAACTAAATTAGATACCAGTGCATTACAATGTGTATAAACATTTCTAGTACCAGATTTCATTGCGTTTTGAACATTAAATCGCGAGAAAGGTCTATTTGAAATTTTCAAATTCGCTTGGCCGCCATGTTCGATTTGTAGTTAACCGGTTTTTGAAAGTCATATAGGTGAACTTCCAGTAGTGCCCTTTATCTCCGTACAAAATTTCAGGGTGATACCGCTAATAGTTTCAGAGATATGGAATACCGGTGAAATATTTCGCACATCCGCCATCTTGTGGTTATGTAGACAATAGAACGAAGTTAGATGTCGCTGCATTACCATGTGTATAAACATATACTGTACCAAGTTTTATTGCGTTTGGTTGGTTAAATCGCGAGAAACGTCTATTTAAAGGCCGCAAATTCACGCGGCCGCCACGTTGGTTTTGTAGTTACCAGTTTTTCAAAACTCACATAGGTGAACTTCTAGTAGTTCCCTTCATCACCGTAAAAAATTTCAGGGTGATATCGGGAATAGTTTCGGAGATATTGAATGCTGGTGAAATATTTCGCACAGCCGCCATGTTGGATTGGTAAGTCTTAACAACATTTCAAGGGCTCGGTCGGGGTCGCCCGGAATAGTGCTATGAACTTACCGAGTTTCATTGAAATCGCTCCAGCCGTTTAGAATTTATTAGGGACACACACACACACCTCACACACACACACACACACACACACACACACACACACACACCTCACACACACACACACACGGACAAAAGGTGATCTCATAAGCCTTTTTTTTTTTTCAAAATTGAAAATAGGCTAAAACCGCGCTGTAGCATGTAACCAATAAGTCAGGCCGCTTCACATGTAGGCTACACACAGCACTGAAGTTGGCGTACGTTCAGCAGGCACAGCTCTATGCACCCCTTGCGGGCAGCCCTGCAATCACGTGTACAACTGTGTTTACTTCCACTATCACGACTCGGCGAACAGACTTTAGGTAAGTAACGGTAACTCTTTAGTAGTTGGGCCGATAACCTAGATGTTAGGCCCCTTAAAACAACAATTATCATCATCAACTTAAGTAGTTGCCTAACCAGCTGCGGTGGCCGAGAGCGCTAACATGCTACCTCGTGCCTCGCTGGCATCGGGAGAGCGTGGGTTCGAATCCCACCTCTGCCGTCCTGAAAATGGTTTCCCATTTTCACCACCAGGCAAATGCCGGGACGGTTCTTTCAACAGGTCCACGGCCAATTTCCTTCCAATATCCCTTCCCTAACCGTCCTGAAAATAAAAGTACATGGCCATTGGCTGCATTAATAAAATTAAGTAGTTACCTATCACAGAAGTAGGCTAAATGTAACGCAGTTTTAGCAATATATAGAATATGGTATATTAGCCAATAGACCATCTTTTTGGAAGCCTTCATAGGGAGGTTAAGGCTTTTAGTTCTCGCAGTCAAGTGGTGCAGTTGCACCTAATATAAAGGGAGGTGGCACGAAGTTCGTCACTCCTGTGGGGGTCCGGGCGAGGACACCAAGAGCCCGCCGATGAGCCTGCTTGGTGTCCTAGGCGAAACCCCACACAAGACACAGCACAAACCTAAAAGGATTGCTGAATATATAGAATAACTACAAAAGCTGTAGGACGAGATCTGTAATGCTATAGATCTCCTGCACGCTGCACTGACTGTCCTCCAGGTGACACTTGATCCCCGCGCGCCACTCACAGTCACGTTCAGCCCGTTGAGTGCCCTCAGCTCCTGACGGTAACGCCCTGCGACCTTCGTGCCTGCCATCTTCTGTGGAGGCAACGCCTGCAAGCTGCCTACAGCAAGGGTGGAGTGCAATAGCAAGGCAAGGACCTTGATACTCACCATCCCTACCTTGAGAACATCTTCAACACCCACAACCGATCATCCTTACGTCGAGACAACAAACAAACCGACCCGAATGTGTTAAGAAAATTTCTCTCAGGATGTGGTGCTTCCATCGTTCAGGATCTACCCGCAGGATGAACTTTCAGTGATGGTAGTGGGAAGGTAATACACGATCCTCGATTCCGTACTCTAGTCTCTATAGCATTCATTATATCTAAACCAACAACTGCGCAGTAGCGAAGAGACGTAGTCAGGGTGCTTGAACAACCCCTGTCCATTACAACCGCACTCCTCGGTACTTCTGTATTAACCCCCGTCAGGTGCAACCTAAATAATATCGCCGTCGGTCGTAACGTAAATAATATCACCATCGGGTGCAACCTAGATAATACCACTGTCGGGCGCAACCTTGATAATACCACTGTCTGGCGCAACCAAAATAATATCACCGTCGGGCGTAACCTAGATAATACCACTGTCGGGTGCAACCTAGATAATACCACTGTCGGGCGCAACCTAGATAATATCACCGTCGGGCGTAACGTAAATAATATCACCATCGGGTGCAACCTAGATAATACCACTGTCGGGCGCAACCTAGATAATATCACTGTCGGACGCAACCTAGATAATATCACTGTCGGGCGTAACGTAAATAATACCACTGTCGGGCGCAACCTAGATAATACCACTGTCGGGCGCAACCTAGATAATACCACTGTCGGGCGCAACCAAGATAATATCACCGTCGGGCCTAACGTAAATAATATCACCATCGGGTGCAACCTAGATAATACCACTGTCGGGCGCAACCTAGATAATACCACTGTCGGGCGCAACCTAAACAATATCACCGTCGGGCGTAACGTAAATAATATCACCATCGGGTGCAACCTAGATAATACCACTGTCGGGCGCAACCTAGATAATACCACTGTCGGGCGCAACCTAAATGATATCACCGTCGGGCGTAACGTAAATAATATCACCATCGGGTGCAACCTAGATAATACCACTGTCGGGCGTAACCTAGATAATACAACTGTCGGGTGCAACCTAGATAATATCACCGTCGGGCGTAACGTAAATAATATCACCATCGGGTGCAACCTAGATAATACCACTGTCGGGCGCAACCTAGATAATATCACCGTCGGGCGTAACGTAAATAATATCACCATCGGGCGCAACCTAGATAATACCACTGTCGTGCGCAACCTAGATAATACCACTGTCGGGCGCAACCTAAATAATATCACCGTCAGGCGTAACGTAAATAATATCACCATCGGATGCAACCCAGATAATACCACTGTCGGGCGCAACCTAGATAATATCACCGTCGGGCGTAACGTAAATAATATCACCATCGGGTTCAACCTAGATAATACCACTGTCGGGCGCAACCTAGATAATACCACTGTCGGGCGCAACCTAAATAATATCACCGTCGGGCGTAACGTAAATAATATCACCATCGGGTGCAACCTAGATAATACCACCGTCGGGTGCAACCTAGATAATACCACCGTCGGGTGCAACCTAGATAATACCACCGTCGGGCGCAACCTAGATAATACCACAGTCGGGTGCAACCTAGATAATACCACTGTCGGGCGCAACCTAAATAATATCACTGTCGGGCGTAACGTAAATAATATCACCATCGGGTGCAACCTAGATAATACCACCGTCGGGTGCAACCTAGATAATACCACTGTCGGGTGCAACCTAGATAATACCACTGTCGGGTGCAACCTAGATAATACCACAGTCGGGTGCAACCTAGATAATACCACTGTCGGGCGCAACCTAGATAATATCACAGTCGGGTGAAACCTTAATAATATCACAGTCGGGTGAAACCTTAATAATATCACAGTTGGGTGAAACCTTAATAATATCACCATCGGGCGCTGCTTATATGATATCTGTGTACATCAAATACACATTTAGGTATTAGAAAGTCATTTTTTAAAGCCTTTGTCTGGAGCCTGGCACTCTATGGAAGTGAAGCTTGGACTGTTGACGCAGCAGAAAAGAGAAGAATTGAAGCATTTGAAATGCGGTGTTATAAGGGAACGATGAACATTAGATGGGTAGATAGAGTAACAAATGAAGAGGTGTTAAGACGAGTGGGAGAGGAGAGATGTGTTTAGCGACCGTTAATGAAGAGAAGAGATAGGTTGGTAGGATCCGCTCTAAGACACCCAGGAATAGCGAACTTACTTATGGAATGAAGGGTCGAGGATAAGAACGGTAGGGATTGACAAATGTGAGAATATGTTAAACAGATTGCTTTGGATTTAGGGTGTGGTAGCTATTTAGAGATGAAACGATTAGCGCAGGACAAGTAGGCTAGACATGGAGGGTTGCATCAAACCAGTAAATAGACAGCAGACTCAAATAACATCAATGTACGTTATTGTATCCATGTTAGTGAAAATGAAAATCCACAGCCTGCTTCCAGTCTCCGACCGGGTCAGGAATGGAATGAATGACGCCCCCATCTAGCGGCGAGTATATGCACTGTGCCGGCTGCCGAGGCCTGACGCACTCCTCTGGGGCAATGATTAAATGAATGACAGATGAAATGAAATGATAGTGGAGAGTGTTGCTGGAATGAAATGTTGACAGCGAAAACCGGAGCACCCGGAGAAAAACCTGTCTGCCTCCATTTTGTCCAGCACAGATCTCACATGGAGTGACCTGGATTTGAACCACGGACCCAGCGGTGAGAGGCCGGCATCCTGCCGCCTAAGCCACGGAGGCTGTATCCAGGTTAGTAAGTGTGATAAATAATAATACTATTGAGGTATATTGGCTTTCACGGCCAGTGAATTAAAACTCAGCAATTTTTCTAGATTGTGCCATGTCTTGTATGGGGTATCACCTAGGACACCAAGCTGGCGAAATTGTGCTTCATAAAAAGGGACGTAGCGCGCAGTTCGCTACTCCTGTGGGGGTCCGGTTGGGGACACTAAGAGCTCTCTGATGAGCCAGCTTGGTGTCCTAGACGAAACCCCACACAAGACACGGCACAAACCTAGAAACATTCCTGAGACTTAATAATATTATTGTTATTCCCAGCCGGTAGATTCTTCAAAGAATTAACTAATAAGGAAAACAAATAGGAACAAGACCATCAGGCTTCAGGCTGATACCACAGTCAATCACTAACAGATTCAGTGCACTTTGTGGATCTTCACTCGTTAATGGACGGGAGGGGGTTTGTGAATCATTAATTCGATAGAAACAAACATGGCGATATGAACTATTCAGAGCGCGCATTGATTCTCCATTAGCTGTTCTATACGACAACATACAACTGGATTTACTTGTTTTGCTGTGTTAGACTCGGGAAGGTCTTTACTTACTGTTCTATAAACTGAAGTGCCCAAGGAATAAAGATAGTCGACAATGTTATCGCCCCAGGAGTTTGCAACTACAGTAGTTGAACGTGGGTTGGTGACAACAGGAATCCAACCAAACATGGCATTGCTTACACTTACTCTTTCCTGTCGACCTCTCTCGGTCAACTCTTGTTCGATATCGACAGTATTAAACTATCTGAGGCCTAGGGTGTCTTTTGTTTTTCTGCTTTAATAGGGCTAGTGTATTTGTTTTATTTATAATTTTTTAGCCTACTTTTCTCATTTTGCAACAAGTAGTTCCGTGAAGAACTATACAGCCTATTTTCATATATCCTACTTATGTTAATTGCCTCTATCTACGTACAAAATTTCAGTTTGATTGCTGTAATAGATTCTTAGATATTGAGAACCGACTAAATATTTCGGAAGGTCACCATGTTGGATTTTATATATGTAGGTCCTAGAGTTATGTACTGTTACATGAAGATTATTGTGTACGTGTAGCATTCAAACTTCAATCGCATGGTTAGGCAACAAGAAGTAACAAGGAGAATTTAAAATTTCGCACAGTTGTGGTTATGGAAACAAATGAAATAAATTAGATGCTAGTGGATTAACATTCGTATAAGTATTTACTGTACCAAGTTTCACTGCACTCGGATGGTTAAATTGCGAGAAACGTCCATGTGAATATTTATACTTCGCGTCGCCGCCATGTTGGATTTCTCATCACCAGGTTATTGAAAGTCCTGTAGGTGAATTTAAGTTCATAGCCCCTATGAACATTAAAAATCAGTTTGATTGCTATAATAGATTCGTAGATATTCAGAGCCGTCTACATATTTCGGATGGTCGCCATGTTGGATTGTTATATGTATAGGCCATAGAGTCATGTACCATTAAAGGAAATTTTTTGCGTAGGTTCATTATTCAAACTTTCACATCGATCGCATGATTACGACACAAGAAATAAAAACTTTTTTGAGGTTATGTAAACAATTTAACTAAATTAGATACCAGTGTATTACAATGTGTATAAACATTTCCTGTACCAGATTTAATTGCGGTTGGAACATTAAATCCCGGAAAGGTCTATTTAAAATTTTCAAATTCGCTTGCCCGCCATGTTCGTTTTGTACATAACCGGTTTTTGAAAGGTCTTATAAATGAACTTCCAGTAGTGCCCTTTATCTCCGTACAAAATTTCAGGGTGATACCGCTAATAGTTTCAGAGATATAGAATGCCGGTGAAATGTTTCGCACGTCCACCATCTTGTGGTTATGTAAACAATTGAACCAAGTTAGATGTCGGTGCATTACAATGTATATAAACATATACTGTACCAAGTTTTATTGCGATTGGTTGGTTAAATCGCGAGAAACGTCTATTTAAAAGTCGCAACGTCGCTTGGCCGCCATGATGGTTTTGTTGTTACCAGTTTTTCAAAAGTCACATAAATGAACTTCTAGTAGTTCTCTTTATCACCGTAAACAATTCCAGGGTGATATCGGGAATAGTTTTGGAGATATTGAATGCTGGTTAAATATTTCGCACAGCCGCCATGTTGGATTGGTGAGACGTAACAAAATTTGAAGGGCACGGTCGGGGTCAGTCCGGAATTGTGCTATGAACGTACTGAGTTTCATTGAAATCGCTCCAGCCGGTTAGAAGTTATTAGGGACACACACACACACACACACACACGCGCGCGCGCACACACACACGGCCAGAAGGTGATCTCATAAGCCTATTTTTTTCAAAATTGAAAATAGTAATACAAGCTGCAACTGCATAAAAATCAACCGCACACAAAATATAAAATACCTAGGAATTTATTTTGATGAAGACATGAAGTGGTGATCGCACATTAATTTCATCACAAAGAGAGGACAGTTTATGTATTTCATTGTCTGAAACACATTTTCAATATTAAACTACTGAGAGATATCTACTTTGCACTTATTCAGTCTACTCTCACGTATGGAATAATTGCATGGGGAGGAGCTTATCAAACTATTGTAAAAAAAGGTCAAGTAATGCAAAACTTGGTGTTGCGTATCATGTATAAAAAGGAAAGGTTATATCCTACGAATGAATTGTATGCGGAAGCAAACGTCATGAATATAGGACAACTTTACGTGACGGAAGTCTATAAATATATCTATAAAAATAAAAATTCAGTCATAAACATGAGCCACACCTACCAAACAAGAGGTAGAACAGGAAATATGTCTGTCCTCTTCAAACCAAATCTATCTATTGCAAAGCGTAATTTTCAATACTTCATTCCTAAATTTTACAATATCCTTCCTAATCCCATAAAAGACCAGTTACATAAATCTACAAAGTTTATACGTAACGCAAAGATATTTTTTCGAGAAAATAAAAATGTCATTAAAGATATATTAAAGTAGCTTAATCTATAAATTAGCATTACCATTGCTACCTAGCTGTTTCACAACGCTTATTTTAATATATACAGTATATGTAATATATTTTTTAACATGAACACTTAACGTTATAATTAGGTAAGTAGACCTAATATGCCACCCACAAGGCCTTGCCTTACGTGGTATAGCTCACATGTATTCTTCCCTAACTCGGCTGAATTTGATATTCATCACATAGATCTCAGAATGTACATTTTTAGACCAATACGTTTACTTAGATAATAATCAGAAATAGACTTAAGTTACGATATGATGAAGATTTTACATATTTAATATAACGGGACTCCAGTGATCAAGAGAACAAGTGACTTATACAATGTTGTAGTGCAAAAGACAATGTGTATATAGCACACGCGATTTCTTGAAGAATGTACGGACGTATGTCTTAATACTTAAAAAGCTATGTGTGTATATATTTTCTTGTATTGCTGGATGTAATATTGATTATTCTTAATAATAATAATAATAATAACAATAATAATAATAATAATAATAAATAATAATAATAATAGTCCTCACCGATACAGGAATTTTTACTTGAAATTACAGCCAAGGTGGCATAGTTGTTAGCATGCTGAGCTTCTATGCCCAAGATTGCGGGTTCAAATCCGGCAGAAGTAGTCGGATTTTTTAAGAGCGTTAAAAATCCCTCAGTATGCCTTCGGAAGGGAAGTAAAGCCGGCGATCCCATGTCATAGATTTATGGCATGTTAAAGAACCTTCCACTAATTACACCTGTGTGAAGCTAAATTGTATAGGTTAAGAATGTAAACAACGCTCTTAGGTTCCTACGTTCGTTGCCAAGAGCCGACTGTGGTGGTGTCTGGTAGCGAAGTTATGAACTAGTAGCCGTTAAGAGGGCCATATTTGAAATTGACGTCAGTGCTACCAACTGCTGAAAAATTACAATTGAAATTTGAGCTCTATGTTGGATATCTCAGACGTTACGCATGCGTACTATTCCAAAATGAAAGTACACAGGCAAACGAGCCCAATAAAGTACCTGCATTACATAAATTATTTGCAAACAGACAGGAAGATAAGTATGTATACCCAAAGTGATCCTTATTCACTAACTTTAATGGATTATGATATGTATATGATAATATACAGAGTTATCATAGCATGGTACCGTTCGTAACTCTTGCCACAACAGTCACAAAGTTTAGGACTTTTAAGTGCCGTAAGTTACTTAAATCGTTCAATTTTTTTTTGTCTAGCGTCTCCGAGTGTTATTTCAAATTTACCAAATCCGTGCTACCAACATAGAATTTCAGTCTCAAATAAAAAAAGCCGTAACAATTTACTAAATTTATAATTCTTTGAAAGTCAAAATTTAATGTTTTTCAGTCGGTCAACACGATTGTACCCAATTGTGATGGGTTATTCCCTAATAAGGAAAAAAATTACATGAGATTAATGATTATACTTGGATGACCAGATTCGATCGTCAAGCGATCATCCCTCTTTCAGGCTGCTCTCAATGTTGAAAATATCCTATTACATTTTCTTCCGATTGCCGACTCGAACCCAGTTCGTCCCTGAATCATTTTGTTGGTGCACTTGTAATTATTACCATTTCACGAATTGATTGCTGGCGGTCGAGATGGGAACTATTCTCTGTTTAATTGTGTCACACACCACTCTGCTTCGTTGACAGGTACAGTTGCACGTGCAGGATATGACTCAGCTCAGTAGCTGTCCGTGGTGACATGACCCTTATCTGCGCTTCTAAGACAGATAGCGCACGCAATGCTGCTTGACTTATGTGCTGACTACACTGTGTCATCACAGTGTCCTCCTCTATACCCCGCGGGGCTCTTGCTACTATAATCAACACACCATGGCGCGCTCACGCTCAGCGGCAATCAAATGTTAATTGGGTAATAATTATCGTTGTTTTCTTCACTTTCCCAAGCGTTAAGGACACACTAAACGTTTCCTACGAGGTGCGGGAATGATGACACGTGGTAGGGTGGTGATAGTTCATCGGAAACTCAACCATATCTGGTGTATTAGATTAGCAGTTTGCCTCTTCTACCACTACGCGCGCTAGTGTGAGTTAATGCAGAGTTTCACTTAAGCCCTTTTAACTACTTCCGGTGTGAAATGTTTTCAAAAAATCAAAAAATGCCTGAGGGGATTGAACCAAGGAACAAGAATAGAAAAATTTATGTAAATAGGTAATTTTGGCTAGGATTTGAATCATAAAAGAAAACTATTAAACATGAAGCAATTTTAGTCTGTTTTTTACGGGACTGCATTTAGGCCGGAGGTGAGTTTCGAAATTTGTTTTTAGTTTCATAGAGCTCTCCAAAACACACAATTTGAAACCTTTTGTGGCCCTTTAGCTCTTCAACCATTGGCACAATTGAAGAAATTGCTTAATTTTTAAGTTTTTGCTAAAATGAGGAACCCTACTTTGTCTGATAAGACATATTTTCAACATTAACATCTTTTGTAAGATATTATAATAGTTATAAATGAGGCCCGGAAGTACATGCAAAATCATATTTTTGCATATTTATGCATATTTTGGTTATTTTTGCACAATGCATCATATGTTTCTCCTTTTCCTGTTTAAGTGTATGTCTCTGCTTGAGATGGGCGTATATTCCAATTTCCTGTTGTTTTAAAGCGCATTTTGTTACTTCATATCATATGTTTCAATTCGGACTCCCAGAGTCTATCACAGAATAATACTGAACTTATTTTAATACCTAGTACGTTAAAAACTCCTTTTTGCAAGTTAATATCAATTATTTTTACTCAGCTTCGCTATGTATAATTATTTTCATTTAAAAAAATTCAATGGCTATAAATTTTATATCATTTATACTTAAAAATTACCATAATGGAATAATTATTGATGTACAACACTTCCATAAAAACATGTCGGACAATTTAAAAAATGTGTAGTTATATGTCCGTTTGTTCATATGTCTTTATATTCAAAATAGAAACGCTAAAGAATACGGAGTGATCGTAATTTCCGTAGTTATTTGATAGTGCATATATTTTAAAACGTGATGCATATTTGACCAATTATTAGTGTATTTTTGCATGCATATTTATTCATTTAATAGTGCATGAACTTCCGGGCCTTAGTGATAACTTATCCATGACACACTATTTCTCAGTCTAGCAAAGGAACTTCCTTCTTTGCATATCCCCTACCTTTCCGCAAGAAATCCTAAGGATGGCAGGATGTGTGTAGCTCCGCTGGATAACGCTACACCCTCAAGGGCTCACGGCTGGTTGAGCTAGGGATTTGGCGAGTCTGAGGGATTTCTGAGCTAGGACCGTTGCTTTACCCTTCTTCCATTTTTCCTTTTTCCCTGTGCTCTTCCCTTCACCTGTCTGGATTTTATGACCACAGTAGGCTACTTCTCAGCCATCACCCCTCAATCCTACCAAGAGAATCTCATATAACTCCATTTTTTATTCAGATTGGATGGCTAAAATTAAAAGAACGACAACGGTATGCCACGAATTTTAAAATTCAACATTCTGTCTTATATTTTCAGCACACCAACTCTCATGCGGTCAGTGCACAACCGTGCGAACATACACAGTGCACAAATGCTACAGATAGCACATCATAGAACCGAAAAATGTAAAGGTTCATTCCGTATTTCAACTAGTATTCTCTAGTATAAATATAAATTGCACCAGTATTCACACTTAGCATCAGAACGATAAGACACTCCCTTCCTGGTAATCTATCAGCTGTACAATTATCATGATCAATGTGAACATTCACTTGTTTTAAAAAAAGTGAGACCTAATATGATTCATCTGTACTATTTCCGAGCCATGTAAATTGATACTACAAATTTCATAAATAACTCAAATGATCTAAGCTATAGATATTATAGTACAGTTGTAGGAAATCATTTTACAACAGCAAAAATCCAACGATTACCCTGATGTGATATCAACTACCTGTATAGAACTTTTATTGTCACGTGAATGTTTAGGTTAAGGTTCATTAGCCTACTTTTCTCATTTTGCAAAAATTAGGAAAAAGTGGACTTATGAGATCGATCCGGGAAAATGTGTGTGTGTCTGTCTGTCCTGTCTGTCTGTCTGTCTGTCTGTCTGTCTGTCTACCCCCTATCAACTCCTAAACGCCTGCAACTATCGAAACCAAATTTGGTGAGCAAAGATCTATACCTGAATATATCACAGGCATATTTGAAAATGACCTAAGTGCTACCAACTGCTGAAAAATTGCCATTGACATTTGAGCTCCATGTTGGATATCTCGGAAGGTATGCTTGGGTGCTATTCCAAAATTGGCACACATACAGTATTAGGACATTGTGCAACGAGCCTATACTGGCAATAATTATGCCACGAGTATGTTAATAAAACGATCGAAGCGAGTTTTATAATTTCCATACGACTGTCTTAATTACCACTATAGGTGAGTTGCATACGACTGTTTATCTGTCGAGATTCTGTCAGCTGACTTATGTGAAAAGTCCTTCCAAAGCTCTGTTCTTCTTTTCTTGGGAATTGTGTGGGCTCAGCCTTTGCTATGTACCCATTAAAAAATTTGAAAGCTTTGAAACATTGTTTAACCTGAACTAGCACCAACAGATAGCGCACAGGTACTGTGGGATCATTTTCTTATTTGGGGCAAATTACACACAATAGGCTGTTGCAAACGCTTAAAAATTAAAATGTATCGTATCATGAACTAGCTATTCTTCAAATTAGATGCGTATAGAATGTCAACGGAAGGCAAATCAATGGAGTCCCAAATAGAACAGTCATGACATCTGGCGGAAAAGTTTCGCATAAGAAATCCCTTTACTGAATAGAGCTGGAATACTAATTGATTTCCGTGGATATAATGTCAAACGACTGCTTCCTCCATGACGTTCTGGTGTGTTTATGTCAACAACAGCATTCACTAAAATTGTCGGCGAAATCGTACAGATGCAACGCCCTGTTTAGAAATTGGAGTTGCGTATATTAGGTACAATGCTATTTCTTTAGCAATATTGCCCAGATTGTTTATGTAAACATTAGGGACGGTGCACACTTTCCATGTCGGTAATGGCTAGAAGGATGGTGTTGCAAACTTCTGGACGTAGATTCCTAAATTTCTTGCATATTTCATAGTATTTTTCTGTTACCGTAAAGGTTCCTGCTGATTTTGTCTTTGTGTTCGGCATTGTAACTACAATTTGTTGATCCAGTATACATTGTCAACTTTCATATCATGTAATTCATGACCGACATATGACACACACGGACGGACAAACGGTGATCTCATAAGCCTATTTTTTCATAATATGAAAATAAGCTTAAGATGGCTTCCTACCCGATAATCTGTCTGAGAAGCAGTGATCCCGGTAATTTCCTGGAGTAGAAGTGGGAAACCACGGAAAATCACATATCGGTTGACTGAGGTAGGAATTGATCCCTCCTCTTTTCAGTTTTCTATCACCAGGAAAAGAGGACCCCGTTCCAGCTCTCAGATGAATTTGTCCGGGTTTGAACCCGCTATCTTGGGCATAGAAGCTCAGCATGCCCTCTTTTCTGCTGCGCCAACAGTCCAAGTTTCACTTCCAAAGAGCAGCACTCTCCAGACTAAGGTTTTCAAGCCTGATTGTGATTTCAATCAAATAATGTAGATGACTATCATGAGTGTTACAAAATACACCAGCACCAGTTAATATGTAGGAAAATGCATTCAGGTGCTATAAAGTGCCCAAAATGGAAAATTTTCAAAAATTTGTTTCTGTGGACTTTTGGCTTTCCTAACGGTACATTTATTTTAATGATGGTAACATTTCTTAACGGACAAAGTAGGGTCCACAACACAGCAAAAACATAAAATTAAGCAATTTCCTCAGCTGTGCCAAACTTTGAAGGGTTAAAGGGCCCGGAAAGGTTTCAAATTGTGAGTTTTTGAGAGCTCTATCAAACTTAAGAAAACTAATTTTAAAAATCACTTCCGGTCTAAATGTAGTTCCGGATATATAACCTAGAATCGCTTGTATCTTTACTCGTATTCTTGTTGAATCAAATCCTAGCCAAATTTACCTGTTTAGATAGTTATTTTCTTAATGTATTCAATACCCTCAGGGATGTTTTAATTTTTTGAAAAATCTTCACACCGGGAATGTTCTCCGCAGCGCCTACATGCGTCTGCCAGAGCTAGCTACAGCAGCTAAGTTCGTAGCACGGCTGCCGCTTGGATCATAACAAATAAACAGTAAGCTTTGTACTCACCACAGCCATTCATAACAGATGCTGGAACCGTTCACAGTACATCACTCTTTTTCCGTAATCAATTTGTTTTAATTCATGAACCACGGTAACTTTATAAGGGAACAACTGATGCTTGTCTCTTACAGCTTTATGTGCTGTCGACTTAGAGATTCCTGTTTGCTGAGCTAATTTTCTTGTTGATTTACGTGGACTACGCAGCTTTATATCGGAGATTTCATCAAATTTTTCGTCTGTTGAAAGCGAAGGCCTGCCTGTTCCCGGTAGGCTACATCGTGAACTAAGCCAGTCACACGAAATTTACTTACCAAATCCCGAACGGTATCACGGTTGGACACTTTCAATTAGGAATCCGCGCCTGAAATCTTAATTTTACATTTTCTGTAAACCGATCGCATTCGCGAAAAACGTATTCCACCAAAAGAACTCTCTCTTCAGTAGTAAACATTACCGCCTGTATACTGTTGCACTCTTCCAATAATCTATCTGAACGCTCGCTTACTGTAATACACACTGAAGACATTCAGGCTCACTCGATTATCGCAATACACACTGGCAGCCCACACGGGAGAGTCCCGCTTTGAAGGACACAGTGCAGTGCAGCCAACTAGACTCATGACTCAACCAGTCACAGCTGCACGTACCCACTGCGGAGAACATTCTCGGGTGCCCTGTAGTTGAATCTGCATAGACTCATACAAGCGCTCGTAGTGGTAGAAAAGGCAAACTGCTTATCTAATCAACTGGATATTGTTGAGTTTCTGGTGAAGAATCATCAGTCTACCGCGTGTCATAATGCCGGAACCTCGTAAGAAACGTTTAATGTGTCCTTTACATTTGGAAAAGTGGAGAATAAAAAAGGAAATTTAATTACAAATGCGCCAACAATAATATTTAGTGATGAACCGGGTTAGAGTCGGCAATCGGACGAAAATATAATAGTGATGACTGACAACGAGAAGATAAGGTCACGAACGAACCATATCCGGTTGATTATATTAGCAGTTTGCCTTTTCTGCCACTTCGAGTGTTAGTGTGAGTTCAATGAAACTCAACCATATCTGGTCGATTAAATTAGCAGTTTGCCTTTTATACCACTATCAGCGCTAGTATGATTCAATGCAGAGGTCCACTTAAGCCCTTATAACTAATTCCGGTGTGAAGAGTTTTCAAAAAAATCAAAGAAATGCTTTAGGGTATTGAACCAAAGAACACAATACAGAAGCGGCTTTTGAGGCGTAGTTGGTTTTAAGCTGAGTTTCTATGCCCAAGGTCGTGGGTTGAAACCCAGCCGAAGTCGTCGGATATTTTAAGAGCGTTAAAAATCCCTCAGTAGACTATGCATTCCTTCGGAGGGGAAGTAAACCTGGCAGTCCCATGTCATAGATTTATGGCATGAAAAAGAACCTTCCACTAATTACACTTGAGTCAAGCCAAAATTTGTAGGTTAGAATTGATATTGCTCTATTCGTTTCAAAGTTCGCTGACAGGTGCTGACTGCGATGCCATCTAGTAGGCAAGTCCGCAAGCTAAGTGTAGCAAAAGTAGGAAGTACTTGAAATTACTGTCTACAGTCCTCACTTGAATTAAAACAGATAACACACACTAATACAGTCATCACAATTAACACCAGACAGAATATACCCCCCCCCCCCTAAAGTACACGGGGCTACATGACCGCGTAATCTCAGCCCCTAAACTAAGATACTAACCAACCCAATAAAGAAAGAATTATGTAAATAATTTAATTTGGAAAGGATTTGAATCAAAAAGAAAACCAGTAAAGAAAGAAGCAATTTTAGGTGTTTCATCCAAAACTGCAAAGCGATTTTCAAAATTTTGTTTTCTACGAGGGCTGCTTTTAAGTAAGGGCCTTTTTTTAATTAACCGAACATTTTATTTTGAAACCACATTTATTTCTAGGTTTTACATACCTTCCTCTATTTTTCTACATAGTTGTCTTGTTTATTTAGACACTTGTCATACCTTAAAACTAAGTTCTGACTGAAATCCTTCTGCATAAAAGTTTGCCGCCTGTTCTGACAACCAAGAATTCACACTTGAGGAAAATCCATTGATAGAGTGGTTATCATAAATCTTCGGTCCTCGTTAATTTTCGTGTCAATTGCAGTCACCAAGTTATCTGTGATCACAGACCTGAGCGTTCATCGTCATAAACTGCCACTTTTGAACTCGCGTACCCATTTTCGCACCTTACCTTCCGTCATTGCATTATCACCATACACCTCACAAAGCTGACGATGAATGTCTGCAGCCGACATGTTTCTTGCACTCAAAAAACGTATCACAGATCGTACCTCACATGCGGTGGGCGAATCAATAATCTTGAACATTGTAAAGATGCACAGTTCAGCGTACAGGTTAGCTACACAGCTGCAACTGACGCCTGCTTGTTCGCAATGGATGCCGGGAGGTAGCGCGCACGCTTGTTGCGGCGTGCGTACTAACTACGGGCTTAAAAAAACGGCCCTTACATAAAAAGCAGCCCTCGTAGTTTGATGGAGCTCTTCAAGGCTCACATTTTGTAACCTTTCCGGGCCCTCTAGCCCCTCAAATTTTGGCACAATTGAGGATATTGGTTTATTTTACGTGTTTGCTAAGATGGGACCCCTACTGCAAAGAAATGTTGCCAACATTAAAACAAAAAGGTACCGTAAATGAAAAGTTGGGAATTAGCCTAGGAAATATTCTGGAGTTCCTTAACAACTTACTAATTCTTAGCAATCGAGCGAGTCCAAATGACTCGTATCCTTGATTGAATTTGCAAGTGTCGACCTGCTGCAACTTAGCAGCTTGGAGCACCCAATCGTTAGACCAGCCATATAGACGAAGCTGTCTCCAAAGAATCTCCTTCCAACATTCCAAGCAAGCCTCGCATTCCAAATGTCTCAATTTTCCTCGGTCTTTGCAGCAAATTGAGGAAATGTGTGACAAAGAAAGGAGAGCGAAGATATTGGGCTGAGCACAAAAGCTCATCTCATTACTTCGTGATCGGAATTGTGTGTGTGTGTTTGTAGGATGGCACGGGGAAATAGAGCACATTCCAGTTTTTAGGGCAGAGAGTTAGAATACGGTGTGCATTATTGTTACACTCAGGCACATAATTAACACTAGTTTCAATTATTACTCGCAATATTCGACATATAATAGCAAATTTGGTTCAATTATATACGGCGATACGTAGGCCTACGTGTCTAGGGTTTATTTTAGTGTAGCCAATGACGCCACGGATGACATGTGGACGTTGATGTTAGTTGGTTTGATGTTGTGGCTGGAATTGCCGCTATATTACTCAGGTGTATGAGGTTTCCAATAATGCGTCGCTACATGCGGATGCAGCCACATGTGTTCAAGAGCATGGTTTGGTGGTGGTTATTGAATGTTCATATAGTACATTATGCAACGAGCCTATAATGGCTATAATTAAGACACGAGTATTTTTATAAAACGAGCGTATGCGAGTTTTATAATTTCCATACGAGTGTCTTAATTACCATTATAGGCGAGTTGCATACGACTGTTTATGTTCGACGATAATTATAACTTTACTATATGTTTTAACATAAATATTCATAAATATCTGTTGAGAGTCAGCTACTTGAATTTTGTGAGCGCAGAGCGAGCATTGGGTGTAATATCTCTGTCTTTCAAGATCTCTGGACGACCGACGCATGCGCTCTGTGTGCTTGCAATGCCATATGCAGGCCATATGTTTACATCTGCCACCCCTTAGTAATATTGTCACTGGAGTTGTTTCAAGACAATGCGCTGTGTAGAAATTATATTAAGGTACAGTGCTATTTGTTGTCTCATATTCGCCAGTTTATTTACGCGAACATATGGACGGTGCGTATTCCATGTCGGTAATTTATTATAGTTCGATGTTGTGTTTATGTCCGACATGTTGGATTTTGAGCGCACGCGTGAAGGTATCGTTACCTAATTGGTCAATGAACGAGCTCTGATTGGCTGGAGAAACTGTATCATAATGAAAAAGAGTGTTATAATGACCATCATAATGATACAGTTTTCTGACACATAATAGTGAGGGTCGAACATAAAATTAATTTCAGTTCAGTTTAATTGAAAACTTGCACTGCACTCTTCTAAAGCCATGGTGAGACAAAGCCATTGGTCTGTGCGAAACAATTGGTCGCGACTTGTTTAAACGACGGTCTGTGTGAAGCCATTGGTCGCTACTAGGTTAGACGATGGTCTGAGATAAACCATTCGTCACTACTAGGTTAGACGACTGTCTGGACGAAACAATTGGTGACTACCTGGTTAGACGATTGTCTGGACGAAACCATTGGTCGCTACATGGTTAGACGACTGTCTGAAAGGAACCATTGGTCACTACTAGGTTAGACGACTGTCTGGACGAAACAATTGGCCTCTACTTGGTTAGATGACTGTCTGAGTGAAACAATTGACTGCTTTCACTACAAGCAAGAGTTAGGATTGTTTTTATGTAAAGCCTTATTAACACATAGAATTTAACATGTAGGCCTATGCATCGTTTAAAACTTTAGTGTCGTCAATGACGTTATGGATGCCAACACTTTATGTTGAAGGGAATGTTGTTGTGTACGGTATCGTGATCTATAATACTCCCGGAAATGCATTGATGAGGTATGCATTTTATGACTGCGTATTCATAATTTGGCACATGGTGTTCTGTTTAATTTCAAAACGAACTGACTTAAGCCCACTAGAGATCACTTATGACCAGTTCTCTTCTGAATTATCTGCCGTTACAGTGTTGTTTAAGGGACTGGACACCGTGTTCATTAGCACCTTGTATTTGAATGTGTGTAAAATTTGTCAGATAATAATCTGTGTTAATGTGGTGTCTGCAGTTGTAGTGTGTGTGTCCTTAAAACCTTTCAACTGAAGCTGGGATTAAGGACCGGCCGTGGTGGCCGAGAGCGCTAATAACACGCTACCTCGTGCCTCGCGGGCATCGGAAGAGCGTGGGTTCGAATCCCACCTCGGCCGTCCTGAAAATGGTGTTCGTGGTTTCCCATTTTCACTACCAGGCAAATGCCGGGACGGTTCCTTTCAATAGGTCCACGGCCTGAAAAGAAAAGTACATGGCCATTGGCTGCATTAGTAATACTAATAATAATAATAATATCGTATGACCTCGGGTGCCTGGTGCAAGCTTTGCTATTTGACACTCAGAGGGTAGTTTGCATGTCGAATTTCGTTGTTGCTTGACTATGAAAGTCAAGGAGGTTAGATGCTAGATATCTAAGCTCCTTGAACACTATAGCGCTTTCTAGTAGAGAAATTAGGAACTTTGTGTTGGCGGAAGCTCCCGAGATTAATTTTGCCATTATGAACTCGGCCTACTGAATTCAAATGGGTTCTTTGACATGCCAACATCGTATGACATGCGTATCGTATTTTTGCCGCCTTTCAAAAATCACTTACCACGGCCAGGAGCGAACCTGCAATCTTGGGGTTAGTAGACCGACACGATATCCACTCACCCACCGTGGCAAGCTGCTGCATTACTAACATTATTATTATGGAAGAAGGAAGGAAGATTGAAGTTTTACGTGACCGTGAATCTTGTGATTATGAGCCACGGGCGGGATTAAGAAGGCAGACGGGATATTAAGTTCTGAACCATCCTGGATTAGAAATGGGGAAACTATTGAATGCTGAGAAGGGAATTGAAACCACGCTAAAATCAGTTATCCTCCCTAGGCTGAGTAAATCCCACTCCAGAACTCAACATCGCAATGAGATTTTTTTTAACTGCCGGAAATCAATCGAGGAGCTCATGGGTAACAGCTAAAACGCTAACCACTAAACCAAGGTCTGCGTTGACTGTCAAGCTCCTACCTTAGATTAGGAGCCGATAACCTAGATGTTAGGCCCTCAAAACAACAATTGATATCATTATCATCAGCATCATAATCATCATCATCATCGCTGAATGGGTAGCGTTACTGACTGTCACCACGGAGGCCCGGGTTCGATTCCCGGCTCTGTCAAGAAATTTTATTCTGTTCTGAGACCTGGAACGGGCTACACTCAGCCTCATGAGGCAATACTGAGAAGAGTCGGGTTCGATTCCTACCTCAGCCATCCTGGAAATGGTTTTCCGTGGTTTTCCACTTCTATTGCAGGTAAATACCGGGATGATACCTCACTTAAGGCCACAGACACTCCTACCCAAATCTTACCGCAATTAGGAAGTGACGCAGATTATCAAACAAATTCTACACACACCCAAATACACGGGGCTGCATGACCACCATGTCACCAAGCCCCTAAATAATCAACAACTCATTTAAATTAAGAAAAAACCTTTGTAGTGACTTGATGGTGCAGCGGTCAACCTGGTTGTCTCCCACCAAGGTGGACTGTGATCGATTCCCGGTTAATACAAGTGCGATTTTGGAGGTGAAATGTCACATTGCTTAGGATGGCAACAAAAATGGCCACGTAAAACTAGTCTTCCTTCCTTTTTGAAACTTTTGTCTGGAACTGTACCTCATTAGGAGGATATTCTGTCTTAATTGCTGTTCATACAGGAATACTCGCTTAACTTCCTCATTAACATTAACAGGTATTTGCTCTTATCCAACAACATTAAAGATGTGTTTTCCCCAAGGTTGGCTAAATTGCTTCATAAATACAACTACGTTACTGTTGCCATTACTTTGGAATTAATAAATACGTCATCGTTACAATTACCGTTACTTACAAAAGAATAATGACGTCACCGTTATAGTTTCTGTAACTTACCAAATAATAATGACGTCACCGTTATAGTTTCTGTAACTTACCAAATAATAATGACGTCACCGTTATAGTTACCGTAACTTACCAAATAATAATGACGTCACCGTTACAGATACCGTTACTTACCAAATAATAATGAATTCACCGTTACAGTTGCCGTTACTTACCAAATAATAATGACGTCACCGTTACATCTATCGTTACTTACCAAATAATAATGACGTCACCGTTACAGTTACCGTTACTTACCAAATAATAATGACGTCACCGTTAAGGATACCGTTACTTAAGAAATAATAATGATGTCATCGTTACAGTTATCGTTACTTACCAAATAATAATGACGTCACCGTTACAGCTGCCGTTACTTGCCAAATAATAATGACGTCACCGTTAGAGCTGCCGTTACTTACCAAATAATAATGACGTTACCGTTATAGTTACCGTTACTTACCAAATAATAATGACGTCACCGTTACAGCTGCCGTTACTTACCAAATAATAATGACGTCACCGTTACATCTATCGTTACTTACCAAATAATAATGACGTCACCGTTACAGTTACCGTTACTTACCAAATAATAATGACGTCACCGTTACAGATACCGTTACTTAAGAAATAATAATGTCATCGTTACAGTTATCGTTACTTACCAAATAATAATGACGTCACCGTTACAGCTGCCGTTACTTACCAAATAATAATGACGTCTCCGTTACAGCTGCCGTTTCTTACCAAATAATAATGACGTCACCGTTACAGCTATCGTTACTTACCAACTAATAATGACGTCACTGTTACAGTTACCGTTACTTACCAATTAATATTAGCGGCTTCGGTGGCGTAGTTGGTAGCATGGTGAACTGCTGTGCCCAAGATAGCTGGTTCAAACCCGGCCGAAGTTGTCGGATTTTTTAATAGAGTTAAAATTCTTCAATATGCCTTTCTTCGGAGGGGAAGTAAAGCCGGTGGTCCCATGTCATAGATTTATGGAATGTAAGAGATCCTTCCACAGACTAAACTTGTGTGAAGCTAAATTGTTAGGTTAGATTTCGTCGGAACGCTCTATGAAAGTTCCAACGTTCACCACTAGGTATCATTGATATCTGGTAGAGAAAGTTGGAACTACGGTACTTGAAATTGAACGGAACTTGTAGCTCACCCTAAGGGTGTGTGCTGGAAGCAGCTACAGACTCAGGCGAGCCGAACATGTCCTCGGACACTCCCGGCACTAAAATCCATACGATAAATAGTTGAAAAATGAAAATCCACAGCCTGTTTCCAGTCTCCGACCGGGTCAGGAATGGAATGAATGAAGCCCCCATCTAGCGGCGAGGATATGAACTGTGCCGACTGCCGAGGCCTGACGCACTCCTCTGGGGCAATGATTAAATGAATGACAGATGAAATGAAATGATAGTGGAGAGTGTTGCTGGAATGAAATTTGTGACAGGGAAAACCGGAGTACCCGGAGAAAAACCTGTCTGCCTCCGTTTTGTCCAGCACAGATCTCACATGGAGTGACCGGGATTTGAACCACGGACCCAGCGGTGAGAGGCCGGCGTGCTGTCGCCTAAGCCACGGAGGCTGCTCCATACGATAAATAGTTAAATAAACCAATTAATATTGATGTCACCGTTAGAATGGATTGTTACTTTTTCGTTACTTTTGTATACAATTGTTGCATAATTATACATTCCACGCTCCTCTAATTTGCGTTATTTGAACGGAATAGTGAACTCCAATAATATGAGAAAACAGAACGACGGCAATGTGTAATTCATTAATAAAGTATTATTGTGACAGTCTCATCTCTGTAGCCTAGATTTTGGACTCGATAATGAACTCCTCAGGGACATAATTCTCAACTGTTATACCTTGATATTCCGGCTGATCAGTTCTTTCTCAAAGAAGGTTGAGGGATCCCCAAAACCTGGTCGAATTAGGATGGGCCAAAGTGGCCACCTCCTGGTGAAGCGTCTACCACTCTTGGCGGTGATCCTGGAGGTCCGGGTTCGATCCCTGGCTCTGCCAAAAAAATTAAATTCTGGTCTGAGGGTTATAACAGGGTACACTCAACCTCGTGAGGCAAAACTGAGAAGAGGTGGGTTCAATTCCCATGTGAGCCTTCCTGGAAGTGGCTTTCTCTAGTTTCCCACCCCTCAGACTTTTACTCCAGGCAAATGCTCGGACGTTGCCTAACGTAAGACCACGACCGCCTTCTTCCCTATATAATGTAACCTTGTGTGTGAGTGGGAATGTGTGCGTGTGTGAATGCATGTGTGCGTGCGTGGGTTTTTGCTGCCTCCTCTTCATACCATCGTAAAGGGGGGAGAATTTAGACCTCAGAAAGGTCTTTGTGAAGGTAATTTTTAGTTTATCATTTCAATTGATCTTGTCGACTTCATCGTTATGCTTAGGTCTAACGTTATGCATCACGGTTACGGCGTGTATGACGTCATCATGTTGTTCAGTGCATATGCACCGAGTCTGACTCTACTCCTGGGGTCTGGCGTTATGCGAACGGAGACGGTGAGTGCGTGACGTCATGCAGCCCCCGCGTGGGAAGCCTAAGTTAAAGGGTAATAGAGTCTGTTGAATCTGAGTTTACTCCTGAGGTCGGGCATTATGCGAACGGAGACGGTGAGTGCGTGACGTCATGCAGCCCCCGCGCGGGAAGCCTAAGTTAAAGGGTAGTAGAGTCTGTTGAGTCTGAGTATACTCCTGGGGTCGGGCGTTGTGCGATACGGAGACGGCGAGTGCGTGACGTCATGCAGCCCCCGCGCGGGAAGCCTAAGTTAAAGGGTAGTAGAGTCTGTTGAGTCTGAGTATACTCCTGGGGTCGGGCGTTGTGCGATACGGAGACGGTGAGTGCGTGACGTCATGCAGCCCCCGCGTGGGAAGCCTAAGTTAAAGGGTAGTAGAGTCTGTTGAGTCTGAGTATACTCCTGGGGTCTGGCGTTATGCGAACGGAGACGGCGAGTGCGTGACGTCATGCAGCCCCCGCGTGGGAAGCCTAAGTTAAAGGGTAGTAGAGTCTGTTGAGTCTGAGTTTACTCCTTGGGTTGGGCGTTATGCGAACGGAGACGGCGAGTGCGTGACGTCATGCAGCCCCCGCGTGGGAAGCCTAAGTTAAAGGGTAGTAGAGTCTGTTGAGTCTGAGTATACTCCTGGGGTCTGGCGTTATGCGATACGGAGACGGCGAGTGCGTGACGTCATGCAGCCCCCGCGCGGGAAGCCTAAGTTAAAGGGTAATAGAGTCTGTTGAGTCTGAGTTTACTCCTGGGGTCTGGCGTTATGCGATACGGAGACGGCGAGTGCGTGACGTCATGGAGCCCCCGCGCGGGAAGCCTAAGTTAAAGGGTAGTAGAGTCTGTTGAGTCTGAGTATACTCCTGGGGTCTGGCGTTATGCGATACGGAGACGGCGAGTGCGTGACGTCATGCAGCCCCCGCGCGGGAAGCCTAAGTTAAAGGGTAATAGAGTCTGTTGAGTCTGAGTTTACTCCTGGGGTCTGGCGTTATGCGATACGGAGACGGCGAGTGCGTGACGTCATGGAGCCCCCGCGTGGGAAGCCTAAGTTAAAGGGTAGTAGAGTCTGTTGAGTCTGAGTATACTCCTGGGGTCTGGCGTTATGCGATACGGAGACGGCGAGTGCGTGACGTCATGCAGCCCCCGCGCGGGAAGCCTAAGTTAAAGGGTAATAGAGTCTGTTGAGTCTGAGTTTACTCCTGGGGTCTGGCGTTGTGCGATACGGAGACGGCGAGTGCGTGACGTAATACAGCAGAGTGCACGGGAAGCCTAAGTTAATGGGTAATGGAGTCTGTTGAAAGAGTCCTCTTGAGCCTTTCTAACATGTGTAGCATTTGTAGCATGCGTCTGTCATACTGACTGTATCTTCTATTCTAATGTATCGGGAAGTAAAATCAATTAAATAAATTAAAATAATGAGAGAATGAACCGTTCCTAAATGTGTATAATTATATAAACTGTAAATAAATAGGCCAACGAGATATTAAAATAAGTTAAAACCATTTACAGTAAGACTCATTATACAATTACAGATATTTAGATATACATATACGCTACATCATACAACCTACAACTATGCATACAACTGTAACATTGTATGGAAATTTTCTGACAAAAGAAAAGTGGATTAATTTAGCACCCCTTAGCTTGGTGCGCTCCTAGGCCGAGGCCTAAGGGGCCTATTGGTAAATCCAGTTCTGCCTGTATCTTCCCTTTTTTATTATTATTATTATTATTATTATTATTATTATGATATAGACGTCATGTACAGCATATTATGTGTTTATAGCAATGTAAAGTTGTAAATTGTATATATGTAACATATCAGATTTGTATAGATTTATTGAACGAAGGTTCTGTGTATGTGGGGTTTGTCCTTTCCCTATCTGCCGTCCATAAATTGCAGGCACAATTTTTGGTAACTAAATAATAATAATAATAATAATAATAATAATAATAATAATAATAATAATCATCATCATTAACTCCGCCAGTGCCGGTCCCAAGCCCGGGGCCTCATCACGCAAGTGTTGAGGAAGGAGGAGGGGGAGGAGTAACACCTCGTTAAAAAACCTGGGTCCATCTGGCTCCGGATGGTAGCACCCTGTGAGGGCCCCTGCCTAGGGTTACTAGGTGAAAATTTTAAATCCAGACACGTCTGTGTGGTAACCACCGGTACTCTGGTCGGCGTCTGTTAGCTCTGTGAGCTCGGCTGTGATCCAATCTTCTGGAATTCAAAACTCCAGTCGTAATTCTGTGAGATCCCTTGGGGTTTCACCACCACAACTTGCACATAAATCAATAATCATGACAGAACGACGTGAACGAACACACTACCCTGGGCCCCAGTCAATAAAACTGGGTATTGTACCTGATCATCGGATTCCAGGGGATCAGGTATGTCATGAAGAGGAGAATTGCTTCTCAAAAACCCTCAAAACTAAGAGAATATTTTACATGGGAACACTCAACGTAAACACACTCCTGAAACTAGGTAAAGTGAAACAACTAACAAACATCATGGACACATTCAATATCAGAATACTGGCTATACAGGAAACGAGATTCTCAGATGAGAATCACTTCGATTCGGGAAGTTACAGAATATACAAGGGGAAACCAGCCATAACTATTCCAGGAAAAAATCTCAAACTCTTCGGAACAGGTTTTGTAGTCCACAACTCAATATTGGACTCTGTAATAGATTTCACCTCAAAATCTGAAAAAATTTCCACACTTACGATACGTTCTGGTAACAAAGCGTATACAATAATCAATGCTCATGCCCCCACAAATAACTACAATAACAAAAATCCACAGATGATAGAAGAATTCTGGGAAGACTTAGAAGAAATCACCAACAAAATCCCCACTAAGCATGTTAAATTATTGCTTGGTGATTTTAATGCACAATTAGGCCGCGAAAGAAAATTCAGAGACACAACAGGAAAACATACAGCGCACCAGAGGACAAACAAGAATGGAGAGAATTTGATAAACTTCTGTAGGAATTTTGACTTCAAAATCATGTCAACACAATTCCAGAAACCCTACAAGAAACTATGGACTTGGAAATCTCCAAACAGCGCCCTCGGAGAATTTCAGATAGACCACGTTGCGATATCTACAAAAAACACCAGAGAAGTTATGAATATACGAACGAGAAAAGGTTTTTTCGAATCTGATCATCATCTACTACAAATCAAGGCTAAGTTTATACCAAACAGACAAACTAAGAGAACAACCAGAATTTTCAGAACAGACCCAGAGTATTTACAATTAAACAAGAAAGAAATAACACAAGGACTTAAGAAAATTGAGAGTAACAACTGGACGGAATTGTCCGAAAACATGAAAGAACTGATAAAAATGGGGCAGCCCCCGAGGAAAAGGAAGCACAGATGGTGGAACGTGACATGTGACAGAGCCATAGAGGATAGAATACAAGCCTGGAAAAAATTTAACAGCCATAGAACACCAGAAAAATGGGAAGAATTCAACAGGATACAAAAAGACTCTTCGAGAATAATCCGCAGAGAAAAAAGAAACTACGATAACAACAGACTCAAGGAGATAGAAGAGGATTTTACCAAAAATAACACACGAAACTTCTATAGAACATTCAGAGAGAATATGACTGGATATCGACCACCGAACTTATGCTTCAAAAGACAAGACGGAACACTGGAGACAAACCCGAAAAAGAACTGTACGATACTGGCACAATATTTTGACTCACTGCTTAACTGTGATAAACCAACACACAGATTACAGTTCGAAAAGCCAGAACCTAACATTGATTCCAAACCTCCAACACTTGAAGAAATCGTGGAAATAATAAAATCACTAAAGAACAATAGAGCGCCTGGAGAAGACGGATTGATTTCGGAAATCTGGAAATTAGACCACGAAAATGTTACACCAAAAATACACAAAATCATCGAAAACATCTGGGAAACAGGGAAGGTACCAGAAGAATGGAAGTCAGCTCTAATACACCCCCTCCACAAGAAGGGAGACAAAACGAACCCTAATAATTATAGAGGGATTTCACTATTACCCGTCGCATACAAAATTTTCTCCAAAGCCCTGTTAAAACGGATAGAGCCTCAGATAGATCCACAGATAGGAGAATACCAAGGAGGGTTCAGGAAGGGAAGATCGTGCAGTGAGCAGATTTGGTGCCTGAGAACAATACTAGCAACGAGAAAAACCAGGAACACAACAATCACATTCGTCGACTACAAAAAAGCGTACGACTCCATAGATAGAGAAACACTTTTTAACACATTAGAAGAAATGAAGGTCGACAATAAGTCCAGAAAACTAATCCAAGAAACATTAACAAATACAATATCCAAAGTTAAATTCATGGGAGAGATCTCGGAACCCTTCAAAATTAATACAGGAGTGCGACAAGGTGATGGTTTATCACCCATTCTATTCAACTCAGTTTTGGATAAAATAATCAAGACATGGGAAAAAGGAGTCAAAGGCATAAAAATGGCAAAACACCAGAAAATGACAGTCAACATTAAGTGTCTGGCCTTTGCCGATGATGTAGCGATTATAACAAATAACATAAAAGGAGCCAAAGAAGCTCTAGAGACGCTACATGAAATCTCTGCCAAAACAGGGTTACAAATCTCATACGAAAAAACACAGTTCATGGACACAAAATCTACAGACAAGCACCCACTGGAAACCAAGTATGGAAAAATAACACAAGTGGAAAGTTTCAAATATCTAGGAGAGATTATACAGAAAACAGGACTGAACTTGGCATCCAATGAAGACAGGATCGCTAAATTGCAGAAAGCATACCGACTTACATGGAACCACTACAATAAAAAATGTATTTCCATCAATGCCAAATTACGACACTATCGTACAGTAGTCTTACCAGAGGCCTTATACGCTTCAGAAACGACAGCAATCAAGGGACGAACAAAAATCAAGGAATTAGAAAAACAAGAGAAAAAAATTCTGAGAAAGATCTACGGGCCAGTTCAGAAAGAGGGAATATGGATGAAGAGACCGACAATAGAACTGTACAAACAGACAGAGACGATTACAAACAACATAAGGAAAAGAAGGGCAAGATTTTATGGACATATACATAGGATGACCGAAGACAGACTGACCAAGAAAATTTTTAATATAGTTACGAATAGCACACTAAAAACCAATTGGGTAAAGGAAACCGTGGAAGACCTCAAGAAACTAAACATCTCTACAGAAGACATCGCAGACAGGAGCAAATACAGAGAAAAACTTAGACTACAGAAGTTTGAGCAAACTCCCAAAGAGAGACAACCAGCAAAGAGGTGGACAGAAGAGAGAAAGAGGAAACATAGTGTGTATATGAGAGGTTTTTGGGAAAAAAGAAGAAAGGTCCAGAATGATGGTTGGTTCCTTAGTTTAGGGGCTGCGACAACGCGGTCATGTAGCCCCGTGTACTTTGGGTGTGTGTAGAATCTGTCTGATAACCGGTGTTAATTGTGATGACTGTATTAGTGTGTGTATCTGTTTTTTAATTCAAGTAGAGACTGCAACTTTGAATTTTCAAATAGTTCCTACTTTTGCCGCCAAACGCCACCGTCAACGACTACTAGGCCTAGTTCAGAACTAGCTACTAGACGCCACCGCAGTCGGCTCTTGGCAACGAACGTAGCAACCTAAGAGCGTTGTTTACATTCTTAACCTATCCAATTTAGTTTCACACAGGTGTAATTAGTGGAAAGATCAAAAAATGAAGAAAGGTCCAGAATGAAACATGAAAATTGATTGTGTTGTAACGCTCTCCTTATGGGGAATTAACGAATAAAGAAGAATAATCATCATCATCTTCTTTGCATTTTCCCACTTATGTGGGGTCTGCCTTCCTGCAATGTTTCCTCCACTTCGATCGATCCATAGCGTCTCGGGGGCGGAGCTTAGTGAGCCGCATGTCATCTCTCACCCTATCCAACCAGCGTGTTTGAGGTCGCCCTCGAGGTCGACGACCCTCCACATTTAGTTGAAGGGCAGTCTTAGCAACTGAGGTTTCACTGCTACAATAATAATAATAATAATAGTAATAATATTTTTTTTAGCGTATGGCTTTTAGTGCCGGGAGTGTCCGAGGACATGTTAGGTTCGCCAGTTTTGTAGCTGCTTCGAGACGGACACCCAATGGGAGGAAAGTTGGAATGTAGCGGCTGTGGCCTATAGTTAGGGACCAACCCCGGCATTTGCCTGGAAGGAAGATGGGAAACCACAGAAGACCATCTTCAAGGTTGCCGGCGGGGGGATTTGAACCTCCTCGCCTCCCGGATGTGAGCGACTGCCAGCAGTCATGCCGTAACGACCACGGCTAACTCACCCAGTATAATAATAATAATAATAATAATAATAATAATAATCCTATCCCCTATTTCCACATTGATAAGTTCAGCCAAAAGGAATGATACAACACTATTCTGGGGAGGTCTTGCAATAGGAAGAAGTTTTGAATCACACTGTGCAGGCAAGCCATTTTAGGGCAAGGTGTTGTCACAGACATTGTGGCGATAATAAGACGAAAACGTTCATTAACATCCGACGTTTTGTATTGTCCTCGGCTGTAAAAGGAAAGAGCTAGTAATTACTGAGGTGACAGCTTGAAGCTTCGCATTGAGGACCAACCCTCGCACTTCCCAGGTGCTTGCAGCGTCTTTAATAACACCAGGGGTGATCATCATTAGACACCAGCAGAGTTCTTTCATTCGATTCAACGAAAAAGCTGCTTATTATTGTTAATAACAATCATTATTTTTAGCCCTTTCTCATTTTATAAAATATAAAAAAAAGGCTTATGATATAAACTTTTGTTCGTGTGTAAGTGTGTGTGTGTGTGCGCGTATGTGTGTGTGTGTGTCCTCCAATAATAACTTCTAAACGGCTGGGGCGATTTTAATGAAACTCAAATTTTATTACGTCTCACCAATCCAACATGGCGGCTGTGTGAAATATTTCACCAGCATTCAATATCTCCGAAACTATTACTGATACCACACTGAAATTTTGTATGGTGATAAAGGGAACTACTACAAGTTCATCAGTTCTATGTAACTTTCATAAACCTGTCAAGTACGAAACTAACATGGCGGCCAAGCGAAGTTGAAACATTTTAATAGACTTTTCTCGAGAAATATTGAAATGGGCGTTTCTCGCGATTTAACCATCGGCGTGCAGAGAATCTTGGTACGGTAAATGCTTATGCAAATTTTAATCCACTGGCATCTAATTTATTTCAATTGCTTTCATAACCACAAGATGGCAGCTGTGCGAAATTTTAAAATCTTATTTTCATATCTTGTGTCCTAATCATGCGATTGAAATTTGAATACTTCACCTACTCAATAATCTTCATGTAATAGTACATAACTCTAAGTCCTACATATATAGAAATCCAACATGGCGACTATCCGAAATATTTAGACGATTCTCAATATCTACTAATCTATTACAGCCATCAAACTGAAATTTTGTATGTTGATAGTGGCAATTAACATAAGTATAGGCTGTACAGTTCTTCACGGAACTACTTGTTTTTGTTTTGCATTTATTAATTTTTATCATGAATTCTTTCCTCAAGACAGAATCCATACCATTTAAAAACTCATTCAAATCTTCTGGTGTGTCGGCTAAGATGGCGAAGTCATCAGCAAATCTCAGATTTGACATTATTTCTCCTTGAATCTTTACTCCTATTTTGATTTTTTCTCCAATTTCCTTCATTGCTTGTTCATTGTATTGTAACCGAAATTATTTGGTTACAGGGCCCACCTCACGTTTTAGCCTTGTCATAGTATTATGTTTCTTAGTTTAGAAGCATGGCTACCTCATGCTGGGCTGCTGCAGGGAGTTTAGTGCTGTTTGTCAACTAGATTCTTTGTGGTGGTCCAGCAATGGGTAACAGGCGTCTTGGCCCAATGAAGTTTCTTTGATGTAGGTTATTCTAAATTCCCTTTTTTGAGTGTTTTTTTAGTCTGCTTGTTGGGATAGTGTTATGTCTTATTCAGTGTAACTATGGATAGAGAATGGAAAAGATTATCTGTTTGTTACGATGGAAAGGAATGTAGTAGGTTTGATGAGAATTATGGATTAGTTTGCTTATTGGGATGAAGATGGATGGCTTGTTTTAATTGGATTGGGTTATATTAGGTTTGGAGAATAATGAATGTATAGGAAGATTAAGATAAATGAGGAAAATGATGAAGTGTTATGGACGTATGGTCATATGTCTTGATGTATGCTGATGTAGAAAAAGATGTTTAAAAAAAGCAAGAAGATAAGAATGGAGCAGAAGAATACTAAGTATTATGAGGGGCCTTTTCCTCATGAAGGTAGTTGTGGATACTGTGCGAGAGATGCAGGTAATGGAAACTTGCTTACATGTACACAAACAAGTATTAAAAGTATTGTATTTCGTATTTATTTGCGTGTTTAACGCTATATTGACCCCGAGGATTATTATTAGAAGAAATAAATTTAGTTACATTGATCGCCCAACGGTGGGGCATGTTGTTGTTGGTTGACCCCGACCAATATATGAATAGAAATGTTCATTGATCGCCCAACTGTGGGGTTTGTTGTTGTTGGTTGACACCGACTACTACAGAGAGTTTGTTTTATATGCGACGAGGACCCTCGCTTGCCCGCTCGCCCGCGTTGCGCGTCTGTCTCCCGCCAGAGTATAGGAATTTGTACTTACCCAGTTCACAGCTGGTGCTGAAAATGTTCGCCATTCACTGCTACTCATCGCTAGCACCTCTTAATAAAAATGTCATTTACTTTCTGAAGATCCTCAGCACCGATTGACTGTATTTCAGCTGTAATATAGCCTTTAAGCTCATTTATAGTGTGAGGGTTTCACGCATACACTCTATTTTTAAGCGTCCCCCACAGATAAAAGTCACATGGTGATAATTCTTGGCTTCGCGGGGGCCAGAAGATTCTCAGTACGTTTGCATAGTGGAACATGAATAAATACTTTTTAAGGCATGTTCACTCTTGGTTGGGTTTGATCTAATCTATCACTCAGTGGCATAATTCATGAAAGCTTCATTTCATTACATCAGCAGTTTGAATATTCGTGATGTGCAAGAGGGTGGGGGTTCACAGAACAAGCCATCATTATCATTGACAGCCTAGAGGCCATACATAACTCACCCATCATTAAATGCAGATACATTGTCGCTTGGCATGGCTTGTGCGTCACCAGTTTCTTCCACTAACATTTTAGCTGAAACGTGGTTTGAGTGGCTTTCAACGGACATATTTCCTTTATTTTGAGCTGCCAGCAAGTAAGACGAGTTCTTTTCTCATTAAGTTTATCACCGCTCGAGGCAACAAAAATAAGTCAACATTTCATTTTACCTCGACTCTGCTCTTCTCTGCTCTTCATAGACGTGCAATACGACGGAATAATAAAGCTTTAAGGTGACAGTTCATTTCAGTTGCGAACATCGTTGAGATAAAATTTTGAAAAGAAATAGAGTAAATTAAATACGAGGGTTGGTAATAAAAACGGGGTTAGTTTAAAATATACCCTTTACAATGCTTCTAGGAGAGAATTTATTTATTTATTTTCCCCCAGGGGCTCACATCTAGTGGGACGTGGGTTGGCGACCACGGGACCCCAGCTGAGTCCGGCATTGCTTCCACTTACTTATGCCGGGCTCCTCTCTGTCTTCTTTCCTGTCGACCTCCCTTGGTCAACTCTTGTTCTTTTCCGATCCCGACGGTATTAGGGTATCCGAGGCCTAGGGAGTCTCTTCCTTTCCCGCCTTAATTGACCCTTGTCTCATCTTTCCTGATCCCCTCCTTCTGGGAGGGGTCAGCCTTCTCTTTCTTTTCCTGTTATCTCCTGCCTTCTGCTCAAGACCCTCAAGGAGGTAGGGTGTATGTAGCCCCACCACTTCTGGTGCACCCTAGAAAGTGCTACACCCTCAGGGGATCACGGCTGGTGAGTTCGGGAGTTGGCGACCCCGAGGGATTCCAAAGCTGGGTCCGGCTTCCCCCTTTTGTCCCTTACCTGTGGGGAAAACCCTCTCCTCTTTCACTTTCCTGTTGTTTCTCTTTTCATTATGTTTCCTTTTCCCTTTAAGATTCCCGCACTGTTATTTTTGCATCTCCACTCCATTTTGTGGGTGTTTTCAATCTCCGTTGCATTTTTTACGTCTTTTCGATCTACGTTGCATTTTGTGAGTGTTTTTCAACCTCGATTGCATTTTGTAAGGATTGACAATCTAAATTGCTTTTTAGTAAGTCTTTCAATATAGGGGGAGGACATTATGTGAGTATTTGAATTTCAATTGCATTTTGTATTTTCAACCTAAACCACTTTTTTGTAAGTAGTTAATTCTCAATTGCATTTTTGTGGGTATTTTGAATCTAAATTACATTTTGTAAGTATTTTCAATCTAAATTGAATTTTGTAAGTATTGTCCATCCAAATGAGAAGTTTGAATCTACCATACATTTTGTAAGCAATTTCAATTGCATTTTGTATTTTCAACCTAAACCGCCTTTTTGCAAGTAGTTAATTCTCAATTGCATTTTGTGGGTATTTTGAATCTAAATTACATTTTGTATGTTTTTCAATCTCATTTGCATTTTGTAAGTATTTTGATTTCACTTACATTTTGTAAGTATTTGGACTATACGTTACATTTTGTACGTATTTTGAACTTAACCTACATTTTGTGCGTATTTTTCACTCTATTCCTTTTGTGAGTATTACCGCTCTTCATTTTGTGAGTAGTTTCCATCTGAGTTCCTTTTTGTAAGTATTTTCCTGCTCACTTAATTTTCGTTCTGGTTTCCACTTCATTGACATTTTTGCTTTCAGACTGACCATTAGGGGCCGATAACCTGGATGTTAGGCCCCTTAAAACAACAATTATCATCATCATCATATTTATTTATTTATTTATTTATTTATTTATTTAGAGAGATAATGGTAATATACCTTAGGTAAATAAATATTACTAGTGGACCCGTGCGAGAAATCTCGCATATTCATAAACCATACTTTCCCCAATAGGTTTATAATGAGAGACTTAAGGAGAAAGGATGTTGTGTTTTTATTTCAACCAAATGATTATAGAACACTATTTGCATTTCAGTTAGAATTCCAAGTTCTACGTTCCCAATCACTGAAAATTGGATCATCATAACACTCACCCGTAACACTCACCGGTTATTCGATATTTATGAAATTATACGATTTGAGACCTCATTCCTTTGATTTACTGTTTCTGAAATCCATGCAAAATGATAAAGAAAATACCTCAGAATGTTAAAATGACATTGAGCAGGCGTCACAGCGGCCAAAATGAGAAGTGGACAGAAATTAAGGAGCGTATTTTCCTACAGCAACAGTATATACATATCGCACACTTCGTACATTTTTCTTCTTCTTCTTTCCGATGAAGCCTGCTAGGGACCACGTGCCAATTTCAATTCTTCACACTTTGTTGTTTTCTCTTCCGTTCCCTCCAGTACTCCTTCATCCGTTCACTATGCTGTCTTCGGACCACTTCGCACCAGTTTTTTTTTGGCAATCTTCCTTGGAATCCTTTCATACTTAATACCCTTTTTCTAAAGATCTCTCTGTTCTCCGTTTCTTCTTCACTTATATTATTTCTTTCTAAATCTTTCTTTACTTCTTGAATCCAGCTAGTTGTTGCCCTTTTCTCCCAAAGGTACTTGAATATCCTTTTTGTTAATCTGGAATCATCCATTCTGTAAATATGTCCAAAAAATTGCAATCTCCTTTTTCTTATCGTTTCTGTTATATTTTCTATGTTCCTGTATATTTCATCATTAGATCTTAATTTCCATACTTCTGCTGTTTTCACTGGGCCTAAAATTTTCCTCATGATTCTCCTTTCTAGTACTTCAAGTTTATCTAATCTATAGTTTAGTACCAGACATTCACTTGCGTATAGGCATTCCGGTTTCACCACTGTAGTGTAGTGCCTTATTTTAAGATATTTAGATAAGCACTTTTTGTTATAAAAAATCTTAGTGATACCATATGCTCTTTCCATCTTGTGTACCCTTTCTTCTACCGAAGATTTTTCTAAACCATTTTCTTGAATTATTTCTCCCAGATATTTGAATTTCTTTACTTTTTCCACTGGGCCAAATATTTTGAAGCGTTCTTGATGTTTGTAATAAATTTAGTTTTTTCTACGGAGATTCTCAAACCTGTTTTGTTGGCTATTTCTTCCAAGAGATTGATTTGTGTTGTTGCACTTGTTAGGTTTTCTGACAATATAGAAAAATCGTCTGCAAATGCTAGGCAACTTATTTCAGTGCCTTTGTTTCTTCTCCCCAAAGTTACTGGCGAAATGTTATGTTCTTTTAGCTTTAAATTCCAAATTCTTACAATTTTCTCTAAATCACAGTTGAACAGAAGTGGTGATAAACCATTTTTAAAGTAATTTTTTAAAGAAATTGTAGATATTTATGAAATTTGAGCGCAATACGTCACTGCTAATGTCTATTCTCTTTCATTTGATTGTTCATTTGTCACCATTGGTCGCTTGTGAGCGCCACAGGGGGGATCTATACTAGGCCTACTGAAATAATATATATGATTATTGATCTTTTGTGATAAACTTGGAGGCCTTCAACAATTTCTAACCAACATCAGCACAACATCTGAAGAATTTGGACTTCAAATCAATGTAAATAAGACAAAATGTAAGGCTTTTAGTCGTCAAACCACAGGGTGAGTTAGCCGTTGTCGTTACGGCATGACTGCTGGCAGTCGCTCACATCCGGGAGGCGAGGAGGTTCGAATCCCCCCGCCGGCAACCTTAAAGATGGTCTTCTGTGGATTCCCATCTTCCTTCCAGGCAAATGCCGTGGTTGGTCCCTAACTATAGGCCACAGCCGCTACCTTCCAACTCCTTGTCCTTACATTCAAACTTTCCTCCCCAGAATACACTCCACACGCAACGGTACGTGTAGCTCACCCGTTGGGTGTCCGCCTCGAAGCAGCTACAAAACTGGCGAGCCGAACATATCCTCGGACACTCCCGGCACAAAAGCCATACGCTAAAAAAAAAGTCGTCAAACTCATGACAAGGCTGCTTTGAACAACAGAGGTTTTCCAGTCAAGCGTGTTCACCATTTAAATATATAGGGGGTATCATCACTGACGATTTAAATCCCGACGATGAAATCAGATGTCGCATTGAAATGCCACGCAATGTAGGGCTATATAGGAAAATGTCCTCATGCTTCAACAATGACAACTTAAATCTGAAGCTCCGACACAGATTGGCTCGAACCTGTGTCTGGTCGACACTCTTGTATAGTGTGGAGGTTTGGGCTTTGATGGTCAACACCATGAAGCAATTAGAGGCCTTCGAAATATGGGTTCATAGACGAATGCTTAAAATACTAACAGAGACGTCGTCAGAAGAGCAAAATGTGAACTTCAGCTTTTGTCTACCATTAAGTATCGAATAACTGCCTGTTTGGGTATTGTACTTAGAGCAGCCAAGAATATAATTTGCTTCGCCTAGTACTGGCAATAGATGGCAGACGAGGACGTGGCAGAAGACGGATGTCCTGGCTTCAGAATATCAAGGAATGGTCACGGATTCGATCTGTTGAAGAATTGTTCCAGCTTGCGGTGGACTGAGACGCCTTTTTCATGATGATCGCCAACGTTCGGGGGACCGAACACGGTACTTGAAGATAATCATTATTACCGGTTTCGGTCACAATATGACCTTTATCAGCAATGTAGGCCTATGATGAATATTTGAAAAAGGAAACAAGTTGTAAGACTCTCCATTGTGTGACAGGAAGCTTCAGAGCAGATCAACACCTCTGTCTTGGTTACCAACTCTCAGCAACATTGCTCCACCACATCTGAGACGACGAGGAGCAGTTACTTGAGAATGAGAAAATATTAATACTGTAGCTTAATGTTTTCCCAATGGCTACCTGTCCAGAAAATAGTCCGCCCAACATGCGTCTCAAATCAAAGGAACCATTCTGGACAGCTCGTGAGATGCAACCACTCAGGATAGAAGATGTGTGGAAGGTGACATGGAAAAGCAACGCCAGGATACATCATCACGGTCTCGAAGACCCACATATATCAGGTTTGCAACTGCCTAGAAGAACCTGGTGTCAACTAAACATAATCCGGTGTGGGCATGGAAGAACTAAGTACTTCATGCACAAATGGGGACTCTCAGCCTCCCCATTGTGTGACTGTGAAGCTTCAGAGTAGACCATTGACCACACTGTTGAGGAATGTCCCAAGAGACGTTTCGGTGGTGACTGGAAGGAAGTCGTCAATGCCTCTCCAACAGCAATGGAATGGATAGACCCACTCGACATCACTCTTTAAGACAAGAACTCTTGTACATTCCTTATATTGTACCCATGTGAGTAATCTCGTTGGATAATATGCATCCGCCTCCAACTAGCATCAGCTCTCAGGCGTGTACGGTAACCCCAATTTTGCAGTGCATATTTTGGATTTGAGGCTAAAAGGTATCAACTCTACAATGATAAAGCACAACTCTATTCTAACACTTTAATTCATTAAAATAAATCATGGCTTCAAACACAAAACAATACCCAAAAAAAGCATAAAATAAAAGCAAACAAAATTTTTACTTCCACAATCCACAAATAAACAAATATGAAATCACAACAAAGTCATACCTAGCCATAATGCTTTACCCTTCTGTGAACTTCACAAGGATATACTAGTGCGCTAATGCACCTACGACGTCAAAACAACTTTACATTAACATAACAGTCATACAATGTGACTTCTTTAATATTACAACAAGGATTATTCCTTAAATCTCTTTATGTTAAACAATTATGTGTGCCGTGCGTGTTTTAATATTTTTCTTCTCACCAATGAAATGCTTTGCATGCATTTACCTATTTGGACGTTGCACCAAAATCAACGTGCAACTCCATAATTATGTAAGCTACCCCCTACATATCCTTCAATTATATGGTTTCACCGCATGCTGTCTGTGATTCCTAGATAAAACGTTACGTTATAGCTTATGTCGGATTGTACAATAGACTGCCTCGCGCTCATGGCGATTGGCATCTAGTAACCAACTACATGACTTGGTTCCAGTGACAGTACAAATATATCATGTAACTATTCGTCAGATAGCTAAATTAATGAACCATCAGGATGAACTATAATTATCCATGTGTTCACAAACCACATGGCTATAATACTCAACATAACAATCTCGCATTATATGTCATTTTAACAAGGTCTAGAATCTCTTCCCTTTATAACTTGCCTGAGCGGTTCGAGTGGTTGGCACCGACCCTCGGCTAAAGAAATCGCTACACAATAGAAAGTGGGATGGGTCGTTCCACCAATTATCTCGACCTTTCTAAAAGTTTGAAAGCTTCCCTCTCTAAGCAGTGGAGATTTACAAGACAAATACTGTGTCCTACCCGGCACACATGTTCCCAAAGGATCTTAATTGACTATTATGCCAACAGGTATTGAATGAGCTTTTGTAGTTATTCCTACGTCGAGGATAACGATTAATTAATGGCCTCACATGGGTCCATTCAACATGAAGGTTCGGGGTTCGTAATGCATGAGCCTGGCGGTTGACCGATGTCTCAAGTATAATATAGGCTCACAAAACCACTGTCGCCATGAGTTTTCGCTGCCCACGAGCGTAAATAACTCATCATAAGTTCTCGGGAAATCATAGAGCTGCGAGGTGTCCTTGTTTCCTCGACTCTTACAAGATTCCAGCCCGGAACACATTTCAATCCTTCTTCAGAGCTAGGGTCAATTCACTAAAACTCCGGAATAAATAATGTCTCCAACAATGTCCACGACATAGGAGAATTCATACGTAGAATAGACTATCTGGCCCCTAATGCTCCATGCTACGACATTCCGACCTCTAATATTAAGAGAAATCTAACATTTACTCTATAAGCTTCTCAATTAAGCTGCAAATTCAATTCACTAAAAGCTCTTTCATTACTGATATCATTACTGAATATATGCAATATTCTGATATAAAACTTCTTTCCATAATTACTGAAATGTAATCTCATTGTAACATCTTCCTGCTTAGATTGATAAGTCTTGCACTTAGCGTTAATAATTCTCGCTTACAACAATTTATTTGTTTCCTGATGTGTTCATTCATACTCTTAATAACCATTATTATTATTATCATCATTTCTCACTGACATAAACGATCAAAATCGTAATTTACCATTATTATTATAAATCTCATTGACATAAATGACCAAAATCATTATTTATTATTATTCTCACATAAATTACCAAAATTTCCGACATAGCTAAACGTTTTAAACTCGAACAATCGCGTTCGTTACATTTACATAACTGATTGCCATTCTTAATTCATAGTGGGAAAAATTACTCCACTTAATGATGCAAATCATCATTTCAACTCTATCAAAATCAACTCAATACTGATTAAACATGGAGGATCAGCCTCCTAACTGACTTTTACTGGCATCTATAAGGAATTCACAATACCTTTACGGAATCACAGACATGCATCGGTCCATACTTCTACATAATTATAACCATAATTTGTGGGGTACTCACATCTCTATAGGCATCTAAGGTGGCTCCAACCAATCATATTCTTCCATGTCGCCCGCCATAATGGGTTTAACGCGACATATTTCTCTTGTTTACACACATTTGATTATACATAATTTCTATCACCAACACGACACGTTGCATTCCTTTCAGGAAGTTATCACTCCCCAAACATGTGAAACACTTCATCAAACACTACTTTAAATGATATTTTTACATATACATTACACTGAACACTCGTCACTTTATACACACTTCAATGCTGAAATTCCCTAGCAGAGATCGAAATTGCAGGTGTCGACGGCATCTTACGTTATCAACTCCTGATTGAAAGTCTGGTTATCTGCTCTCGGAACTCTCCAACAGTTTTTGTGACGATCATTACTCCTACAGTAAGCGTCCTGCGTTACATCAATACGCTGGCTCCCAAACATGAGCGTTAACATCTGGTATTCTCATGGCAATACCAAACACTTAGTAAGGTTTCTTTAGCGCATTCTATCGTTGTTACACACATATACGATTAGTTCATACAATACACACTGCGCTTAATAAAGTTCAACACTTTCACAAATAATTATATACAATAATGCTACCGTTAGTCTATACGGTGCTTCATAACTGAACACGTCATAGTTCGTGCGGCTAATTATGCCTATATCACGACTATTATTCATACAAGCATGTTTACTGTTTCTTTTACACATACCAGTCTTTGTTCGGCGTCTCGATGAATAGATCCGTCATGCGTTTTGCCTTGACGAACTGCTTCAACCTGGCTGTAGCTGACTGAAGTTTCACTCGAAGACTGCACGTAGCTTATTTGAAGACTTCTGTCTGCGGCTTACACGCTGTCTCGTACTGCTGCATATTTGCTGCATACTGATTGCAACTTATTTCCATTGTGCTACAATTGACAATTGAGTAAAACTGTAACTGGCTGTAACTGCGCTTGGCGGCATGTAGACTGAGCTTGACTGAGTTAGAACAGAGTGAGTTTCAAAGTGAGGTTCAACTGAGTAACAGAGTAACACTGAGAGCTCCTCCTGGGGTCTACTCCCTTATATCGGATTTCCACAGAAAGTAGAGCAACATCTTCCCGCGTAATCTTCGCTCCTCTCACAGCATGATTCCGGTCTTCAAACCATGATCATTGTGTTCCTCTCTCTTCACAGGTCCCAAAACTATCTGTGTGCAAAGGAATCGCTCGTTCAATTAATTTATCTTAATTCCTTTCTCCATGGCGTGGGACGCTACCTAACCGGGAACTCCCCGTCAACATCTTCACATCCCTCCGCGAACAATGGTCGCTTCACAGTCCTTACGCACATCACTAAATATGCACCAATTTCGCATGTAAAAGATTCTAAAATTATCTTCTTGCCAAGATATTCACCTGTGTGCAACTCTCATCTCGATTCGTTACTCCAATCACGAGTAATCAATGATTTTTCTGGGCATTTCACCGCCCCTCCTCTACATCTATTCTCCGTCGGGGAATAACTGTGTCATTTTTCAGGCCTCTCCCCTGCTCCAGACGACATAATGGGGTGACAGAGATGGACGTGGCTCCACTGGGACCAACCCACAATTCTGGGCCGATTAGTAAATGTCAGCTCTGCCCTCCTCTGTGCTTCAAACTCCCAATAGCTTACACCAAATCGTCTTATAATGATATAATCTGCTCATTATTTCCTACATTATTTTAATAAATAATGCCATTTCATCAAAAATCACACCAGTGATTAAATATACATCTCTTTCGAGGGGTTTTTACCAAGAAACTCCCTGTACAGATCTCTGGTTCGCTTCCTGGCGGAACCTTTTTACTGAGCTCACAGTCTCTGAGAACCAAGTTCGATTCCAGTCAGCATAACCCCATCGGGTTCAATATATAAGGTGCGTTCAAAAAGTAACGAGCCGGAGGCTGGAATGCGCAAACCGGGGACGACATCGGCTAATCGTGGCGTGTGTAAAGAGGTGTGGTTCCGACCAGAGCGTGGAAGGTCACAGCCCGTCGCTAGAGGGCACGCGTGCACGTCACGTGAAGATAAAAAGCGAGCAGCAGCATGCATTAATCGTCCAACGCTGCCAGTCGCATTGCAAACAGTGAAATAGAGGCGTCAAACGAAGAGCAAAGAGGTGTTCGGTTTCTGACAGCGGAAGGAGTAGGGGGAAAGGACATTCATCGCCGAATGTCACAAGTGTACGGCGAACACTGCATGTCCCTTGCAAGGGTCAAGGCGTGGCACAAGCGCTTCAGGGAAGGACGGGTGTCGTTAGCCGATGATGCCCGGTCTGGGGCACCCCCCTGCATTACCGATGACAACGTCCAGCTGGTTGATGCCCTCATTACCCAGGACTGCCGAGTGACTGTGAACGCCATAGCCGCCGTGGTCGGATTGAGCGTCGGAAGTGTGCCCACCATCATGAAGGAACGACTGCACTTGCGCAAAGTGTGTGCCCAATGGGTGCCCCACAGTCTTCAACCACACTAGGAAGCATGTCGAATGGCCCACTGTCTTGGTCATCTGCAGCGCTATGCGAGGGGAGGGAATGGGTTCCTCGCACGAGTGGTGGCTGGAGATGAGTCATGGTGTCATCACTTCGAACCAGAATCCAAACGACAAAGCCTCCAGTGGAAGCATCCAGGGTCACCACCACCCAAAAAAGGCAAGGCCATCCACACGAGTGCAGGAAAGGTATCCTCCGGCTCGTTACTTTTTGAACGCACCTTACACTTTAATTTGTAAACATTGTTGGAAACTTGATAACCTCCACCGGAAGTTGTACAGAAGAAGTGCGACACAGAAGCTCCATGGGGAAGAGAGCTTTCGGGAGAGTGAAGGTTCAGTAACAGCCAGAAGCATTCCGATGAAACTTAGGAAGAGGTTTGCAAAATGCGTTGTGTGGAGTGTGGCGTCTTATGGTTCGGAAACATGGACAGTCAGACAGAAAAAAACAAAAATGTTTAGAAAGTTTTGAAATGTGGTTATGGAGAAGAATGGAGAAAGTGAAATGGACCAATAGAATGAGAAATGAGGAGGAGCTAAGAAGGGTAGGAGAGGAGAGGAGAGGAGAGGAGAGGAGATTCATGAGGACGATACAGAAGAGGAAAGAATCTTGGATGGGTTATGTACTGCGTAGGAATTGTCTACTACAAAGAATCATGGAAGGAAAACTTGAAAGAAAAATAGGGATAGGCAGAAGAAGGTTTGGAATGTTAACAGATGTGAAGAGAGGAAGAAGTTACAAGCAAATGAAAGAATGTGCTCAGGACAGAGAGAAATTGAGGACGTCCAGTTGAAACCTGTCTGCGGACAGATCTACTGAAAGAAGACTGTTGTAATGTATCCATACGATAAATAATAAATAATAACAATAATTTTAGGGGCAGATGACCTCGTAGTTCCGCCCCTTAAATCAACAATAACTAACTAACTAACAAGCAATAGTTTTCTTAGTACTGTTGAGAGAAATGATTCAACAGATAAAAATTAAAACTTTAGCACTATATGCTTCAGAATGCTTAAACATGGTCAAAAAGGGACAACTCAGGAATTTGGAAATGAAAGAACGAATGATCTCGAGAAAAATCATGGGTCCCATTAAACAGGGAGGTGAATACGGAATCAGGCAGAACAGAAATTTCTTGAGGTACAAAAAAAAAAGGGGGGGGGGGTGGAAATCGCTGAGAGCAAGATGAGGACTATACTGTGAATGATCAAAGAGCTCCCAACCAAACTTCTACAGAGCAGTTGCTGTTCTGATCTTGCTCCCAGCGATTTCCACCATTCCTTTCACCTCAATAAATTTCTGTTCTCCGGTGAGCATTTTCACACTGACGATGAGCTTAAGACGAATATCGCACGCAGGTTACATTCACAAGTGGCAGACTTCTATGGCACAAGACAACAATAATTGATACCACACTATGACAAGTGTCCCAATTCGTTTGGTGCCTATGTCGAATAACTGCTGGACCTGTTGCCAATAAAGTTTGGCATATAACTATGTTCGCCGGCCCCGTGGTGTAGGGGTAGCGTGCCTGCCTCTCACCCGGATGCCCTGGGTTCGATCCCCGGCTCCGTCAGGGATTTTAAAACTGACGTGAGGGTTGGAACGGGGTGCACTCAGCCTCGTGAGGACAATTGAGTAGCTGTCTGACAGTGAGACAGCGCCCCGATCACGAATACCAAGATTAACGGCCGAGGGGACCCGACGCGCTGATCACGCGTCACCCCAATATCTGCAGGCCAAATGGCTGGGCAGCGGTCGCTTGGTCGGCCTTAGCCCGTCATGGGCTAGATAGTGCCAGGGGTTGACTTTTTTTTTTGTATATAACTATGTTCTCTTTTTCTTTTAATATGGAAACTTACTTTCTGGATGCACCTTGAATTATTGATCGCACACCCATTGTAGTATGTTTAATTTATACATGTTGAATAATTTCTTTCACTAGCACTAAGAAAATTATTGTTGAACTCTATCATGTAATGTCATAGACTTGCAACTTCATACTTGTTTCCTTTTTAAAATATTAATTACAAGTGCAGAGACACCTTGTGGCCGAGAGAAAAATCTAACCCTATTCAAACACCATATCACCCAGATGACCAAACTGGATGGAAAAAACATACACTAAATTACATCAGGTTATATAATAAGGCGAAATTTGATGACAAAGGTTAAAAGATTAGTAACAATTCCAATCTGAAGCTATATTTACGAAAGATCTCCTTCTTAAGATAAAATGAATATTGACACACTCGTAGACGGAAAGCTCCACACGTTGTATAAAAAAGACCTAAAACAAATAAGTAAAACGAATACAGTATAGATAAAGGCAATAAAAAATACAATTTTTGCTGCTCGTACTGTAATATTATGATGCCTCGCCGATGCTGCAAGTCCCCATCCCCGAGATGATGCCATTAAACAAAATTAAGCTTACGCTGTCTCGGTCGTCCTATTGATCTCCTTCCATCTATCCGCAATGCCATTCTAGTGTGGGCAAATGTTGTTTCAGCAGCTGAAACTTCTAGGGTTCCCTTGAACCCCTTAAGCGCATTATACGTATTGATGAAATGTACATCCTAAGTTGGATCCGTAATAACCTCATAGCCATTTGCAAACTCGAACAGAAATGTAATAAATGGAATGGCATTGCCGTTTACAGAAATGCTTGAGATACTGTTGCCATGGTAACGAACTTGCATTCCTTCGTTCGTTTCGTTTATTAAATAAAATTATTTTTCTGGGAATGTCACAGAAACTATTGGTTTTAGGACCTTAAAATGTGTTTTGGACATTGAGGGGCTGAAAATAAGCTTTGTCTCGTCCTTCTACGCCTATTTCAACTTGTATTTTAAGGGGGTAGGCCCCCTTTTATGAGCGATACGGGAAAGAGTTACATCAATGATTGGTGTCGTGCCTCTGATGGATATCTGTACCCAATTTTACGTTGATCCACCCAGCCGTTCTCGAGTTATAAGGACACAAATTTGTCCACAGACAGACAGACAGACAAAAAAATTATTTTCGTACGCATCCGTCATAAAACAGTCTGAAAATCCGCAGAAATTCAGAGAAAACAGACAAACTTTGACTTATATAAGGGATACCTTGCTGATGAAGATCATAATGTGACCGAAACCGGTATTTTAGAACAACAACAATATTAATAATAATATTATTAATAATAATAATAATAATATATTTATTGGCTGAAGTTATCTCTCAAACATTGTCAATAAGAGTCATCTTCAAGACATGGTTAGTTTATTTATTTATTTATTTATTTATTTATTTATTTATTTATTTATTTAACTATTTATTCATTTATGTATTTATCTATCTATTTATTTATTTATTTATCCATTTATTTATCTATTTATTTATTAATTTATTTATATATTTATTTATATATTTATCTATCTACAGTACCGTATTTATTTATTTATTTATTTATTTATCTCTTTATTTATTTATTTATTTATTTATTTATTTACTTGTTTATTTACTTATTTTTATTTTTTATCTATTTATTTATTTATTTATTTATTTATTTATTTATTTATTTATTTATTTTATATCTACAGTAATTTTTGTTTATCTATTTATTTATTTGTTTAACTTATCACAATTTAACATTCTGATTACGAGTGAAATACACAAAAGACTTCACATATGTAGGAAAACTACGATATATAATTGGCCAAATCGACTAGGCACCGAGGGAGTTAATGAAACCTGGTCAAGATCGTTCAGCCAGTCCGTCACATTATCCGACGCCCATTCAGAGCCCTATAATAATAATAGTTTAATGCAGCCAATGGACGTAGAACACAACTTAATTTCGCACGATTACTATTAAGACACTGAACTCCAACAGTGATTTCGTTCTATTGGAACATTCACCAAAATGGTATCGTGAGCACGATTTTTTACACATTTGCATACGCATTCTGGTATAGGGTCGTGAAAGTCTGTTCTGCTGCTAAGTTTATGCTGATGTCCATTTATTGCCCTATTATATCCAGAGAATGCCCTATTTGTATAGTCATAGCGGTCACGATGCTAACGTTTCCGCTGATCGCTGTTAAGATAAGGAGATAGCATCACGGTGCATCCCTGTAAAATGCGATTAGTTCCTGATAATAGTTCTTGAGAGAACGGTGATTAAGAAGTGTTATATAAGAGGTGTTATATTGTGGAAATTTTCTAAACCAATCTGTGAAAAATCGATTTATTTAGTATGCCTCTGGAATCCATCTTACTTCTTATTGTGGTGAGCATGTACCATAGGATAGCCAGCAAGATAAAATGACTAAAATGCACATTGGTCATAAATCAAGAAGTAAAATAAAACTATTAGTGGGAGACAGTAAAAGAACTCTGAATAACGGAAGAACAAAGACACTCATATTTAATTAGATCTACTAAATTACACGGAGCTTCTTTTATCTGTAAATGGGGTTAGGGAGGGTGTGGAGAGGGGAGGGGAGGTTCTTAAATTACATACAGATGCTTGATACCTTCAATGTAATGCCACGGGACGAATAAAGAATAAGGGGCATGCAAGTTCTTGTCCTAGGTCCCGTGGTCGCCCACTACGGCCCTGCGTGCAGTTTTCACTGTATAATCACAGTCACTCTTTGGTGAATCCGTATGTAAATCTGTTAAATTTGCGTTGTGTTTCAGCATTTTGATGTAACGTAGAATGCATGCGAACTGGCCATCCTCCATTCCAATTAAGTTTTTACATTTAGATGTGTACGCTCGACGTAACGCATCCTTCAGCAGCTTAACAATTTTCACAGGATTAATTGGCTTCTACGTACTAATAATGTCTCGCATTATCGTGTGTATATTCATACTGAACACAGCACAGGATTAGCTGGTATTAACCTTTCAAGATACAAGTGCCGGTGGGCGATGTAGGAACTATTCGATGTTTAAAACTCAGGAATTTTGCTGAGTTTAAATTCACGGGCCGTGAAAGCCAATAACCATCTATTTGGAAGCCTTCAAGGGAGGTTGCGGCTGCTTGAGCTTTTAGTTCTCGCAGTGAAGAGGGGCAGGTGCGCTTCACAAGAAGGGAGGTAGCACGCAGTTCGCTACTCCTCTGGGAGTCCGGGCGAGGACACCAAAAAGCCGGCTGATTAGCCAACTTGGTGTCCTAGGAAAAACCCCACACAAGACATGGCACAAACCTAGACAAATTGCTGAGTTTTAATTGACGGCCCGTTCTCAATTCGCAATATAACTACTGTTTAACACAAGTAGCGCGTGTAATGCTGCTTGACTTATGTGCAGACTGCACTCCGTCATCGCCGTGTCTCTCATTTTATCCCAGGCGGCTTTGTTGACGTAGTTGGTAGCATGCTGAGCTTCTATGCCCAAGATCGCGATTTCAAACCCAGCCGACGTCGTCGGATTTTTTAAGAGCGTTAAAATTCCCTCTGTATGCCTTCCTTTGGAGGGGAAGTAAAGCCGGCGGTCCCTTGTCATAGATTTATGGCATGAAATGGAACCTTCCACTAACTACACTTGTGGAAGCTAAAATTTGTAGGTTTGAATTGATAACGCTATATTAGTTCCAACGTTCGCCGCCAGGTGCTGACTGCGATGGCATTTATTAGCCACGTCCGTAGCTAGGTGTCGTGAACGGTAGAATTTGGTAGCAAAAGTAGGAACTACTTGAAAAAATTAGTCGTCTGCAGTCCTTCTACCTGAATCACAGATAACACACACTAATACAGCCATCACAATTAACTCCGGTTATCAGACAAATTCTACACACATACCCAAAGTACACGGGGCTACTGTAGGCTATAACCGCGTTTCCGCAACCCCTAAACTAAGGAACCAACCAGCCAACCAACCAAGGCTCTTGCTGCTATAAACAACAACCGCTCGCGCATCCAAGTTCAGCGGCACTCGTACCTTGTAAGGCTAAAAGTGCCAGTAGGCACATGAATTGAGCAGAAATGTTAATAAATGTTGTTTAATTTTGAGGGGCTTGGACATAGTGGCCGTCCAGCCCCGTGTGCTTGGTTGTGTGTATTGAATTCGTCTGATAAACTGTGGATTTTAGGTGACTGTGGTAGAGTGTGAATTTATAACTCAGGTGAGGATTTGGAAGCAGGTGGCCGTGACCTTAAGTTAGGAACAATCCCAGCATTTGCCTGGAGTAGAAGTGGGACACCACACGGAAAACCGCTTCCAGGATCACTGCGGTCGGAATCTAACTCACCTCTTCTCAGTTTTGCCTCACGAGGCCTGAGTGAACCCAAGTTGCAGCCCCCAGCCCCAGAATTAAATTTCTTGACAGCCAAGAATGCTAGCCACTACACCACAAGGTACTCAGAGTTCTAATTATCCCACGGTCTAATTACTCAGGTTTCCCTTGCTATTTTTTTCTACTTCACCACGGCCCGACTTGTGACCTGAAGGAACAGGTGGTGAACGTTGGCAAGTGAGTGGGTGTGGCTTCAAGACATTCATACGCGATGGGCGTGGAGTGGGCGATTAATGATGTACCATGCAGTATATCTCTAACATCCATCGAAATGAGTTTTTGATCTTCATTATTAATATTACTGTTGTTGTTGTTGTTGTTGTTGTTGTTGTTGTTGTTGTTGTTGTTGTCGTCGCCTCATCTAGGAAACTGGAAATAGTGTTCATCAGCCCCGTCTATTAATGACCACGATGTAGCAAAGCTCCTAAATGAATTAACAAAATGTTTGTCTTTCTTTCATTCCTTTTTTCAATCTTTCGTCTTTTCATCTGTCGTTCCATTCAATTTCCCTTCCTTCCTAGCCCTTCCTTCTGTTTTATCCCTCCTTTCCTTTCGTTTTTGTTTCTTTATTGTTTCTTTCATTTTTCTTTAGTTTTCTCTTTCTGACGTTTTCCTATCTCTCCTTCTTTTCCCCTCAGGGGCTCACATCTAGTGGGAAGTGGGTTGGCGACCACGGGACCCCAGCTGAGTCCGGCATTGCTTCCACTTAGGCTACTTGTGTCGGGCTCCTCTCCGTCTTCTTTCCCGTCGACCTCCCTTGGTCAACTCTTGTTATTTTCCGAACCCAGCGGTATTAGGGTATCCGAGGTCTCGGGAGTCTTTCACTTTCCCGCCTTAATTGGCCCTTGTCTCATCTTTCCTGATACCCTCATTTTTCGAGCGGTCAGCCTTCTTTTTCTTTTCATGTTATCTCCTGCCTTCTGCTCAAGGTCCTCAAGAAGGCAGGGTGTTTGTAGCCCCACCACTTCTGATGCACCCTGGATAGTGCTGCACCTTCAAGGGCTCACGGCTGGTGAGTTTGGGTGTTGGCGACCCCGAGGGATACCTGAGCTGGGTCCGTATTTTTCTTTTTTTTTCTCTGACCTTGGGGCGGGCCCTCTCCTCTTTCCCCCTTTCCTATCTGCCTTTCAAGGCTCTCCTTCCTTCCAAGCCCCTCAAACCTCTTTCTTCGAAGGTTGAGAGCATTTCTTTCCTTCCTGTCCTTTATTTGCTTTCTCCTTTATTTGCTTAACATTTCTTTTTCTGGTACCGTAGGCTATGTAAGTTAGTATTAGTTATAGTTTTCATTCTCATCTCATCTTACACTATCAGCCAAACCATTAGGGGCCGATGACCTAGATGTTAGGTCCCTTAAAACAACAATTATCATCATCATCATCATCATCTCCCTCTTTTTTATTTCTATATTTATTTCTTCAACCTTTCTAGACTTTTTGCTTTGTTCTTTTAGTTTTTTCTGTTTTATTTCATTTTTCCTTTCTGACGTGTTTATTTTTTCTTTCTATAGGTTAATAATTCTTTATTTCCTTTTACTTTCTTCTTCCTTTCCTTTTTAGCGTATTTTATGCATGAAGAAAATACAGGCTTAAGAGATTACCTTTCGTCCGTGTGTGTGTCTGTGTGTGTGTGTCCGTAATGACTTCTAAACGGCTGGAGCGATCTCAATGAAACTCGGTGAGGTCATAGCACCATTTTGGCTGACCCCGACCATGTCCTTAAATTTTATTACGTCTCACCAAACCAACATGGCCGCCTTGCGAAATATTTCACCAGCATTCTATATCTCCGAAACTATTACTGATATCACCCTGAAATTTTGTACAGTGATAAAGGGCACTACTAGAAGTTCATCTATGTGACTTTCAAAAACCTGTTAAGTACAAAAGGAACATGGCGGCCAAGCGAAGTTGAAACTTTTACATGGACTTTTATCGCGATTTAACCATTTAAACGCAATTAGACTTGGTACAGCAAATGTTTATACACATTGCAATGCATTGGCATCTAATTTAGTTCAATTGTTCACCTAATTTAATGTGCCAATAAATTTACTGACATGGCTCCCTCGCGTTTACGTACCCTCAAATGCCAGCTGACTGCACCAGGATTCAACTCTGCAATCTCGGGCACAGCAGGCGAGAACGTTTCCGCCGAGCCACGCAGCCAGTGCTCTAAATAAAATGCTACACTTCAGTGATAAACAGGTGACGGCCCCTGAATTCCCGTGACATTTGAACTCGTTGTTAGACTATAATTGTGACCAGAGCAAGTGTATGCCCGTGGCGTGGTTCTGTAGGTTCAAAAGGCTGCGATAACTACTGTAAAGTTATCCTTTGGTGCTTGTATAATGATATAACAATAGCAGCCACTGTATCGCATTTACCACATTTAATATGTAAATCAGGAGATACTGGACCCTCCCTTGGGTGCTTGTGTGCTATACATCGTTAAACTGAAGTCCCCAGTCGCTGTTAACTAAGTGGCGCATCACAAAACCCTCGCAGTCATAAATTTAACCACCGTAATCCAACTATGGACGAAAATCCTTCACACTGATCCTCTGTTTAAATAATTTCAAGGGGTGGGTAAGATACTTATTAAAATAATTTTATGAATACAGTTAATAGCCAATTTAATATTTTCCATAGTCTTGCTTTGGGGCTATTGGGTCGAGTAGTGCAGGGTCATCGAAAAAGATTGCATCAATTTAATACAAGTAGTTCCGTGAAGAACTATACAGCCTATTTTCATATATCCCATTTATATTAATTGACTCTATCAACATACAAAATTTCACTTTGATTGCTGTGATAGATTCGTAGATATTGAAAACCGACTAAGTATTTCGGATGGTCGCCATGTTGGATTCTTATATTTATATGTCTTAGAGTTATGTACTGTTACATGGAGATTATTGTGTACGTGTATATCCAAACTTCAATCGCATGATTAAGGAGTAAAAACGAGATTTTAAAATTTCGCACTGCTGCTATCTTGTGGTTATGGAAACAATTGAATAAATTAGATGCCAGTGAATTAACATTTGCATACCGATTTATTGTACCAAGTTTCACTGCACTCGGATGGTTAAATTGCGAGAAACGTCCAAGTGAATATTTATACTTCGCGTCGCCGCCATGTTGGATTTGTGATCACCAGGTTATTTAAAGTCCTATAGGTGAACTTAAGTTCATAGCCCCTATGAATGTAGAAAAAACAGTTTGATTGCTATAATAGATTCGTAGATATTCAGAGCCGTCTACATATTTCGGGTGGTCGCCATGTTGGATTGTTATATGTATAGGCCATAGTCATGTAGCCTACCATTAAAGGAAAATTATTGCGTAGGTTCATTATCCAAACTTTCACTTCAATCGCATGAATATGAACAAGAAATAAAAATTTGATTTTAAAATTCGCACAGCCGCCATCTTGAGGTTATGTAAACAATTGAACTAAATTAGGTACCAGTGCATTACAATGCGTATAAACATTTGCTGTACCAAGTTTCATTGCCTTTGGTTGGTTAGATCGCGAGAAACGTTTATTTAACAGTTGCGAATTCGTTTGACCACCATGTTGGTTTTGTAGTTACCAAGTTTTCGAAAGTCTCATAGGTGAACTTCTAGTAGTTCCCTTTATCACCGTACAAAATTCCAGGGTGATATCGGTAATAGTTTCGGAGATATTGAATGCTGGTGAAATATTTCGCACAGCCGCCATGTTCGATTGGTGAAAGGTAACAAAATTTGAAGGGGACGGTCAGGGTCGTCCGGAACAGTGCTATGATCTTGCCGAGTTTCATTGAAATCGCTCCAGCCGCTTAGAAGTTATTAGAGGGGGAAACACACACGAATCACACACGCACACACACACGGACAAAAGGTGATCTCATAAGCCTATTTTTTTCATAAAATGAAAATAGGCTAAAAATCATATCTCCCGTTGTAAATAATATAAATTAATAATTCGACCTGAAAACTAATCAGGAACTCATCGAGTTTTAGTTTTAGATGTGACTGTTCTCTGCCCGTGACCTTCAGCCGATGCGCAGAATGAGTGCGCGACAGAAGCTGCCACGCCACTGTTTCATTAGTGAGTGGGATGGCAATGGCGACAGTTCAGCAGAAAGCACAGTGTGTGTTTTGTGTTATAACTGTTCAGCGCACTTTCCAACGTGTTTATGGTAGGGATCCCCCTCATGCTATTAGCAATAGACGGTGGTATGAACGGTTTCAGGAAACTGGCAGTGTAGACGTGAAAAAAATCCCCGGACGATCTAAAACGAGTGACGAACCAAAGGAGCGCACATAGAATTATTATAACATATAGAGAAAACTTTTTGAGTTGGTGAATTTAACAATATATATTTTTAGTCGTTTACCCTCCAGGTTGGTGGAACCCACGGACTCAGCGAGGGACCTCACCACTACCGCCTCTACGGGCAGTGTCCTAGAGCTGGGAACATCGAATCGGGATACAACTGGTGAGGTGGGATTGGCCCCTCGCCCAGGCGGCCTCACCTGCAAAGCGAACAGGGGCCTCATGAGGGAAGGTAAGGATGGATAGGCAAGGAAGAGGGAAGGAGGCGGCTGTGGCCTTGAAGAAGGTACCATCCCGGCATTTGCCCGAAGACGAAGTGGGAAACCACGGAAAACCACTTCGAGGATGGCTGAGGGGGAATCGAACCCCCTCTACTCATTTGGGCCACCCGAGGCTGAGTAGACCCCGTTCCAGTCCTCGTACCACTTTTCAAATTTCGTGGCAGAGCCGGGAATAGAACCCAGGACCACCGGGGCGGCAGCTAACCATGCTGACCGCTACGCTACGGAGGCGAGTTAACAAAATAATACTCGTTGTAATATCTCAAATACTTCCTGAGCTATGCTAGTTTGAAATTGCTGCTACCTTTTTCGATGACTCTGTATTTTGAAAGCCGACGTTTCGAGACAATTGCTTGTACCTTTATCAAGGTTTGTCAAGAAAGAAAGAAAGAAAGAAAGAAAGAAAGAAAGAAAAAAAGAAAGAAAAAGAAAGAAAGAAAGAATGAGTAAACAATGACATATAGCCTCCATAGATAAATGATAGACTATAAGGTAGGAAGCCATGTTGAAAAAAATACTGTAGTTACTCCATGACCTCCTGAAACCAAGAAGTTGTTGGTAATGAAACTATAGAGGGCAGCCATCATTTACTCAAGGGATAACCATCACCTCGATTAAAGTTGTGTGGCTGTTTACTTATTTCAATCGCTTCCTGAATCATACGAGTTGGGAAATATTTCTCCATACAGATGACAGAAGTTTCATGGGGAAAAAATCCGATGGTCATTCTGTATGGCATGTTGGGCCACCGCAGACTTCCCTGGTTGACAAAGACGTAAATGCCTACGACATGGAAATTTGAAAGGCAGGGAAAAAGCTCATCTTAAAATATAAGCAAATAGGTATTTGACCTATTTGTCATAAAACCCATTTAAGGGGCTTTTGGGGAGGGGGTGAAATGTTAGAGATTGAATTCTCAAGTACAGTACCGGTATATCTCTTAATATTAGCCTTATGGTAATATCGGATATATCAAAAATTTTATCAACAACATGTTGGACCTTTTCTGTCTCTTGCTATTTCTTTGGCTGGCAGTAGGCCTACATGGCTCAGCGGCAAAGTTCTCACTTGCTGTGCCCAAGGTTGCAGGATCGAATCCTGGTGCAATCAGTTGGCATTTGAGGGTGCGCCAATGCGAGAAAGTCGTGTCAGTAGATTTACTGGCACGTTAAAGATCCCCTTCGTGGCAAAATTCTGGCACCCTCTCGTCTCTAAAAGCCGCAGATGCTAAAAGGGTCGTAATACAAATAACATTATTATTATTATTATTATTGTTATTATTATTATTATTATCTTGCTATTTTATCATTAGACCCATAATAAGGGAGATATTTTGAGCTTTCATTATACTGTCATTATTTTTTCAAGTTCTACTTTTTTTTTTCATAGGAAGTGAGAAACGGATTTTGTGTTTTGTCTTTGTGATAAATAATTTTCTTAAATTTTATATTGTCGTTTGTGGACGGAAGCGGCCTAAAATACCATTTTGAAAAGTATAAAGCCTAAATTGTCTGATAATTTATTTTCTTTCATTATTAGGATTTTATATTCCTTATTAATATAAGAGTAAATTTTCGTGAATGTTGACTTGTTTATTAATTTTATTGCATGTTATATTATGTGTGTGAGGAAGCTGTGCATTTCTGCCAGTCTTTTGGTAATGTAATTTACTACAACTATCTATGCATGACTTAATAATTAGTTCCTGAATAGTGTTTATGTCAATTTATAGTGGTGTATAGTGTTTCATGTTTTGAAGACAGTATAATCTACAAAATATTACAACCATACTTTCTTAATTATTGCACGCGATCTTCTCGGAGAACGGTTTCTGGCGTTTTTTCGAGTGTTCTTTCTCTACAGCCACTTAAGTTTGTGGCTTCTAGACATTCCTTATTTGTCGTTTACGAAGAGGAAATGTGAAGGCAGTAGCAGGAGCTATTCAGTGATAACGGTAATATGATGTACTGTAGCTGATTGTTGATCCCTATGGTATTGAGGAATCTATTACTTTCAACAGAACAAAATCTACATTTAAAAATATCATTACTTTGATGAGAGTAAATGAATACGATATTTTCTATGTTGATCACGTTTAGAGAAACAACGAAGTTACAATTCTAGCGAATCGGCCACAATATTGTGAGTACTGTAGAACGGCCAACATAATCTTTTCGATCGTATCGTAAAGTGGGCTGTTTGAAAATTGAACTACACATAAATCATCGTATTGATGAGTGAGTCTTCACTAAATGTAATGCGTAGTGTTTATACATTGCTACCTGCGAAACCGCGACGGGTGATAGTAGTTCCATAAACGTATAGAGAAACATATCAAATAACCTACATTAACGTGTTAATTCTTCTGTTAGTTTGGAAGCAAAATACCCAGTGATCGACGGAGCAAAGAGGATACACTGCTCAATAAAAGTTTGGAATATATATTGTTACGTGCCACCCCCCTAGTGGCACTTTTGTTAACTGGATTACGGTGGGTAGAAAGCACAACACCAATTACTGCTCTAAAGAAATATAATTTTATTTCAGCCCACAAACATACACCGTGCACACATACACACACACTGAGCCTAACCTCAGAAAACACTAAAACACTACTAGTCACTATTAGTTTCCACATTTACAATCTACCACTGTCATCGCTATTTATGTTATCCCTGTCCGTGAGGCGTTACAGTGTTCCAGCTTACACTCACACGTACAGTCTTCACAGGTACTCTACAGCCTTGCCACTGCCACTTCACTTACTTCCAGAGTCCTCTTGCTGCTCCTTGTGCGCTGTTGCTCGTCCCGTGTCGATCCCACGACCACGACTTCCACGAAACACCGCGACACCTCCAAGCACTCACAGTCCTGACTCAAAGTTGCACCCTGGCAGGCAGGCTTCCACTCTGTTAACGTAGACGTCCAGTAGAAATCGCTGTACTGTTGCGCACTCACTCACTCACTCGGCCACACTTCAATACACACTAACGCTGACCAATACACTGACTGTCACACTGCCCCTCCCCCCGGGAGCCTCCTGCCGCCCCGCGGCAACAAGCAACAATATACATATATTTTACTACAAGGACTTCTTATAGTAAGCCCATTGAGGTTTATACAATAACTTAACATCAGACCTTCTGAAAACATTAACAATCCTGGTTAGATAACAATGAAATAGTAAAAACAAAGCAAACTCACTTCTAAGTGTCCCTTTTGAAAACAAAACCATTGAAAATCTCTATCTCATGATGATCAGTATCAGTCTTTAGTAGTCCTCCCCACACACGGAGGAAGCATGCACTGAATGAGACCATCAAGTTTATCTTGGGGTACTCCTCTATGGCATCGTCAACATCCAATTGATGGCGATAGTACAAACGTTTGTTGAGCAGGGTATATAAATTAGGTTAGCTCAGGCAAAGAAATCATTTCTGCAGAAAAGGAATGTATTGACATCGAATATAGATTTAGGTATTAAGTATCTTTTGAAACCCTTGTCTGGAGCGTGGCGCTGTATTGAAGTGAAACTTGGAATATTGGCGCTGAAACAAATAGGAGAATAGAAGCATTTGAAACAAACTAAGAGCGACTGCTAATGAAGAGAAGAGATAGGTTGGTATGAGGCAGAGCCCTGAGTGGTTGAACAAAACGTTATCCACAACCACGCGTTTGTTATCCGATTCCGCTGACATTACAATAATATTTTTAGTGTATTAGATAAAGCATAAAGTATTAAATCAATACATTTAGACATTTGAGGAGAAAGTCATTCCCCTAGGTTGTGTATTTCATATGTTATGTTTAAAACAATGTTATACAGCCAGAATTGCAGCCCTTTTCAGTTCAGAGTTTTAATTATGCTTAATGACAATATTTGAATAAGATTAGCTTACATTTGTCATGAAAAAAATATAGGCCTAACGAAAAACTAACAATAGATTTGTCATGAACACCCGGGTCTTAGTAATGATATTCAAAGAGTTCGGATTGTATTGTAAAGACTATCCGCAAATTTACTCCAAACATTATCCGCAGCTTATCTGCTATCCACACAGCCATGCGAACTATATCCACGTGGCGATTTTTTTTGCAGATATCCGCGCAGGGCTTTAGGTATGACACATACTAAGACACACAGGAATAGTGAACTTATTTTTGGAAGGGAGGGTGGAGGACAAGAACTGTAGTGGTAGATCAAGGATAGAATATGTTAAACAGATTGCCTGGGATGTAACGTGTGGTAGATATATAGGGATGAACCGATTAGTTCAAGACAGGGAGGCATGAAATGCTGCATCAAATCAGTCAAAACACTGAAGAATCAAACACACACGTGTAATTTATCAAAATAATATATTGATCTCACATCAAGAAGTTCCGTGAAGAACTATATAGCCCATTTCCAAATATCCTACTTATGGTAATTGCCTCTATCAACAAACAAAATTTCAGATTGATTGCTATAATAGATTAAAAGATGTTGAGAGCCGTCTAAATGTTTTGGATGGTCGCCATGTTGTATTTATATATATATATACTAGCTGTACACGCCATGCGTTGCAATGCCAATCAAAGAAAGTGTTGGGGTTTTGACTTTGTTAGTTGCAGTGGTTTCGGATTGCCAATATTTTCTTCTTTTTCCGTTAACCACCTCTAAACTATTATAAAAAAAAAATTACTATCTCAGAAACATTCACGGAAGCGTGATCAACAACTCACGAAAGTTACATCTCAATGAAATGAATGGTATATGAACGCATACGGGACTGCTGAAACGATTAGAGCGCCGTCACCCATTTGTTGAATATACTCGTACGCTACCTATTGTAAAATGGATTTACTAACTCGAAAACCTTTCATGGCGTGTACACAACAACTCATCAAAGTTTCATCGCATTCGGATGAATGGCATATGAACGCATACGGGATTTTGTTTAAACGATTCGCACCGTCACTCATTTGTTGAATCTTCTTGTGCGCCGCCCATTGATAAACGGACTTACTAATTCATGAACCTTCGCAGGACTGTACTCAGCTCTCCAAAGTTTTATCACACTCGGATGAATGGTATATGATCGCATACGGGACTTTATTGAAACGATTCACGCGCTGTCGCTTATTAGTTAAATCTACCCGTTTGCTACCAATTGTAAAATGGATTTACTAAATCAGAAACCTTCGCGGGAGTGGAAACAACATTTTACCAAATTTCATTGAAATCGCATGAATGGTATATGAACGCCTACGGAATTTCATTTAAACGATACGCGTGCCGTTACCCACTTGTTGAATCTACTCGTGCGCTACCTATTGTAAAATGGATTTACTGAGTCAGAAACCCTTCCTCGGGTGTACACAACAATTCACTAAAGTTTCATCGCAATCGGATGAATGGCATATAACCGCATACGGGACTTTGATAGAACGATTCACGTGCCGTCGCTCATTTGTTGAATCTACTCGTGCGCTACCTATTGTAAAGTGGATTTACTAAGCCAGAAACCTTCCCGGAAGTGTACGTAACATCACACCCAAGTTTCATCGCTATCGGACGAATGGTATATGAACGCATACGGGACTTTTTTGAAGCGCTTCGCATCATCTTCGCTCATTTGTTGAATCTACTCGTGCGCTGCCTATTGTAAAATGGGTTTATTAAGCCTGAAACCTTCCCTGGAGTGTACACAACAACTCACCAAAGTTTCATCTCTATCGGACGATTGTATATGAACGCATACGGGTCTTTGTCGAAACACTTCGCGCGTCGTCGCTCATTTGTTGAATCCATTCGTGCGCTACCTATTGTAACATGGATTTACTAAGCTATAAATCTTCCCTGAAGTGTACACAACATCTCACCCACGTTTCATCGCTATCTGACAAATGGTATATGAACGCATACGGGACTTTGTTGAAACACTTCGCGCGTCGTCGCTCATTTATTTAATCCACTTGTGCGCTACCTATTTAACATGGATTTACTAAGCCAGAAATCATCCCTGGAGTGAACACAACATCTCATCCAAGTTCCATCGCTATCGGACAAATAGTATACGAACGCATACGGGATATTGTTGAAACGCTTTGCGTGTCGTCACTCGCTTGTTGAATCTACTCGTGCGCTACCTATTGTTAAGTGGATTCTAAGCCAGAAACCTTCTCTGAGTGTATACAACATCTCACCCAAGTTTCATCGCATTGGGGTGAATGGTATATGAACGCATGTGGGACTTTGTTGAAACAAACGCACGCCATTTTGTTGAAGTTACTCACGCGTCATCTATTGTTAATTGGATCTACTATGCCTATTACTTTTCCTGGAGTATGCACAACAACTCACCAACATTTGATTGCAATCGGATGAATTGTATATGAACGCATCACCAACACTCATTTGTTTAAACTACTGGTGCGCTATCTATTGTTAATTGGATTAACTATGCCTATAACCATCCCGGAAGTGTGCCAAACAACCCACCAACATTTGGTCGCAATCGGATGAATTGTAGGCTATATGAACGCATCGCCAACACCCATTTGTTTAAAATACTCGCGCGCTGTCCATTGTAAATTGGATTGAATATGCCTATAATGATTTCGGAAGTGTTCACAACAACTCACCAACGTTTCATAGCAATCGGATGAATGGTATATGAACGCATACGAGACTTGGTTGAAACGATTCGCGTGCCTTCGCTCATTTGTTGAATCTACTTGTGCGATACCTATTGTAAAGTGGATGTACTAAGCCAGAGACCTTCCTTGATGAGTACACAACATCTTACCCAAGTTTCATCGCTATCGGACGAATGGTATATGAACGCATACGGGACTTTCTTGAAACGCTTCGCGCGACTTCGCTCATTTGTTGAATCTACTTGTGCGCTACCTATTGAAAAATGGATTTACTAAGCCTAAAACTTTCCCTGGAGTGTACACAACAACTCACCCAAGTTTAGTCGCTATCAGACGAATGGTATATGAACGCATACGGGACTATGTTGAAACACTTCGCGCGTCGTCGCTCATTTGTTTAATCTACTTGTGCGATACCTATTGTTCAGTGGATTTACAAACCCATAAACCTTTCCTGAAGTATACACAACATCTCAGCCAAGTTTCATTACTATCAGACGAATATAGCCCAGGCATATTAAGTTTTAACCTAAAAAAAAAAAAAAAAAAAATGTAAAGCTGAAATTTGGCATAGATGTTCCCTATTACCCTAGTAACAAATCCTGAAAAGTACCCATCTCTGCGACGTCCGCGTCATAGTTTTTGGAGAGTTCAAAAGGGCTTAAATGGGGCCTAAGTGCCGAAAACAGCATTTTTGCTTCCTGCGTTCAAAATATTGATCCAAAATAAGTTTTAATGAGTTTTGATAGTAATAAGAGAAGGAATGCGTTATATATAACGCTCTTATTGGTCGTAATTATTGCCATATATTTAAACAGATGAGTAATCAAAAAAAATTACCTGAACTTTTCTCACGAAAACTTGTCATTAGCCGGGACTTATCGTGCAAACAGCTGCTGATAGCCACTAAAGACCCGAAGTAAAAGTTGTAAAACACACTTGTAGCTTTAAAACGATACATTGCCCATGTTCATCCGACAAACAACAGCAGAGATACAGTTACAAATATAAAAAGTCCTCTCGGCACGCCGGAAGGCGGAGGTAGATTTCACCGGACAAACTTGGGGATAGGTGAAAATAGGCAGAATATGCAGGTTTTCGTAGAAGGATCAGACCTCATTTATTGCGAGAAGGTATTTTATAATTGGAGCTTAATTAACTTTGTTTTTCGTCACTTTATGCTTATTTTAAACATTTTATTGTCTTATGGGAACGGTAACCTTCTTGTCATTTGAGGTCCATTTTTATACTTGTGGTCACACTGTCCATATGCAAGGTTTCGACACTGATGTGTAACTATGTAACGATCTGTTACTTCTTCACGCAAAATTATATCTCCCGCAGAGATTTTGGTTGGTTCCTCAGTTTAGGGGCTGCGACAACGCGATCATGTAACCACGTGTACTTAGGGATGGCTGTATTAGTCTGTAATTCAGGTAAGGACTGCAGACGGTCAATTTCAAGCAGTAGTTCCTAATGTTGCTACCAGGTACTGTGCCCGTTTAGACCGGAGTCCGCACGACCACATATGCATTTTACCAATAATCAGTCAGCACGAGAGTCAAAATATCCCGGAGCGCCAGATGGGTTAAAGCAAATCGCAAAAACGACATCAAATTAAAAAAATGCTTTACTGATTTTTGGCTCAATGCAACAATAAGGATAGAAGGAGATTTAATTGGGAGTAACACATCCTGTAAAATTATCTCAGTTTATTTTGAAATTAAAATTGACTGCAAAAATGCTCAAAGTAGCATCACTCACGTGTGGCGATCCACACTCTTATTTACACAATATACAGAAATTTTCCAAACACATTTGACAATTACTTTTTGGAAACACAAGTCTGAAGAAGAATAAACTACTATCATGACAAATCCGGGTTCTAGCAAAATCAAAGTCTAAATGGAATTCGTAAACAAGGTTGAAATAAGAACTGTTAAAAATGGCGGACGAGATAGAATTGCGTCTTGACGGTGCTCTTAAAAGTTTGCAAATTATCGTGGATGTAGGTGGATACCTAAAGAAAGACACAAAGGTCGACATACTAAAAGCGGTAAGTGTCATCAAGAAATGTTTTATGGCACTGAAGACTACTCAAGTATGTAAAGGTATGGAAAAGGAATCGTATCAACAAGAGGTTAGTGAAGGTCAAATACCAGACATGCACAGAGAAGACAGCAGTTTCGCGGGACAAGTGGCGACATCTGTCGGCAGAACACATGACCCTGAAGTCGGCAAACAGATACTACCGACATCCAGTGGTCAAACGTCGGAAGCGGAGGAAAACGAGGCTGAACTGGCTAGAGAATGCATGCTACAAGCGACATCTGATGATCTAGTGTGCAACTTGTTTATAGATGCAGAATTGGAAGCTAAAATAGAAGATAAGATCTCATTTCAAATGCAATCTGTGAGGGAAAACTTATCAAATCAAATTAAAACAATGATCAAAGAGGAAATTCTCATCACATTTCCACAAATACATGAACTTTCCCACGGAATTACAACACTGAATATAGCAAATCAATATGAGAAGAGTACAAGTAGCGCTCAAGGTCATGGAGCAAATATACTTACTCCCAGGAAAGAGATTGCAATACTGAATGCAAAACCACCACACAATATTGGAAAGAACGAAGGTACCACCGATAGCAGCCCACAAGACGAGGTCCAAAACGAAGAGAGGAAAAAAAAAGAAGAAATGTCTGAACCAAATCAAACCGAATGGACCGAAGTGGTGCAGAGGCGTCGTGTGCAAAGGGATCAACGCTCCCCAACCCAGGAAGAAAGCGCACACAGAAGGGAATATGTGAAAGGCACCAGACAAGGAGTCACAAGACTTAAAACTGCAGAAAAGAGTGCGTGGCTTTACGTCTCAAAACTGAGCCAAGACACTTCCCCAGAGGACTTAACTGCGTATCTGCAGGAAAATGGAGTGGAAGGAGTGATCCACTGTGACGTAGTGAACCAGAAAATTGGCAGCAGAGCTTTTAAAGTCGGCATACCCTTTAATAAAAGAGATTTGGTCTACAACTGCAACTTCTGGCCTACGGACGTCTATTGCCGGCCCTTTCGGCAACCCTGGAAGTTCAGAGGCTCGCGCCAGTAGGACGAGGATACTAACGTGGAATGTAGAAGGGCTGCGAGGTGCAATGAACCTCCTATCACGAGAAATCCTAAGCGAATATGACATCTGTATTCTCACGGAGACTATGATTAAAGAAGAAAAGAGATTCGACGTCCCCAATTTCTACAATTTTCATGCATTTGCGAGGCAGTGCAGGGAGAGGGGAAGACCATCAGGTGGCGTTGCCTGCATAGTTAAGCCTAAAATGGCCCCGATAAAGTTATTATGGAAAGAAGAGGACATACTAGTCGTGGAAACGAAAATCGGTGTAATAGTGGCGGCCTACTTCAATCCCAACCAGACCGCCCCGGACATAATAGACCACCTTGGAGCTGCACTGAATACATTCCCAGGAAAAAGAAAGACTGTCCTTGCCGGAGACTTAAACTGCAGAATGGATCAACAAAACGCAAAGAGTGAAGAAGTTTTCAACTATCTAAGCCTAGAGGGTTTTAAAATACGGAACAAAACTCATGACTGGACGTACATAGGCCCCAACGGGACCAGCACAATAGACTTAATATGCACAAGAGGAACACTCGAAACAAGGAACGCAAGTACAATTAGGTCGGAGGGTGCTATTATACGCAAGCACATACCAGTGAGCCTAGAAATAGATGGAGAGATCTGCGATGGGGAAACTATAGAAGAACCGACCAGAGTGAGCAAAACTCTAAACAGAGATAAAATTAGAGATAAGTTGGAAGACATAGACAAGATGATGGAAAGCATCCAAGAGGGAGGAATCGACGAGGCGGCAGCTTGGATACAAGACTGCATCACCGGCGCAGCTACCACGCCTTCACACGGGAGAAAGGCTAAACCTTGGTTCGATGAGTCGTGTTTTATTCAAAGGAAGGAAACCCTAGGCAAACTCCACAACATAAGAGTCACAAAAGACAACAAAGCACTGGAAGAATACCGACAATACAGGAAAACCTACAAAGAACTGATTAAAAAGAAAAAAAGGGACTTCATAGAAGAGACGCAAAGAGCGGTCATTGCAGAAGCAGAAACAGACCCATACCGTGCCCTGAGGCCAAAGATCCATAGCTTCCAACCAAACATATCATTGGAGACATGGGAGGAGCATATCAAGAACGTCACCTGTGCAAAGGAGACTAGACCCGAAACCAGGCCCCCAGAAGAACGCGATGTGTCAGAACTCATCAAAGAAGAAGAGATCACCATGGCCATACAGAAGAAAAGAAATAATAGATCCCCCGGACCAGATGGACTAAGGAATGAGCATCTAAAACAAACTACTGAGGAACTGGTACCGATATGGACGGCCCTACTAAACAAATGCTTGGAACTCGGGCAAATACCAAACGAATGGAAGAAGTCAACCATCAAGCTACTATACAAAGGAAAAGGGAGTACTGACGACCCAAATCCATACCGGGGAGTAGCGCTGGAATCCGCAGCCCTAAAGCTACTAACAGGAATATTGACAGCGAGAATATACGAAAAAATAGACCCAATACTACCAGAAGAGCAATGTGGATTCAGGAAGCATAGATCGACAACTATGGCTGCAGGAAGCCTATTACGGCACATAACAACAACACTAGAGAAACCCAAGAGCAAACTCTATGTAGTCTTTGTTGACTTCACGAAGGCTTTTGACCTGGTAAACAGAAAGCTGCTGATACATAAGCTGGAAACACTCATAGGTAGGTCAAGGCTGACGACCCTTAAATCGAACATATTGGCAGAAAACTATATACAAGTGCAGGACGGAGTTGGACAAACCAAATGGATGATACAAACGAATGGAGTACTTCAAGGGGACCCCCTCAGTCCCATTCTATTCAATGCGCTCTCACACGATGCAGGAGACAAAATAAAGGAATCGACTGAGTCCAAACTGTATATATACGCAGACGACATGGCAATCGCCTCAGAACAGATAAAGGATTTGCAAGATGCAATCAACATACTAAGCGAATGGGCCCTGGAAAACGAACTAACAATCAACGAGGACAAGACTGAGATGGTCGTCTTCCGGAACGGGGGCAGGTCAGCGGAATCAGACCAAGTGCTATGCAACGGCAAGGAACTGAAGAAAGTAAACAATTTCAAATACCTCGGCCTCACGCTCCAGGTAACAGGCCGAAGCTTCAGAATACATACAAGAGCGAAAGCGGCCGCAGCAGTGAAGGCCATAAACGACATAAGCCATATTACCCAAATATCGCTGGAAACAGCAATGATGCTCTTCCGAGCCAAGGTCATACCCGTACTAACATACGGTCTGGAGCTTACATGGGAGTTTCTCAACTACAAACAGCTGGAGGAACTCGAAAAGGTGAAATCTAGGTTCCTCAAAAGAGCCCTCGGAGTCTCCAAGTCAGCCAAATCTCGGCTGGTATATGAACTGGCGAGAGAAACGTTCCTAATAGAGGACCTTCGGTCACTTTTACTGCTGCCTTCCACAGAAAGCTTCAGAAAATTACTCCAGGATCTGCAAAGCAAAAGGCTTGACATTCCGAAGGAATTCTACGCGACTGATGCCATGGTGGACAAAAGATGGATGCAACCCATATCCGAAATGAGACACGTCGTGACGAGACTCGCAGTTCATGGGTTCCACCATAAGGTCTGCTCACGAAAGACATTTCATGACCCGGATGAGAGGTGTATATGTGAGCTGTGTAGGAACGAATGCGGCAGGTACCATATCACGACATGCCCCAACAGAACTTTATCAATAGTGGCTTATAGTAAGGACTAGAAGCGAACCATAGTATCTAGTAAGTGTACATATCTGTAACATGTAATATGGCCAACTGGCTGCAATAAATGCTATTATTAATAAGAACTGATGGTTTTCAAGAAATAACCTTCGGGTCATTCATACGACGAAATGTGTAGTTCCAATACTCCTATTATAAACCTGAGCCATCGAACCTGCTATTTGATTGATGCTCGAAAAAACCTCTTCATTCCTGCGACTTAACATGCGCACCTGGGAATGGCATTTCAACTACTCCACACATAAATTTTCTTCCCAAAATTTATACAATAAATCAAGCCTCTGCTTGTTATCAACACTGGAAGATTAATAAACTTACAAGTTTATTTTATTTTACCATTCAGTTCAACCCGTGAATTTACCATACTTATGAAAATCTTTATTTCACTTTCGAGTGTATTTACGTCATGATTTTATATAAATACAAAAATATCCTATTTGATACAAATATCATTTGCTTCCCGTTTCATGCCTCTCCGTGTTATCTGAAAAATATACTTTACTCATTGCAAATATCAACTGTTCAACCAGAAGTGAAATGTTGGTTGAATGCTGGCTTGCGCTAACCACTTTCCTTCGGAAAATCTCCTGTTCCAAACTAGAAATGATTAAACTACTTCATAGGCTCTCTCTCAATACATATGATTATTAGAAAATATAATATCCCAGAATTATTTAGAAAAATTATGAAAATTATTATTATTATTATTAGTGTATTATTATTATTATTTATATCATTTAATTATGATCTCATTATGTGAGAATCCACATGTTCGAACCTTCGAATATGGAAAAAATATCCACTCCTCAACAAAAATAAATTTAACTTTTACAGTTACATCGGTTGTTTTCCGTGGTTTCCCAAAAATATGAAAAATTCAAATAAATGCTCGAAATGCTCGGTCATCGATCCTAAACTGTTCTGAGTGCTGAAAATACTCAGAATAACTCTAACAAGTCTTGCTTAAATCATTGCAAGCTTTAAATACGAAGAAAAATAAAATGTGTTGGTCATCTGCAGAAAAATAGTTTGTTCCAATTAGCTAGGCATAATATAATTCAAATGTGGCTTACATTTCTTGATGGTCTTGAAGTGTAGTAAACCCGGTCTGTACCAGATTTATCCATAGACATGCCCTATCGGACAAGCATGTATGATCCTTGTATCGGCCGCCATTATATACCCACAATCCGTCTAGTAAGACATAGTGGTAGTATCTCTTGACGTTTGAATTAACTGTTGTTCCATTTTAATATGGGCTTCTATCAAAGCCATAATAGTTTGTTTAAATGGGGTCAGATCTAAGTGATCTATTCTTAGATATGTCAGTTGTAACATAACTCACGGTAATCTTATCAGTACAAGAAAAACACTGACAGTCTAACCAATCAACGGCTGTTCTGAAGATCGTTCCCTGGGCATGGTTTATTATATCACCATCTACCATGCGCTAAGCAACTTGTAGTTTCCCTTGCGTAGACTAATGAACGCCACCGTTATAGACTAGTCTTCAGTGTACTGACAGATCGAAGTGGTTAACTAGTTACAAAAATGAAAACTGACTGAAATGGATTTAAAATATCCAAGTATTATGTTATAACTGGACTGTGACAAAGTATTAGTTCTAGACAAAGTCTAACATATGTCCATGTAGAAATATAAATATTTCCACCAATGTCTGTAGAAAAATCAATCACCTCAGTGATTCTCCTCGCCGTAAACTTACTATGTTCCACCTCGTAGCGTAGCACTTTCGTGACTATCACGACTCTGAAAAGAATTTCTGCGTAGATCCGGCAACCATGTGCCTTGGCTCAGCGTCGTAGCAACTTGCTCGGCAAATGCTTGTGTAGAAAATGAGCTATCGATGCTTGCTCCAGCCGGCTTTTATTCAAAACTGCCAGGGTCACGCGTCATCACGTTGTAATCTAGAAATCCTCATATCTCTCGTATCCCTGGTCCGATTTACTTGATACTAATTGCATTCTCTTTCATTTGGCCGTGCCAGTAATCTGATCCCAGTCTCAAGTCTCTGCTCCATGGTTAACTATTTAATCAATAAATAGCCTCGACCTCTGCTATTACTCGCTACGTCACTTGACATCCAAGTATCGGTAAATTCCTTCCAATTCCTTCTCGAAGCAATGTAGCGCGATATTCAAATATCTGAACTTTCAAAAGCGGCTACAGCCTTTCCCTTGATATCTAGGTGACTGAAACTTGGAATACCCATTCCTAGAGTTGGGCACATCCACCCCACACCTAGCAAAAAATAAAAATTGAAAAATTTTTATTTTTCCTATCTACACATTAAATCATCTGGTTCTTGAATAATAAATCTTCAAATTCGATGCATTATAAGTTCCCACGATGTTACCAGTTGGTGTATTAGCGATTTCATAGGTTCCATTGTTGTTTACTTCCACAATATTCAAAATCTTCAATTTCACCAGGCTTAATATCAAAAATATCGTGATACTCTTCCAAAATCTTCCCTAGCTCTGGGGACTCCTTCTCAGTGTAGACTTCTCTTCCTTCAGCTTCATGAAAAATCAGAGACCATTGAGCATCTCCCTCGATGTCTTCCTCTTCTTTTCCCTCGAAGTTTATCTCTCCGGTATTCTTGAATTTGATCGTCTCTGTCTTCATATCTATCACTGCTTGATATTTCTGAATGAAATCTGCTCCCAATATCATGTCAAAAGCCATGTCCTTCATTACAACAAACACATGTCAGAAATCATGTCCTCCAATCGTAATACATAAGTATAATTGTGTTTTACACAGATATATTTTATTGGGTATTATTCCTTGGATCTTAATTCCTGATACTGGAATTTCCTCTAAATTCTCTTTGAGCTTCCACAGAATATAAAGCTTCTCACTCACCAGACAAAGCATAGCCCCAGTATCAATCAAAGTATCGACAGGCATACCGAATACTTCGCATGATATGATTGGCATTCTAATTCTCGTACCCATTTCTTTTCGTTCGTCATTCTGTTGAATTGTCATCATCCTCTGCTTACCATTTAATAATTCTGGAAGTGAAAGTATTCAAAATTCTATCTTCTACTGTGAATTCGAAGTTTTTTTTTTCGTTACCATTCCCCCGGGATTGTTGTGTTCCCGATGGACCTGGTTCGTTGGGCCCCTGCTCCAAAAACTGCAAGTTATCTTGGTGTCTTGCTTCCAAATTTTTCCTCGTCTCCTTGTTGAACTCTTCATTGGACTGACGAGTATCTACATTCCCTCTGTTATTGTAGTTGTTTCTACCATAATATCTTCTTTCCTGGTACCTTCCTTGACTATCTCGTGGTCTTCTCCATCGAGTATTGTATCGATTTCCACCATCCGGTCTTGCATAAGGCTTGTAACTGTATCTGTTACTGTATTGGTTCCATCCTCTCTTATTTGGATCTTCCCTCGGCGTTTTCTCTTCTCGCCCTTCTCGAATCTCTCGAGGTGTTTGAGAATAACTATCAGCCATAACAGCGTACACAGTGTTGTTATTTTTTCCTCCCTTCTGATGGAAGAATTGAGCGTTTGTATGATCCAGCTTCTGTAATACTTCATCAAATTGTTCCATATTATAGATATCAGCAGCGATCAAAGTCCTCTGGACGTCTGCTGGAAATTGACGTATCAATGCAGTAATCAATTCGTTATCTGGCATCGGCGGATCTAAATGTTGAAGTTTAGACAGCTGTCCAGAAAAGTACGTAGAGTATCGAGTAGGTTGTGACGTCGAGAATCTCTTCGAATATAACTCTGCTCTAACTTGCTGTTGGGTTTCCGGGGACCAAAACTTTTTCAATAACCCACGAGAAAACTCCTCAAAAGTGGTTAGAGTGGATCTAAAGGCTCTAAACCAAAGAAGTGCAGGACCTTCCAAAAACTTCCCTATCACTCGGATCTGTCTTTCTTTAGGGATCTTGGAATCTTTCAGGTAATCCCCTGCTTCTCTCAAAAATTCCACGGGTGTCACAGAATCTCGCCCTGAAAATTTAGAAGGCTTATCCTCTATATTCTTAAATACAGTTATGGGGTTGGATTGAAATACTGTCCTGACCTCATCCTGTCTTTCAGTCTCTCTAGCTCCTCCTAGATTTATCTGTATCTGTTCCTTTCCCCTTACATTTGGCATTTTTAACAGATGGTCAGACTGTTTCTCGTCCTTTATTTGAGTTTTCATAGCCTCAAGTTCCTTCTGGTTTTCTTCTGCCATTTTCTTGATTGCTTCAGTTTCTTTACAATTCTCCTTAACATCAGTGGATATCTGGTTCATAACAGCCTCATGACTTTTCAATGACCCTGTCATATCTGATATGTCCTTCTGAGTTGCTTGGATATCTTTGGAAATTATTTGAATATGGGATGACAAAGATTCCCTAATCTCCTTGATTCCTTCTTGGTTTTCCAGCTTGAGTGTGTCTTTAATTTCATTGACAACTGTGGTTTTAATTTCAGTTTGTAACTCATTAATCACACCTTCTCTTATTTCTCCCATGACAAGTTCTTTGAATTATTCTGTCAACCGTTGAACAACTAGAATTCCCATCTCATTACTCTCCTTCTTCACTCTGACTTCCAGGTTGACCATGTCTTCACCAACTTTCCTAAGACCATGTTCTATCCTATCAGCTAAGCTTTGGGATCTAAGATCGGCATCGCGAAATTTATCGTCCATTAAACTTGCGTTAGTAGCTAATGAAGTTTCGAGTTCATGTGTTTTTTCGCATAATTTATTCATTTTACTCTCAAGTGTCATTTTCAAAATTTCAGAATTCTCTTTAAATTTGCTTTCCATAGAATTAAATTTGCTATTTAAATTTTCCTTTAAGTTATCTTTTAACCTGCTCTCTAACAAATCGGAATTTTCTTTGAGTTTATCCTCTAAACTTTCTTTTAAGTTACCTTTTAAAGAATCAGAACTTTCTTTAAGTTTATTTTCTAAAGAATCAGAATTTTCTCTAAGTTTATCGTTCAAATTTTCTCTAAGTTTATTTTCTAAAGAATCAGAATTTTCTTTAAGTTTATTTTCTAAAGAATCAGAATTTTCTTTAAGTTTATCGTTTAAACTTTCTTTAAGTTTATCAGAATTTTCTTTAAGTTTCTTTTCCAAAGCCTCAGTATTTTCTTTCATAATGGCTGCTACACGCAGTCCAGCCTCTTTTGAACTCTCCTCCAAACTCCTCATCATCCTCATCATTTCTTCCATAATTTCAATTATTATTCAAAACTTAGGGGTATACAACAGTGGCAAACACAAGCTTATAACTAGAACAAGAAATATGAATAGCTAATTGGAACACTCTAATAAAATGAGATTTGTCCTAATGTCGACGTGATGGAAAAACAAAATTCTCTACTTTTTACGAATTACATTTACCACAATATCACAAGAAAAATATGCAAGTTCTCAAATATCCTCCACCTAGATTCTAATAATGTGTATGTCCGGTCATCGAACGTTTACTACTGAATTTACTTGACGCCCTAACGGTTAAGCCATTATCAAAAATAATCAAACCCATTCTAATTATTAACCAAGTTAAATTTTTAATTTTCCCCACTAATTGGGTTTCCTACTAATTTATTCATCCAAACCAGACATCTCTCAACTCCCAAAATATTTCTATAAAAATTATCACAATTTAAATCGGCATGCGATTGACCATGTCTAAATCGAGACCCACGTTCGAAGCCATTTCTCTCTCTATCTTATTTTATGTGCCCGTTTAGACCGGAGTCCGCACGACCACATATGCATTTTACCAATAATCAGTCAGCACGAGAGTCAAAATATCCCGGAGCGCCAGATGGGTTAAAGCAAATCGCAAAAACGACATCAAATTAAAAAATGCTTTACTGATTTTTGGCTCAATGCAACAATAAGGATAGAAGGAGATTTAATTGGGAGTAACACATCCTGTAAAATTATCTCAGTTTATTTTGAAGTTAAAATTGACTGCAAAAATGCTCAAAGTAGCATCACTCACGTGTGGCGATCCACACTCTTATTTACACAATATACAGAAATTTTCCAAACACATTTGACAATTATTTTTTTGGAAACACAAGTCTGATTAATAGTCCTGTAGACCGTGTTCCAAAATTATTAATGATTAATTCCAGTTCAAAGTTAATTGTCTCTACTGGAAATATCGTAGATCACTGTTTGAATATTTACATGATATTAACACTCGTAGAATAAATGTTCATAGAATTTTTAACTTTCACTTATTTTTCCAGTTTCAAAAATACATATTGTCGAAAAATATTATCATCATAGAAGCAACACAAATTATTTACACATATTAATAACATCTGAAAAGTATTTGACCTTGAGCATAGCATCGAAGAACTGTGCGAAGCACAACAACAATTAATTGTTCTTCTGACATCAAACATTCGAGAAGTGACTCGATTATGAAATTCAAGTTCCTAACAAAATACATATGATTTCTGAATCATCGACTTGATCAATAAATGGTTGAACCATTCAACTATTCAATTTTCCACTTGGAATCATTATTATAAAACATATTTATATTCATGGCCATTTTTAGCAACTTTCACAACTTGCAATTCTTCGAGAGAATGTGGAAATTAGAATTGTAGTTTTATAATGAATTCATTTAGTTCATGGCACAAGGATTGAAAATATCCTTCAAATTATTCGTGGTTAAAGAATTATTTTTAATTGGCAGTGGCCCATTCTATTATTTGTGTAAGAACACAATATTACAACAACAACGGCAAAGGTCTTCCTCTGAAGGAGAATAAACTACTATCATGACAAATCCGGGTTCTAGCAAAATCAAAGTCTAAATGGAATTCGTAAACAAGGTTGAAATAAGAACTGATGGTTTTCAAGAAATAACCTTCGGGTCATTCATACGACGAAATGTGTAGTTCCAATACTCCTATTATAAACCTGAGCCATCGAACCTGCTATTTGATTGATGCTCGAAAAAACCTCTTCATTCCTGCGACTTAACATGCGCACCTGGGAATGGCATTTCAACTACTCCACACATAAATTTTCTTCCCAAAATTTATACAATAAATCAAGCCTCTGCTTGTTATCAACACTGGAAGATTAATAAATTTACAAGTTTATTTTATTTTACCATTCAGTTCAACCCGTGAATTTACCATACTTATGAAAATCTTTATTTCACTTTCGAGTGTATTTACGTCATGATTTTATATAAATACAAAAATATCCTATTTGATACAAATATCATTTGCTTCCCGTTTCATGCCTCTCCGTGTTATCTGAAAAATATACTTTACTCATTGCAAATATCAACTGTTCAACCAGAAGTGAAATGTTGGTTGAATGCGGGCTAGCGCTAACCACTTTCCTTCGGAAAATCTCCTGTTCCAAACTAGAAATGATTAAACTACTTCATAGGCTCTCTCTCAATACATATGATTATTAGAAAATATAATATCCCAGAATTATTTAGAAAAATTATGAAAATTATTATTATTATTATTAGTGTATTATTATTATTATTTATATCATTTAATTATGATCTCATTATGTGAGAATCCACATGTTCGAACCTTCGAATATGGAAAAAATATCCACTCCTCAACAAAAATAAATTTAACTTTTACAGTTACATCGGTTGTTTTCCGTGGTTTCCCAAAAATATGAAAAATTCAAATAAATGCTCGAAATGCTCGGTCATCGATCCTAAACTGTTCTGAGTGCTGAAAATACTCAGAATAACTCTAACAAGTCTTGCTTAAATCATTGCAAGCTTTAAATACGAAGAAAAATAAAATGTGTTGGTCATCTGCAGAAAAATAGTTTGTTCCAATTAGCTAGGCATAATATAATTCAAATGTGGCTTACATTTCTTGATGGTCTTGAAGTGTAGTAAACCCGGTCTGTACCAGATTTATCCATAGACATGCCCTATCGGACAAGCATGTATAATCCTTGTATCGGCCGCCATTATATACCCACAATCCGTCTAGTAAGACATAGTGGTAGTATCTCTTGACGTTTGAATTAACTGTTGTTCCATTTTAATATGGGCTTCTATCAAAGCCATAATAGTTTGTTTAAATGGGGTCAGATCTAAGTGATCTATTCTTAGATATGTCAGTTGTAACATAACTCACGGTAATCTTATCAGTACAAGAAAAACACTGACAGTCTAACCAATCAACGGCTGTTCTGAAGATCGTTCCCTGGGCATGGTTTATTATATCACCATCTACCATGCGCTAAGCAACTTGTAGTTTCCCTTGCGTAGACTAATGAACGCCACCGTTATAGACTAGTCTTCAGTGTACTGACAGATCGAAGTGGTTAACTAGTTACAAAAATGAAAACTGACTGAAATGGATTTAAAATATCCAAGTATTATGTTATAACTGGACTGTGACAAAGTATTAGTTCTAGACAAAGTCTAACATATGTCCATGTAGAAATATAAATATTTCCACCAATGTCTGTAGAAAAATCAATCACCTCAGTGATTCTCCTCGCCGTAAACTTACTAAGTTCCACCTCGTAGCGTAGCACTTTCGTGACTATCACGACTCTGAAAAGAACTTCTGCGTAGATCCGGCAACCATGTGCCTTGGCTCAGCGTCGTAGCAACTTTCTCGGCAAATGCTTGTGTAGAAAATGAGCTATCGATGCTTGTTCCAGCCGGCTTTTATTCAAAACTGCCAGGGTCACGCGTCATCACGTTGTAATCTAGAAATCCTCATATCTCTCGTATCCCTGGTCCGATTTACTTGATACTAATTGCATTCTCTTTCATTTGGCCGTGCCAGTAATCTGATCCCAGTCTCAAGTCTCTGCTCCATAGTTAACTATTTAATCAATAAATAGCCTCGACCTCTGCTATTACTCGCTACGTCACTTGACATCCAAGTATCGGTAAATTCCTTCCAATTCCTTCTCGAAGCAATGTAGCGCAATATTCAAATATCTGAACTTTCAAAAGCGGCTACAGCCTTTCCCTTGATATCTAGGTGACTGAAACTTGGAATACCCATTCCTAGAGTTGGGCACAGTACTACCGTCAACGACACCTAGCTGTGAACTTGGCTACTAGATGCCACCGCAACCAGCAACTCGCAACGAACGTTGGAACTTCCCCTCCAAAGGAAAGCATACTGAGGGATTTTTAGCGCTCTTAGAAAATCCGACGACTTCGGCCGGCTTTGAACTCGCGACCTTGGGCATAGACATTCAGCATGCAACCAGTTACGTCACCGAAGCCGCTTCACACTTAGTCAGATGGAAATCTGAATCTGATCTCGTGCAAGTGCGTTATCTTGGCAACGTCTGATGGCTCATCCCTCATCAATTTAGTAGTGTTGCCACGGCAACCACTGATATCTCTTGGCATTTTCTTATAATTCCGAAATAATTTTTCTCATCCCTTAGCATAATGGTGGGTCATATCAAAAATTCTTTCAGACAAAAGTTTTAGGTAATTATTAGGGGAATATTGTCCATTTTGTACGATTTTGATATTGTGCCTATTAAGAGAGATATGATTAATGTTTCCAGAAAAAACCCACTTTTTCCCACCCCTTTGGTCAATGGTTGGTGCTATAAAAAAAACTCTTCAAACATAAATTTTTGTGCTTTATCCGACACATAGTATGAACGTTGAACGGATTCGATATTTCACATATTAAGAGAGTTATAGCAATATTTCACTTTTTCGAAGAAAAAAAAAAAAAAAAAAAAAAGCCCCCCATTTTCACCCCCTTCGACCAATTTAGCCCAGTAACGAACTCGACCGAGATTTTATAGGTATACATATTCGGTAAAAAATTCAAAGTGATTGGTGCAAAATTACGGCAGTTATAGTGTCCACAAGAAACTGATACACATATACATCTCTATATATATGTTACGCTCAAAGACCGAATTCGGTCAATGACCGAAATTTTTACCCACGACGCGACGTGGGTACGACAAAATACTCACAACGCGACGTGGGTACCGAAATTCGGTCATTGGCCGAAACGGAATGCCCACGTCGCGTTGTTTGTAATCCTGTTTGCTCAAAGACCGATGTAAGCTTCACTTCGGAGATTGAGCAATGCAAAAATACCCACGTCGCGTTGTGGACAACGTGGCTTGCCCACCACGCGTTGTGGGTATTTTGCTTTTGCGCAAAGACCGAAATGACATCATATAGTCGCGAGCGTGTACAGACTTGTCTGCGAGTCCGCCACCCTCCCCTCCACTCCTAGCTGTTACTGCCACTAGTCAACACGAAGCACGCCCAGTGTCAACCCGCTTTGTAGCTGTGCATTTTAGTGAGTGTTTGTGTTTACTAGTTGAGTGAGATGGAAGAAGCATTCTATATCAAGCTGCAGGAGCTATTATGCACGAAGGACCTTGAGTGGGTCGCACGTTCATCATGGACAGAGCTCGTTACGACGAGATTATCAATCAAGTGAAGTAGGCGAAAGAAAAGAAGAAGTGTGGAGGAACTCTGAGCTCAAAAGAGTGTCGTCGCATAAATCGTTTCGACGTTATTCAGATCGGAAGTGTTCAAATGTTGATAGAGAAGTCTGTGGGTGACTTGACTGACATAAAATACTTTTGCCGATACGAAGAAATTTTCGGAGCAATACATGCAGCCCACTTGAATACAGGACATAAAAAAGAAAAAGCCATGGAAGCTGAACTAAAGAAGAAATTCTGCAATATCACCAGAGAAGTTATAAAAATATATTTAGATATGTGTGAGGCCTGCGCTTTGAAGAAAATATCAATTAAGAAGGGACTTGTTGTTAAACCAGTGGTTATGTCTGCTATGAATTCTCGATGTCAAGTAAGTTTGCATTTTACAAATCTGCATTATTTACACACTTGCCTGTTATAGTACCATGAACTGTATGTAAAATCACGTAACCTACAATATTTAGGTAGTTTACACCTACTATCGGCTGTTTTCCTAATAATTGATTCATAAATGCGGCGTACATAATAATAATCGTTGCTGCATTCTTAATACCTTAAAATTATCCTTTAGAAAACTAACTAAATAACTATTTTAATGTGCTTTTAAAACATAGACAGCGTTTCTGTCGACTAGAGTTCGTTTGGCTAAATTTCGAAGTAGTTTCCGAAGTACTCAAGTTTGAGAAACAATTTAATAACAGGTAAAAGTATACAAGTATACACCCTTAAAAAAATTACTATTAAGATATGTTATAGGCAATGAACTGAAAATTGTAGATAAACATGATTTAAAGGTCGGAAAATGAAAAATGGGAGTAAAATGGTGTTTTTTCGTTTTTTTTTTGTGCAATTTTATGCAACTTTTGAGTTTTTAAGCTGATTTTAACGACCTTTTTTTCCTTTCCCATGTTTTACGACGGTGCCAATACGATGGGATACACAAAAAAACTGCCGTGGCACGAACATTGATTTTTATTGAAGATTATTTACGCTTTTTGCGATGTTAGGCTAATTTTTGCGTTTTCAATCCGATTTTGACAACAAAAAAATACCGTGTTTTTTCAACATTTTTGATAAAATGGGACACTAAAAACACTTAACAACGCCACAAACACCGCAATTTGTTATTGTTCTATTTTTTTTTTATGATAACCTAACTTAACCTAACCGACCACATAACATAGGAGGCCACTCTTCTAAGGCTGTTGGCAAGTTATATGCGAGTTATTCAGCTTTAAAAGCCATACTTTTATGACTTACAAGCACTATTCGCCAACAGATTTAGAAGAGTGGCCGCCGACATGACGTGGTGAGAAAGGTTGGGTTAGGTTATAATATAAAAAAAACTTATTAGTCCGTCCGTGTTTTGATAAAAAAAAACATTATCTGTTCCACAGCAGCGTTTTGTTGCGTATTACATCGTTTTTTATTATAACCTAATCTAACCGACCTAACTGAAACGTCGGCGGCCATTCTTCTAAGTCAGTCGGCAAGTTCTTTGCAAGTTAGTCAGCTTGAAAAACCACACTTTTATGATTTACAAGCACTATTTGCCGACATATTTAGAAGAGTGGCCGCCGACAAGACGTGGCCGAAAAGTTTAGGTTAGGTTATAATATAAAAACCTTAATAGTCAGTCCGTGTTTTCATAAAAAACCATGTTCGTTCCATGGCAGCGTTTTTTAGCCTACTTTTCACATTTTGCAAAAATGAGGAAAAAGTAGACTTATGAGATCGATCCGGGAAAATGTGTGTCTGTCTGTCTGTCTGTCTGTCCTTCTGTCTGTCTGCCTGTCCTTCTGTCTGTCTGGCTGTGTGTGTGTCCCCCCCCTATCAACTCCTAAACGGCTGCAGCAATCAAAACCAAATTTAGTATGAGTAAAGATGTGCACCGGAATATCTCACGTCCATATTTGAAAATGATGTCAGTACTACCAACTGCTGAAAAAACGCACTAGAAATTTGAGCTCCATGTTGGATATCTTGCAAGGTATGCATGGGAGCTATTCCAAAATTGGCACACATGTAGATAAGACTATTTCAGTTTAATTTCCAGGAGTCCAACCATGACAGTGTTGCCAAAATAAGTGTAAGCCTTCTGATAGGTCCAATGTTTAAATGCATATAACTTCTACACTATCAATTGGATTTCAACCAAATTTTGTATGTAATATCTGTACATAAACAGATATGACTGCGCGTATTCTTAAGAGCCACCAGGGCTGCCAACTGTTAATAATTGCTCTCTCTATTTATTTATTTTATCCAAAGACCAATATATCAGAAAGTATGCAAGCCAACAGCTTTAAACTATGCACACGTATATTCTGACATTTTAGATTAATTTGGAGTAACTTATATACGTCAGTTCTACCAACATGATTATAAGCCTGCAGATAGTACCAATTTTTAAATACATGTAACTTCTATACTATCAGTTGGATTTCAACCAAATTTCGTATGTGCTATGTGTACCATAACAGATATGACTATAAGTATTGTTAAGAGAAATCAGGGCTGCCAACTGTTAATAAATGCTGTCTATATTTTTTTTACCCTAATATCAATGTATCAGAAAGTATGCAAGCCAACAGCTCTATACTTTGCACACGTATAGCACCTGACATTCTAGATTAATTTGGAGTAATTAATACAAGGCAGTGCTGCCAACATGATTCTATGCCTGCTGATATGTCCAATTTTAAAATACATGTAACTTCTATACTAACAAATGGATTTCATCCAAAATTGGCACAACAAGATATCATAATATTTCAGATTATTTCTGACCAGCACACGCATGACATTGTTGGCAACATGCTTTTACGCGTGCTGATAGATCCAGTGTCTAACTGCATGTAACGTCCATTGGACTTCAACCAAATTTTGTATTCTGTACCTTAAGAAATGGAACTAAGAATATATTCAGTCACCAGTGCTGCCAACTGTAGTGCTCTATTAGGCTACATTATACCAGGTATATTTTGAACTAATTAGATATTTCGATATTACCAACTTAATTTCGTCATTATTCTAGATAGGTTCATATTCTGTAGAATAATCATTGGCATGAAAAGTAGGCTGTATAGTTCTTCACGGAACTTCTTGTTGTGTAACCCATTGTATCAAAAATGTCAAAAAACATGGGAAATAAAAAAGTTAAAGTTGGCTTAAAATGCAAAAGTTATGTAAAATCGCAAAAAACGAAAAAAAACGCCGTTTTACCCCTTTTTTCATTTTTCGACCTTTAAAACATGTTTATCAATCATTTTCAGTTCATTGCCTATAACATATCTCAATAGTAATTTTTTTAAGGATGACAAGGTAATTGTATACTTTTACCTAATAACATTGAAATGTAATATAAATTTTAAAACCAAATAAAACTGTTCCTAACAAGCCAAATAATGCCTGCATAAGAAATATTTTTAGAATTATTCTTGTCAAAGTTACAACAACTTATGTACAAGGGTTTGTCAAATACCTCGGAAAATCAATGTTTTTAAATACAATATTCGTTTTCAAAACATGAAAAAATTTAAAAAAATAATCCGTTCTAAATTTCTTCATTAATCTAGTATTAACCTGTGGTCATGTTTGTAAAAACTGAAACATTTTAAACGTATTTATAACGGAGATATGACTGGGCAAAGTGACTATAATAACAAATCTAAAAATAGTTGGGCCGCTAATATTTTTTTATGAAAACTACGCTACTTACTTATTATATTTCCTTAGGTTGATCTTATCGACATGCAGTCTGAAGCAGATGGAGAACACAAGTTCATACTCAACTATCAATATCACCTGACAAAGTTTGTGATTCTTCGACCACTGAAAAGAAAAACAGCTGATGAAGTGGCAGATGTCCTCCTGGACATATTTTGCATATTTGGTGCACCGAACATTCTCCACAGTGATAATGGAAGGGAGTTTTGTAATAAGGTAAATTTTTATAATCAAATCTACTTTAAAATAGTTATAAACTCAACCAAGGAATGGTAATCTGGTGTAATCAATCATTTTGGTGTAACTTTCAGATAATCGAGACTTTGCCGACAAAATGGAGTGCTATCAAGCTCGTCCACGGGAAACCACGACACTCGCAAAGCCAAGGATCTGTCGAACGGGCCAACCAAGACGTAAGGGACAGTTTGGTAGCTTGGATGGCTGATAACGACACTTCTAATTGGGCGAACGGTCTAAGAATTGTCCAGAATACCAAAAATAATAGTTACCACTCGGGAATAAAAATGACACCTTATGAAGCTATGTTCGGCGCCCCACAGAAGAATGGCCTACGTAGCTCCATCTTGACTGAGGAGGTTTGCAATCGGATTGTCAGTGAAGAAGAGCTGGAGCATGAACTCACGTTTGTTAAAAATAGCATAAACGAAAACGATATGACACAAGATAATGATGAATTCGTGGACAATGCTATGCTAGATCAAAATGAAGCTGAATTCAATGAAAGAAATATGTTGGTTTGCTCTGTATGCGATCAGACTATTGATGACGATGAGTGTGCTTTGGCAACTGAGAAATGCTTTGAATGTGGGCAAAAATTTCATCTAGGATGCTTTCCAACAACTGAATTCGGTTCTGAATTGCCCCTTTGCTCTCTTTGCTCAAAGAAATCTGCAGTTGAAACCGCCAGGGGAAAGTGCAAATTGGGACTTGGGTCACAGGCTGAGAAAATGTTGAAAATTTCGGGTAAAAAATTACCTTCTGTGTCTGTTGGTGACAATGTAGTTGTTCAGATTCCTGAAGTAGACCGTGGCCCCGCGAAATATCATGGCTGTTGTCATGAACGTTGACGAGGATCACCACACACTTGGAACAAAACATGGGACCCTCGACAAACAATTCTCTAGGAACCAATTCCAACCAATAAAAAACAAATTCCTGAAAACTGATGAAGTGCCTGAACCTTTCATCGACGTCAGGCAAGAAGCGGTGGTGTCGTCAGGGTCTAAACAAGGGTTTGTTAAATGTGGATGTAAACAAAGGTGCACAGGAAAATCCTGTAAGTGTTTAAAATCAAATGTAAAATGTAACTCACAGTGCCATAGCAGCACCACATGCGCAAATAAATAAACAGTTCTTATAATGAATGTATCGTGATAAACATAACTTTACATACGTTTTTCTTACATTATAGTATTTAATTAAACGTTTTCTTTTGTCATATATTCTTAAGGTTTACAATGTCAAATGTGTTATAAAGCAATACATTTCTTTATAATATGTAACATACTTTTTCTTCTTCTTCTGCTTTTACGGCCTCATTGGACCACTTCAGTCAATCATTTCTTGGTCCTCTTCTTCAGTAAGTTTCCTTTCCGAGTCGCCCAGTAGCTCTTCATTCGCTCTGATCTTCTCAGGCGTTCCTCATCTGTAAATACCCTTTTTACTGTATTACGTTTGTCTATTTTAGCCTGAAATCTTATTTTTATATCTCTCAGTTTTTTAAATTTTGTTGTTTTGTTTTGCAAGTCATCCAAGGTTATTTCCAATTCTTTCATATCTTCTCTAATTTCCTTAATCCATCCTACTTGTTGTTTCATATTCCAAAGTTTCACTACAATTTTTCTAGATAACCTGGTTTCTGGTGTCCTCATGATGTGACCAAAGAAAGAAAGCCGTTTCTTCCGAATAGTATCAGTGATGGGCTCCAGTTCTCTGTACACCACTTCATTTGGTACTATCCGCCACTGTCCATCTTTCTGATATTTTTTATTTATGCATGTTCTAGCTATTCTTCTTTCTACTTTTAAAATTTTGTCGATTCTGTTTTTCTGAGTAACTTTAAAAACAGTTTCACTTCCATAGGTCACCTCTGGTTGAACCACCGTCTTGTAATGTTTTAATTTTGTTGCGATTGATAGACATTTTCTTTTATATGTAGACCATGTTAATTTTTGGGCTTTTATAATTTTATTAGTTGTTTCTTGCCATGCTGGTTTCTCATCCAAGTTGTAAGTTATAATTTCCCCTAAGTATTTAAATTGCTTCACTATTTTAACTTTCTTGTTATTTACTGTTATGTGATTGATTACAAGTGGATTTGCTACCATTATCTCTGTCTTTTCAAATGATATCTGAAGTCCAATTTTTTGTGCTATATTTTGTAGGCTTATTATTTGATTTTTGGCTTCTTGAATATTATTAGCCAGTAACGCTAAGTCATCTGCGAATCCCAAGCAATTTAAGTCTATTTGATCTTTCTTGGTTCCAATTCTTATGTTCCTAGGATTTTCCCTGTACCATTCCCTCATTACATATTCCAAAGCACAATTGAAAAGTAGAGGCGATAAACCATCTCCTTGCCTTAATCCTGTTTTAATCGTAAACGGTTCAGATATTTCTCCTCTGAATTTTACTTTAGATTTGGTGTTTGTTAGAGTTAGTTTTATAATTTTTATTAATTTGGGATGAAGTCCGAAATTCCTTAGTATTTTCAGCAATTAAGATCTATGTATACAATCATAAGCTTTTTTGAAGTCTACGAAGGTTATGACTTGCTGTTTTTGTCTACGTTTGTAGTAGTCCATTACTAATTTTAAGGTGATTATCTGTTCAGGGCAGCTTCGCCATGGCCGAAATCCACGTTGATATTCCCCTATTTCCAGTTCTAATTGATCTTTACAACGATTATATAGAATTCGTGACATGATTTTATATGTGATATCCAAAAGGGAAATTCCTCGATAGTTGTCAGGATTTGTTTTTTCTCCTTTCTTGTGTAATGGATGTACTATAGCAGTAGTCCAATGGTCTGGCAGTTCTTCTTTGATCCAAATGTTCACTATGCATTGGTGTAATGAAATCTTTACTGGTTCTGCTGCATATTTCCACAATTCTGCAAATGTTTGATCTTCTCCACTCGCTTTGTAGTTATTGAGCTCTCTCAGCGCTTTGTAGACTTCTTGGATTGTGGGTGGATTTATGTTTTCTGATGGTGTTTTAATAGTGGTGTCTGTATTTATTTGAAGCAGTTCTGGTGGATCTTCGCAATTTAGCAACTTGTTGAATGTTTCTGCTAAAATTTCTGTATTTCTTTTATTACTATGAGCTAACTCGCCATTTTTGTCTTTTAACATTAATGTTGGAGGTTCATATCTTTTTAGTTGTTTGCTAAAAATTTTGTAGTAATCTCTTGAGTTTGTTTTCGTGCTATTTGTTTCGATCATCAGAAGTATATCCTTTTGGTATAGCCGATTAACCCCTCGTATTATTTTTTGAGTTATCTTCCTTTGTTTTATGAGATCCAAGTGTGATTCATCTGTTTTTTGACTCTGATATCGTAACCAGGCTTGATGTCTATCTTCCACTGTATTATCACACTCATCGTTCCACCATTGGTGTTTCTTCCTTGGATTTATTGGGGCTACTTGTTCAGCTATTTGTTTCAATTCGGGAACTATTTCCTCTAGATCATCTGTTATTTTAATATATCTAGTTCGTTCTTTGTATCCCTTGTTATTTATTAGTTTATGAGGGTCGTATGTTCTCTTCTTTTTTAGGTGAGTTTTTGTCTTTATCAACGGGGTAAATTTAATTTTAATCTTTATCATGTAATGATCCGATCCAGTATCTGTTCCTCTCAGAACTTTCACATTGTAGATCTCCCTGTGATAGTTCTTATCCATACAAACATGATCTAGTTGCCATTCACCTTTTTTCCAATCTGGATGTTTCCAAGTTTTGAGTTTATTTGGTCTTCTCTTGAAGTAAGTTGATTTGGAGATCATATCATGGTTTCTGCAAAATTCCACCAGTCTTATAACATACTTTATAACATTAATAAATTAATAAATGTTCATTATGTTGAAAGAATGTTTATTTCCAAACCAACTTCTTTTTTACTATAGTTTGCCGATAAGGTATCAAACAACTTAACTACTGACGTTGGGTCATTTCGGACTTTGCGCAAAAGCAAAATACCCACAACGCGTTGTGGGCAAGCCACGTTGTCCACAACGCGACGTGGGTATTTTTGCATTGCTCAATCTCCGAAGTGAAATTTACATCGGTCTTTGAGCAAACAGGATTACCCACAACGTGACGTGGGCATTCCGTTTCGGCCAATGACCGAATTTCGGTACCCACGTCGCGTTGTGAGTATTTTGTCGTACCCACGTCGCGTCGTGGGTAAAAATTTTGGTCATTGAGTGAATTCGGTCTTTGAGCGTAACATATATAAGAATGAAAGTTTGTCTGTTTTTTTCTGAATTTCTTCGGAAATTTGCGTTATTTACGCGTTTTAGACTGTTTTATGACGGATGCGCGCGAAAATAAAAGTTTTGTCTGTCTGTCTGTGGACAATTTTTGTGTCCTTATAACTCGAGAACGGCTGAGTGGATCAACGTAAAATTTGGTACAGATATCCTTCAGAGGCACGGCACCAATCATTGATGTAACTCTTCTCTGTACCAATCATAAAAGGGGGCCTACCCCCTTAAAATACTTGCTGAAATAGGCGTAGAAGGGCGTGACAAAGCTCATTTTCAGCCCCTCAATGTGAGAAACGAAACTCGGGGGCCCTAAAGGGACCCCGAAAACCACATTTTAAGGCCCTAAAACCAACAGTTTTTGAGACATTCCCAGAAAATTAATTTCATTTAATACAATAATGAAAGGAAGCTAGCCGGTAACCATGGCAACAGAAATTCACAGGTCCATCTATTGCTGTAATGAAATGAAAATCCACAGCCTGCTTCCAGTCTCCGACCGGGTCAGGAATGGAATGAATGAAGCCCCCATCTAGCGGCGAGGATATGAACTGTGCCGGCTGCCGAGGCCTGACGCACTCCTCTGGGGCAATGATTAAATGAATGACAGATGAAATGAAATGATAGTGGAGAGTGTTGCTGGAATGAAATTTTGACAGGGAAAACCGGAGTACCCGGAGAAAAACCTGTCTGCCTCCGTTCTGTCCAGCACAGATCTCACATGGAGTGACCGGGATTTGAACCACGGACTCAGCGGTGAGAGGCCAGCGTGCTGCCGCCTAAGCCACGGAGGCTCCTGTAATATAAGACGCAATACAATTCCATTTATTACATTACTGAGATAGTTTGCAAACGGCTAGAAGGTTATAACGGAACCAAACTAAGCTGTAAAATTCATCAATACATATAATGCGTTTAAGGGGGTCAAGGGGTACTCTGGAATTTTTTCACGCGATTTACACGTGCTGGTGTGCTACGGAAGGTCAATTATATCCCTATCCCTATATTGTTTTATTATTATTAAAATTATTATTATTATTATTACACTACGGAAAGGAAGACCCAGAGGACTGGAAAAAGGGAATAATTGTCCCGATCTTCAAGAAAGGTAGTAGAACAGATTGCAGAAACTATCGGGGAATAAAACTGATGAGTCATTGTGCAAAGATGTTTGAGAAAGTTTTGGAAATGAGAATTAGGACAAGGATAGAAGGAGGGATGAGGGAAGAACAACATGGCTTCAGAGCAGGAAGGTCCACAGTGGATTTGATTTTTGCTGTAAGGCAGTTACAAGAACAGCACTGTGAGTATGGAACAGATCTAGTGATGGCCTTCCTGGACATTTGAAAGCATATGACAGTGTATGCAGAAATAAAGTATGGAAGTCCCTGGATGATAGAGGAGTAGAAAAATGGACTATAAGGAGGACAAAGGAGATGTACAAGGGAAGCGTGAGCTGTGTGCAAGTGGGAGGAGAGAGATCGGACTGGGTGGAACAGAGAAACGGCCTGAAACAAGGAAGTGCACTGGCACCGTTACTTTTCATTGTGGTGATGGATGACATAATGACCCGAGTGGCGCAAGTAATTGGGGAAGGAAAGATGAAAGCAATGGTGTTAGCGGATGATTTGATGATTTGGGGAAACAAGGAGGAGGAGGTACAGGAATAGTTGGACGTGTAGGAAGGAATAATACAAGGATATGCGATGAAATTTAGCATAAATAAGAGTGAGATGGTGATCGCAACAAGGAAGAGGGAAAGAACCACAACGGGAATAACAATTGGTGGGGAACAGCTGAAGAAAGTGGAGAGTTTCAAGTATCTGGGAAGCCTGATACAAGATAATGGAAGAAACTATAGAGAAAAAAAATGAGCGGGGGAGACAGGCAGAAGCATTCCGGAGGAGTGTGAGGAGCATGTTTGGAGCAAGGATGTACCTCAGAACAGAAAAAAGATCATATATCGGACGTACTATGCCCCTATCCTGACGTATGCCTCGGAGACCTGGGCTATGAAAGGAAAGGAGAAGAGCAAAATACAGGCCAGTGAGATGAGATTCTTGAGAAGCAGTATTGGAGCTACAAAGATGGACAGAATAAGACATGAGAGGACCGGAGAATTAATAAAGGAGGAACCATTACGGGATGGTATAGAGAAATCTAGACTAAGATGGCATGGACATGTAAAACGAATGGAGGATAAGAGGATACCCAGGAGGATACACGAGACGAAGTGGGAAGGAAAGAGACCGAGAGGAAGACCGAGAGGAAGGCCGAGAGACAGGTGGCTGAAAGGGATGGAAGAAAGCGTGAAGAAGAGAGGAGAAGACTGGACAGGGGTGGAAGCTGAGAGATGGTGGGAAGACAGAAGACGTTGGAGTGGCCTGTGTTCCAAACAGACCCGGCCAACGGCGGGAAACTGTGCAAGAGGATGATGATGATGATACTACGGCCTACAACGACGAGACAAAGCTCAGTTTAAGCCCCTTGGTGTCAGAAAAAAACTCGGGGCCCCTAAACAGTCGTAAAGGGTCCCCGAAAACTACATTTTAATGCTCTAAAACCAAGAGTTTCTGAGATATTCCCAGAAAACTAATTTCATTTAATAAACTAATGTAGGAATGCAAGCCAGTGGTGGCTCAGCGGTCTAGCTGTATGCCTCTCACCAAGGCGGTCCGGGTTCGATTCCCAGTCAATGCATGTGAGATTTTCGAAGTGAAATGCCATGTCCTGTGGTTCGGATTCCACGTAAAAATGAGGTCCCGTGGCTTATAATCACAAGATTCACGGTCACGTAAAACTACAATCTTCCTTCCTTTTTCTTGCAAGCCAGTAACCATGACAACAGAGTCTCAAAAAGGTACATCCAACTTTCCATCTATTTCTGCAAGACGTAATGCCACTCCATTCATTAAATTTCTGTGAAAGTTTGCAAATGGCTATAAGGTTATCACGGAACCAACAAAAACTGTAAAATTCATCAATGCGCTTAAGGGGGTCAAGAGGTACCCTCGATTTTTTCACAAGACTTAAACGTGCGATGTGTCGTACAGAAGGTCTATTATATCTTCAAACAGCAACATTATTTTCAAAAATTCCTGAATTGAAATAGTTTATTTTTATTTTATTTTTTTGCTTTTAGGAATTTGGGCCATTGGAGGCCAAAAAACCTGAATTTTCATGCACCACAAGCCTTTATAATTCATTCAAGGGGTCTTCCTCTGGATGCGCACTTGACACAACAGTGAGGGTCAGTTTTTATGTGACGTGAATTGCATTTCGTCTACGAGGTTTTCAATTTTATTTTCACGTCAGGAAGTACACGTTAGGTAAATTAGTTTCCGAGCGTATTTCAACTAATCATTTATCTTAGTCGACAAACAGGTTCCAAGCCCCTAACCATTGCAACAGTAGCGCAATTGATTACGTCTGGTTATTAATACCGACGACCGTTCGAAGAATGGGTACTTCTGCTAGTATATATATAATTCTTCGACACGTGTGTATGTCACTGAACTCCTCCTAAACGACTGGACCGATTTTGATGAAATTTGGTATGTACATAAGGGTGGGTCCATGTATGGTTTAGATTCACAATCTGACCCGGTAGGTGGAATGAACACAATTTTAGAACCACAATTTACACACAATTTTAGAACCACAATATGCAGTCAAAAACTGTCGTCATGGAAACCACTAGCCTTGGCCTTGGTGAAATCTGATGTCGTTGGACGGTTTGTCTCTGCACCTTAGAGCCACCTGGTCGCAACCTGTGCAACTACCGCCATAACATACACTCCGCCCGTGGCGGAAAGTTGTGTTTTATACCAAAGGTGGCAGTGATGTCGAATTCTACTGTTTGTCACTGCACGTTGGAGCGTTTCAAAGTCACGTATGCGTTCATATACCGTTCATCCCTTTGCGATGAAACTTGGGTGAGATGTTGAGTGTTCTCCAGGGAAGGTGTTTGGCTTAGTAAATTATTTTACAATAGATAGCGCACGACTAGATTCAACAAATGTGCGACGACGCACGAAGCGTTTCAAGAAGGCACCGTATGCGTTCAAATACCATTCGTCCGATAGCTCTGAAACTTGGGTGAGATGTTGTGTACACTCCAGGGAAGGCTTATGGCTTAGTAAATTCATTTTACAATAGGTAGCACACGAGTAGATTCAACAAATGAGCGATGACGCGCGAAGCGTTCCAATAAAATCCCGTATGCGTTCATATACTGTTCATCGATTGCGATAACTTTGATGAGTTGTTGTGTACACTTACGTGAAGCTTTCTAACTTAGTAAATCCATTTTACATTTGGTAGAGCACGAGTAGATTCAACAAATGAGTGACTGCACACGAAGCATTTAAACAAAATCCCGTATGCGTTATGCCATTTATCCGATTGAGATGAAACTTTGGAGAGTTGTTATGCACGCTCTCACGAATGTTTCTAGATTAGTTAATTCATTTCACGATAGTTTAGAGGCAGTTAACAGAAATTGAAAAAAATATTGTGTATCCAAAAGAACTTCAAGAAACAAAGTTACAACACTTTTTTGATTGGCAGTACAACGTCTGCCGGGTCAGCTAGTATATATATACATACATAAATTATATACAAACTGTTGAACTGACGCGACGGTGGTTTTGGGGTCTGGGGGATGTGAAACGCGAAGATATGTCGAAATTTTCCGGAAGTCGAAACATGATACCCATTGCAATAGTTAGCTTTCTAATGAAATCTACCTCTGGTTGGTTCCTCAGTTTAGGGGCTGCGACAACGCGGTCATCTAACCCCGTGTACTTTGGGTGAGTGTAGAATCTGTCTGATAAACGGTGTGAATTGTAATGGCTGTATTAGTCTTAATTCAGGTAAGGACTGCAGACGGTCAATTTCAAGCAGTAGTTCCTAATGTTGCTACCAGGTACTACCGTCAACGACACCTAGCTGTGAACTTGGCTACTAGATGCCACCCCAACCAGCAACTCGCAACGAACGTTGGAACTTCCCCTCCAAAGGAAAGTATACTGAGGGATCTTAGCGCTCTTTGAAAATCCGACGACTTCGGCCGGCTTTGAAACCGCGACCTTGGGCATAGGTATTCAGCATGCTACCAGTTACGTCACCGAAGCCGCTTCCCACTTAGTCAGATGGAAATACTGAATCTGATCTCGTGCAAGTGCGTTGTCATGGCAACGTCTGATGGCTCATCCCTCATCAATTTAGTAGTGTTGCCATGGCAACATCTGATAGCCCTTGGCATTTTCTTATAATTCCGAAATCATTTTTCTCATCCCTTGGCGTAATGGAGGGTCATATCAAAAATTCTTTCAGACAAAAGTTTTAGGTAATTATTAGGGGAATATTGTCCATTTTGTACGGTTTTGATATTGTGCCTATTAAGAGAGATATGATTAATGTTTCCCGAAAAACCCACTTTTTCCCACCCCTTTGGTCAATGGTTGGTGCTATAAAAAAAAACTCTTCAAACATAAATTTTTGGGCTTTATCTGACACATAGTATGAACGTTGAACGGATTCGATATTTCACATATTAAGAGAGTTATAGTAATATTTCACTTTTTCGAAAAAAGACCCCCATTTTCACCTCCTTCGACCGATTTAGTCCAGTAACGAACTCGACCGAGATTTTATAGGTATACATATTCGGTAAAAAATTCAAAGTGATTGGTGCAAAATTACGGCAGTTATCGTGTCCACAAGAAACTGATATACATATATATATACATACATAAATTATATATAAACTTTTGAACTGACGGTGGTTTTGGGGTCTGGGGGATGTGAAACACGAAGATATGTCGAAATTTTCCGTAAGTCGAAACATGGGACCCATTGCAATAGTTAGCTTTCTAATGAAATCTACCTAAAAGTGGAAGTGTGGCAGTCGCTTTCCGAACGAACGCCCATTTACGCTGGTGGGCTCCATCCATACACCTTTGCTGACACCATTTTGTATCTTTGCTCAAGAACTTTTAGGATGGTATTCCTTTGAATCCAGGTAAACTAGCAGAAACAGTTTGCATAGAACAAAACGAGTTTTATGCAATTAGCAGTTAAATGTACATTCATAATATGCATAATGCAAATAATAACAAAACAAAGCATAAAATGCTTTCTTTAGACAAAGATCACTTGCAAAACAAAGCTTACATCGGACTCAATCGTCCTCCTCATCGTCTGAGCCATCAAATGTTACGTTGCCACATGATTTTCCACTGCAGTGTCCACACATTAAGGAGCATGGGCAATGTATCGTTTTAAAGCTACAAGTGTACTTTACAACTTTTACTTCGGGTCTTTAGTCACTATCAGCAGAACTCACACCGGCTGTCAAAAGAGCTCTTGCAGTTGCAGGACACCAAATTGAGGAGATGATCTGGAGCAGCTAGAAGATGAGTTGTCACTGAAACTAAAGCTGAGTGTTGGATATTCCATCCCCATTGGGTCGGGTCCAAAGAAAATCCTAACCATTCCTGAACTTGCAAATATACCCGCAGTGACTGTTGTTTGCATGCCGCCGAAGTCTGCGGAAGTGAAACCAGCTGAAATGACGCTGTGACCGTGTGTTTGGCAATTTTTTGGCTGTATTTCACTACCCGAAGTTCGTCGAGGCTTTTGCACTCTGATTTGGCACTATCGTAGAGACAAATGGCGAACTTCTCTCCAGCTGATATTATGGCCTGTTCATCTGGAGCCGTATAGACGAATACCTTCATTTCCTCGCGTTAAGATGCGGAATCCTTCAATATTTTCCAGGCTTTCTGTTTGATGTACTCTACCCACACCTTTCCTGTGCGATATTTCTGGCTCATTGAAGAAAATGTGTCATGAAGCGACTCTTTGAGACGTTGATGGCAAGGATATGATAGCAAGTCGTTGGCGGTGCCTTCATGGAATACGGTAAAAAGCGCCTGTATTTCATCCTTGTCATCCTTCAGTCCGTCGTTTATGTTGTGTAACATTGTCCCGACAGCCCGTTTTGTCAGAAAATGCGCTCTGAGGGCCCTAGAACATGCACAGTTTCGAGTTATTGATACATTTGAAATTGAATGCATGACATAATAATTTTTAGAGCGAGCTAATTGCAAGACTAACTAGAATATGCGTGTCCAGACATCATGTGAGTCACTGACGATTTAGTGTGTATTTCCGCCCAGAGCTCCTCCAAACCGCTTCCATTCATCACGTAGCCGATTGCCCCAAGAAACGACATTAGAATGTGAAATCCGCCTAGACGAACAACCACGTTTTTGAGTCCCTCTGAAGTGTCCGATGCGACTATCTCCGCAGCTTTCGCGTATAGGTGCTGGTCAAAGGTTTCGAAACAAGTGCTTTGTTTCAGTTCCACGCACTCTCTTGCGGCAAACTCCAACGCGGAATGTATAGTTGATGGATTGCTCGGTTCCAAGTTAATGAACGGAAGGGTATCAACTGACGTTGTCTGGGGAGCTGGTTGAGCATGAGCAGACAGTGACATTTTCAAAAAGCCGTTCCACGAAGCGGGTAAATTAATACCTGATCACCGTCCAGATAACCACAAGGAGTCCATCATAGACGCAATAGCCACAGCATTAGGGGCTTCCACAGTTAACTCCTTAATCTTGACGTCCTTTGAACCAGGAGTAGAGGACTTCCAATACCACGAAATGTTGAACTTTCTCATCGCCGCAATCACACCAGCATTAGGAACTTCTCGTGTACGTGGGAGTGGAGTTATTTCACTGGCAAGCGCTGGACCTGTGCACTTGATGCCTCCCATGCAGTGAAAAGTGTTTCGCCCGTCCAATGTCCTTATGTTAAAGTCAGCGTTATCAAAGCAAAACTACGTGAACGCACCAGCATTCGGGATTGGACGTTCTTCACGAAGCGCCGAAACTTCGTACCTGTAGACTTCCGCCAAATTTATCGAAAATTCAAGACTATTGAGAAGCTGAATTATTAATTGTTTGGAGTATTGTTGGCCTGTTCCGACAGGCCGAGCGCTGTCACCGAGAAACGCGATCGGGTGCCTTTTCAACAGCGGTTATGCTTTGGGACCGTAACTCGGTAACCGTTTCTTGCATAGACATGGGTAATGTGCCTATGTAAAGCTAAAAGTATGCTTTATAACTTTCATTCTGGGTCTTTAGTCAATATTAGCAGTTGTTTAAAAAATAACGACCTGCTAATTACAAATTATCCAAATTTTCGTGTAAAAATTGTGCTAAAAAATTTAAATTAGTTGTTTTTTCCTTCATCAATAGCAATAAATAGGTCTGATAAGTCCGTTATCCTACTGGTTCATTTTTAGCCTACTTTTCACATTTTGCAAAAATGAGGAAAAAGTAGACTTATGAGATCGGGCAAATGTGAGTCTGTCTGTCTGTCTGTCTGTCTGTCTGTCTGTCAGTCTGTCTGTCTGTCTGTCTGTCTGTCCTTCTGTCTGTCTGTCTGGCTGGCTGTGTGTGTGTCCCCCCCTATCAACTCATAAACGGCTGCAGCAATCGAAACAAAATTTGGTAGGAGTAAAGATCTATACCTGAATATCGCACGGCCATATTTGAAAATGATGTCAGTGCTACCAACTGCTAAAAAATCGCAATTGAAATTTGAGCTCCATGTTGGATATCTTGGAAAGTATGAATGGGAGCTATTTCAAAATTGGCACACGTACAGATCATAATATTTCAGTTTAATTTCCAGGAGGCTAAACATGGCAGTGTTGCCAAAATGATTATAAGCCTCCTGATAGGTCCAATTTTTAAATGCATATAACTTCTATACTATCAATTGGATTTCAACCAAATTTCGTATGTTGTATGTGTACATAACCAGATATGACTGAGCGTATTCTTCAGACCTACCAGGGCTGCCAACTGTTAATAAATGCTCCTAATTTATTTTATCCAAATACCAATATATCAGAAAGTATGCAAGCCGACAGCTTTAAACTATGCACACGTATAGTCCCTGACATTCTATATTAATTTGGAGTAACTTATATACGTCAGTGCTACCAACATGATTCTAAGCCTGCTGACAGGTCCAACTTTAAATACATGTAACTTCCATACTATCATTTGGATTTCAACCAAATTTCGTATGTGCTATGTGTACCATAACAGATATGACTATGCGTATTCTAAGGAGCAACCAGTGCTGCCAACTGTTAATATGTGCTGTCCCTATTTTTGTTACCCTAATATCAATATATCAGAAAGTATGCAAGCCAATAGCTCTAAACTTTGCACACGTATAGTACCTGGCATTCTAGACGAATTTGGAGTAACAAATATACGTCAGTGCTGCCAACATGATTCTAAGCCTGCTGATAGGTCCAATTTTAAAATGCATGTAACTTCTATACTAACTAATGGATTTCATTCAAAATTGGCACAACAATAGATCATATTATTTCAGATTATTTCTGACCAATACATGCATGACATTGTTGCCAACATGATTTTACGCGCGCTGTTAGATCCAATGTTTAACTGCATGTAACGTCCATGCTATTCATAGGACTTCAACCAAATTTTGTATTTTGTACCTTAAGAGACGGAACTAAGAATATATTCAGTCATCAGGGCTGCCAACTGTAGTGCTCTATTAGGATACATTATGCCAGGTATACAGTATTTCGAACTAATTGGAAATTTCGATATTAGCAACTTAATTTCGTCATTATTCTAGATAGGTTCATATTCTGTAGAATAATCATTGGCATGAAAAGTAGGCTGTATAGTTCTTCACGGAACTTCTTGTTATTAATTGCTTAAGCTCACGAGAACTAAATTTGGATCAATATTTTAAACGCAGGAAGCAAAAATGCTGTGTTTGGCACTTATGCCCTATTTAAGCCCTTTTTGAATCCTCCAAAAACTATGACGCGGACACCGCAGAGATGGGGACTTTTCAGGATTTGTATCTAGGGTACTAGGGAACATCTATGCCAAATTTCAGCTTTACATTATTTTTTTTAGGTTGGCCCTGTTTTTTGCATATAATGCCTGGGGTAATAGTATATGAACGCATACGGGACTTTATGGAAACGCTTCGCGCGTCGTCGCTCATTTGTTGAATCTACTCGTGCGGTACCTATTATAACATGGATTAACTAAGTCAGAAACCTTGCCTGCAGTGTACACAACCTCTCACCCTAGTTTCATCGCTATCGGACGAATGGTATGTGAACGCATACAGGACTTATTTGAATCGCTTCGCCCGTCGTCGCTCATTTGTTGAATCTACTCCTGCGCTACCTATTGTTAAGTGGTTTCACTAAGCCAGAAACCTTACCTGAAGTGTACAGAACGTCTCACCCAAGTTTCAACGCAATGGGATGAATGGTATATGTGAACACATGTGGGACTTTCTTGAAACAAACGCACGTCATTTTGTTGATGATACTCGCGCGCCATCTATTAAAAATTGGATTTACTACGCCTATTACTTTTCTGGGACTGTGCACAACAACTCACCAACATTTGATCGCAATTGGACGAATTGTATATGAACGCATCGCAATTGCGCATTTGTTTAAACTACTCGCGCGTTATCTATTGTGAAATGGATTAACTATGCCTATGATCATCCCGGAAGTGTTTACAACAACTCACCAAAATTTGATCGCAATCGGATGAATAGTTCATGAACGCATAAAAGACGAACACACAGACATTATCAATTGAGCTACTGTTGCAATGGTTAGCGGTTTGTCATTCCTTCAAGTTTATCAGAACGAAGTTAGTTTTCTGAGAATATCACACACACTATTAATTTAAGGCCCTCAAAATGTAGTTTTCGGAGACCCTTTATAGATTCCCGAATTTTGTGTCTCACATTGAGAAGCGCAACATATGCTTTGGTCGTCCTTCTAGGATAATTTTTATATTTCGCCTATTTTAGCATATATTGAGATGTTTTTCTCTATATCCACCCTTCTACTGTATGAAAAGTACAGTGAAGAGTTTTATAAATGATTGGTGTATTGACTCTCATGGTTACCATTCCTAATATTACGATGCACCAAGCATCCGAACACGAGGTATAGGCGTACATAAAGATACACAGAAAGACAGACAGACAATTCTATTGTCTACAACATATTACCCAGATATCCAAATATGGGTATATCTACCTCACAGTATCAAACAAAATCATCCTTACGATGAGCCCGTGTGTCGACAAAAAAAATATGCTAAAATGTGCTCTCAGATTAAATTCACCTAACGTGTACTTCCTGACGTGAAATACATTTGAAAGCCTTGTAGACGAAACGCAATACACGTCACATAAAAACTGACCCTCTACGTTGTGCTAGGTGCCCATACACTGGAAGACCCCTTTCATAAATTATAAAGGCTTGTGGTGCATGAAAATTCAGGTTCTTTAGCCTTGAATTGCCCAAATTCCTAAAAGCCGCAAAAAATGCTGGTTCAATTCAGGATTTTTTGAAAATAATGTTGTTGTTTGGAGATATAATAGACCTTCTGTACTATATGTCGAACGTGAAAATTGCATGAAAAAGTTCCAGGTTACCCCTTGACCCCCCTAATTGCATTGATGAATTATACAGTCTACGTTAGTTCCGTGATAACCTCATAGCCATTTGCAAACTTTCACAGAAATGTAATAAATGGAGTGGCATTGCTTCTTACAGAAATAGAAGGAAAGTTGTATGCCACCCCTTGAGATAATGTTCTCATGGTTACCGATTTGCATTCCTTCATTAGTTTGTTAAATTAAATTAAATTAAATTAGTTTTCTGGGAATATTTCAGAAACTGTTGGATTTAGAGCCTTATAATGTAGTTTTCGAAGACCCTTTAGGGCCCCCGAGTTTTGTTTCTGGCACCGAGGGGATTTGTCTCGTCGTTGTACGCCATAATATAATACTAATAATATAATATAGGGAGAAATTATAACACCTATATTTTTTATTATTAATGCAGCCAATGGCCATGTACTTTTCTTTTCAAGGAAGGGATATTATCAGAGAAAGAAGCATTCACATCACGCATGAGCAAAATGGAAATGGCCTACCATTTAACTAAGGACATCTATAAGAAAAGGTCAATATCCTTCAACGCAAAACTAAAACATTACTGCAGTGTCATCCGTCCGGAGGTCTTGCATGCTTCTGAATGCCTCACGATGAACAAAAAAGGCTTGGTCGAGAAACTGGAGGCCAAAGAAAGGAAGATTTTGGGAAAGATATTGGGTTCCATCGAAGACCATGGGGAATACAGAAGACGGCATAACCATGAACTATATACTCATGTGGGGAAGATAAGTAACGTCATCCGGAAGAGAAGGATACCATTTTTTGGGCATGTGAAACGGATGAGCCCAGTGAGACTGACCAACCGCAACATAACTTACTTTCAGGAGAGGAAAACAAAATGGGCCTGGTTCATAGAACAGGTTAAAGATCTGAAAGAAGTGGGGATCACACCAACAGACATTCAGGAGCGCGCCCCACTCAAAAGGAAACTTCAAGCTTGCAAAGGTTTCCAAGAAAAACCGAAGCTGAAAACAGGTAAGATTTGGACCCAGGAACGGAAGGAAGTCCACCAAGAACGAATGCGGGCGTACCGGGCAAACATCAAAGCCAGTAGGAGACAGTTGGAATGACGCGATCCATAGATGGCCTATACGAAATGAATGAATGAATGAATAATATGTGTAAATCGCGTGAAAATATTCTAGATTACTCCTTTATCCCCTTAAGCGCATTATACGTATTGATGAATTTGACGGCTTAATTTGGTTCCGTGATAACCTTCTAGCCGTTTGCAAACTTTCACACTAATGTAATTAATGGAATTGCATTGCGTCTTACAGCAATAGATGGACCTCTGAGAATCTGTTGCCATGGTTACTGGCTTGTATTCGTTCATTAGTTTATTAAATGAAATTAGTTTTCTAGGAATATCTCAAAAACGGTTGGTCTTAGGGCCTTAAAATGAGTTTTTTGGGGACCCGAGTTTTTTCTCTCACATTGAGGGGCTGAAAATGAGCTTTGTCTCGTCCTTCTACGCCTATTTCAGCATGTATTTTAAGGGGGTAGGCCCCCTTTTATGAGAGGTACGGAGAAGAGTTACATCAATGATAAGTGTCGTGCCTCTGATGGATATCTGTACCAAATGTTACTTTGGTACACCCAGCCGTTCTCGAGTTATAAGGGAACAAAGTTGTCCACAGAAAAACAAACAAACAAACAAACAGACAGACAGACAGACAGACAGACAAAAAAATATTTTCGCGCGCATCCATCAAAGAACATTCTGAAACGCGTAAACAACTCAAATTTCCGTAGATTTTCAGTGAAAAACAGACAAACTTTCATTTATATATAGAGAGAGATATACTGCACCGCTCGGTGTTGACCGTGTTTTATTGCACAAATTTAGGTTCTACTCGCTAACCGTTGGAGATATACGAAAAGTGATAAGGACTTTCCGGATAGAAAATTAAATTTTAAAGCTCGTGTTTGCCATCAAAAGTTTGCTATTTCTTAGCGTTCTCTTTTTATTTGAAATGGAAATATGAGATTTTGAAACCGAAGGGTGTAGTGACGTCACAAATGTCAGTTTTACTCGCTAACCGTTGGAGATACACGAAAAGTGATAAGGACCTTTCGGATAGGAAATTAAATTTCAAAGTTCGAATGTGCCATCAAAAGTTTGCTATTTCCTACCGTTCTCTTTTTATTTGATATGGAAATATGAAATTTTGAAACCAAAGGGTGTAGTGACGTCACTAAAATGGTCGCCATTTTTTAACAGTACAAAATTTCGAAATTAAAAGTACCCTATTTGTAAAGCTGGTAAATCAGCTACATCCTTCAAAATTTCATTTAAATCGGACCAGTGGTTCTTGCGTTATTGAGTAACACACAGACAGATAGACAGACAGAAAGACAGACACACACCATCTCATTTTTATATATTAGTATGATAAGATATAAGATATAAGATAAGATAAGATAAGATAAGCTAAGATAAGATGTAGGCCACAGAGTTATGTAAACGTTGACTTCGATCGCATGATTAGGACACGAGAAATAAAAACTTAATTTTAAAATTTCGCACCGCCGCCATCTTGAAGGTATGTAAACAATTGAACTAATTTAGATGTCAGTGCATTACAATGTGTATATACATTTGTTGTACCAAGTTTCAGTGGGTTCGGATGATTAAATCACGAGAAAAGTAGATTTAAATTTTTCAAATTCAATTGGCCGCCATGCTCGTTTTGTACTTAACAGGTTTTTGAAAGTCACATAAGTGAACTTCTAGTAGTGCCCTTTATCACCGTACAATATTTCAGGGTGATACGAGTAATAGGCTAGTTTCGGAGATATAGAATGCCAGTGAAATATTTCGCACAGCCGCCATGTTGGATCGGTGGGACGTAATAAAATTTGAAGGTCACGGTCTGGATCGGCCAATATAGTACTATGACTTTGAGTTTCATTGAAATCGCTCCAGGCGTTTAGATTTTATTAGGGGAAAGGGAGGGGGGGGGGGGACGACACACATTACGCCACACACACACTTATACGCACACACATGGACATAAGGTGATCTCATAAGCCTATATTTTTTAGCCTACTTTTCACATTTTGCAAAAATGAGGAAAAAGTAGACTTATGAGATCGGGTAAATGTGTGTCTGTCTGTCTGTCTGTCTGTCTGTCTGTCTGGCTGTGTGTGTGTCCCCCCCCCCACCTTATCAACTCCTAAACGGCTGCAGCAATCAAAACAAAATTTGGTAGGAGTAAAGATCTATACCTGAATATCTCACGGCCATATTTGAAAATGATGTCAGTGCTACCAACTGCTAAAAAATCGCAATTGAAATTTGAGCTCCATGTTGGATATCTTGGAAAGTATGAATGGGAGCTATTTCAAAATTGACACACGTACAGATCATAATATTTCAGTTTAATTTCCAGGAGGCCAAACATGGCAAAATGATTATAAGCCTCCTGATAGGTCCAATTTTAAATGCATATAACTTCTACACTATCAATTGGAATTCAACCAAATTTCGTATGTTGTATGTGTACATAACCAGATATGACTGAGCGTATTCTTAAGACCTGCCAGGGCTGCCAACTGTTAATAAATGCTCCTAATTTATTTTATCCAAATGCCAATATATCAGAAAGTATGCAAGCCGACAGCTTTAAACTATGCACACGTTTAGTACCTGACATTCTATATTAATTTGGAGTAACTTATATACGTCAGTGATACCAACATGATTCTAAGCCTGCTGACAAGTCCAACTTTAAATACATGTAACTTCCATACTATCATTTGGATGTCAACCAAATTTCGTGTGTGCTATGTGTACCATAACAGATATGACTATGCGTATTCTAAGGAGCAACCAGGGTGGCCAACTGTTAATATGTGCTGTCCCTATTTTTGTTACCCTAATATCAATATATCAGAAAGTATGCAAGCCAATAGCTCTAAACTTTGCACACGTATAGTACCTGGCATTCTAGACGAATTTGGAGTAACAAATATACGTCAGTGCTGCCAACATGATTCTAAGCCTGCTGATAGGTCCAATTTTAAAATGCATGTAACTTCTATACTAACTAATGGATTTCATTCATAATTGGCAAAACAATAGATCATATTATTTCAGATTATTTCTGACCAATACATGCATGACATTGTTGCCAACATGATTTTACGTGCCCTGTTAGATCCAATGTTTAACTGCATGTAACGTCTAAGCTATTCATTGGACTTCAACCAAATTTTGTATTTTGTACATTAAGAGATGGAACTAAGAATATATTCAGTCATCAGGGCTGCCAACTGTAGTGCTCTATTAGGATACATTATGCCAGGTATACAGTATTTCGAACTAATTGGAAATTTCGATATTAGCAACTTAATTTCGTCATTATTCTAGATAGGTTCATATTCTGTAGAATAATCATTGGCATGAAAAGTAGGCTGTATAGTTCTTCACGGAACTTCTTGTTATTAATTGCTTAAGCTCACGAGAACTAAATTTGGATCAATATTTTAAACGCAGGAAGCAAAAATGCTGTGTTTGGCACTTATGCCCTATTTAAGCCCTTTTTGAATCCTCCAAAAACTATGACGCGGACACCGCAGAGATGGGGACTTTTCAGGATTTGTATCTAGGGTACTAGGGAACATCTATGCCAAATTTCAGCTTTACATTATTTTTTTTAGGTTGGCCCTGTTTTTTGCATATAATGCCTGGGGTAATAGTATATGAACGCATACGGGACTTTATGGAAACGCTTCGCGCGTCGTCGCTCATTTGTTGAATCTACTCGTGCGGTACCTATTATAACATGGATTAACTAAGTCAGAAACCTTGCCTGCAGTGTACACAACCTCTCACCCTAGTTTCATCGCTATCGGACGAATGGTATGTGAACGCATACAGGACTTATTTGAATCGCTTCGCCCGTCGTCGCTCATTTGTTGAATCTACTCCTGCGCTACCTATTGTTAAGTGGTTTCACTAAGCCAGAAACCTTACCTGAAGTGTACAGAACGTCTCACCCAAGTTTCAACGCAATGGGATGAATGGTATATGTGAACACATGTGGGACTTTCTTGAAACAAACGCACGTCATTTTGTTGAAGATACTCGCGCGCCATCTATTAAAAATTGGATTTACTACGCCTATTACTTTTCTGGGACTGTGCACAACAACTCACCAACATTTGATCGCAATTGGACGAATTGTATATGAACGCATCGCAATTGCGCATTTGTTTAAACTACTCGCGCGTTATCTATTGTGAAATGGATTAACTATGCCTATGATCATCCCGGAAGTGTTTACAACAACTCACCAAAATTTGATCGCAATCGGATGAATAGTTCATGAACGCATAAAAGACGAACACACAGACATTATCAATTGAGCTACTGTTGCAATGGTTAGCGGTTTGTCATTCCTTCAAGTTTATCAGAACGAAGTTAGTTTTCTGAGAATATCACACACACTATTAATTTAAGGCCCTCAAAATGTAGTTTTCGGAGACCCTTTATAGATTCCCGAATTTTGTGTCTCACATTGAGAAGCGCAACATATGCTTTGGTCGTCCTTCTAGGATAATTTTTATATTTCGCCTATTTTAGCATATATTGAGATGTTTTTCTCTATATCCACCCTTCTACTGTATGAAAAGTACAGTGAAGAGTTTTATAAATGATTGGTGTATTGACTCTCATGGTTACCATTCCTAATATTACGATGCACCAAGCATCCGAACACGAGGTATAGGCGTACATAAAGATACACAGAAAGACAGACAGACAATTCTATTGTCTACAACATATTACCCAGATATCCAAATATGGGTATATCTACCTCACAGTATCAAACAAAATCATCCTTACGATGAGCCCGTGTGTCGACAAAAAAAATATGCTAAAATGTGCTCTCAGATTAAATTCACCTAACGTGTACTTCCTGACGTGAAATACATTTGAAAGCCTTGTAGACGAAACGCAATACACGTCACATAAAAACTGACCCTCTACGTTGTGCTAGGTGCCCATACACTGGAAGACCCCTTTCATAAATTATAAAGGCTTGTGGTGCATGAAAATTCAGGTTCTTTAGCCTCGAATTGCCCAAATTCCTAAAAGCCGCAAAAAATGCTGGTTCAATTCAGGATTTTTTGAAAATAATGTTGTTGTTTGGAGATATAATAGACCTTCTGTACTATATGTCGAACGTGAAAATTGCATGAAAAAGTTCCAGGTTACCCCTTGACCCCCCTAATTGCATTGATGAATTATACAGTCTACGTTAGTTCCGTGATAACCTCATAGCCATTTGCAAACTTTCACAGAAATGTAATAAATGGAGTGGCATTGCTTCTTACAGAAATAGAAGGAAAGTTGTATGCCACCCCTTGAGATAATGTTCTCATGGTTACCGATTTGCATTCCTTCATTAGTTTGTTAAATTAAATTAAATTAAATTAGTTTTCTGGGAATATTTCAGAAACTGTTGGATTTAGAGCCTTATAATGTAGTTTTCGAAGACCCTTTAGGGCCCCCGAGTTTTGTTTCTGGCACCGAGGGGATTTGTCTCGTCGTTGTACGCCATAATATAATACTAATAATATAATATAGGGAGAAATTATAACACCTATATTTTTTATTATTAATGCAGCCAATGGCCATGTACTTTTCTTTTCAAGGAAGGGATATTATCAGAGAAAGAAGCATTCACATCACGCATGAGCAAAATGGAAATGGCCTACCATTTAACTAAGGACATCTATAAGAAAAGGTCAATATCCTTCAACGCAAAACTAAAACATTACTGCAGTGTCATCCGTCCGGAGGTCTTGCATGCTTCTGAATGCCTCACGATGAACAAAAAAGGCTTGGTCGAGAAACTGGAGGCCAAAGAAAGGAAGATTTTGGGAAAGATATTGGGTTCCATCGAAGACCATGGGGAATACAGAAGACGGCATAACCATGAACTATATACTCATGTGGGGAAGATAAGTAACGTCATCCGGAAGAGAAGGATACCATTTTTTGGGCATGTGAAACGGATGAGCCCAGTGAGACTGACCAACCGCAACATAACTTACTTTCAGGAGAGGAAAACAAAATGGGCCTGGTTCATAGAACAGGTTAAAGATCTGAAAGAAGTGGGGATCACACCAACAGACATTCAGGAGCGCGCCCCACTCAAAAGGAAACTTCAAGCTTGCAAAGGTTTCCAAGAAAAACCGAAGCTGAAAACAGGTAAGATTTGGACCCAGGAACGGAAGGAAGTCCACCAAGAACGAATGCGGGCGTACCGGGCAAACATCAAAGCCAGTAGGAGACAGTTGGAATGACGCGATCCATAGATGGCCTATACGAAATGAATGAATGAATGAATAATATGTGTAAATCGCGTGAAAATATTCTAGATTACTCCTTTATCCCCTTAAGCGCATTATACGTATTGATGAATTTGACGGCTTAATTTGGTTCCGTGATAACCTTCTAGCCGTTTGCAAACTTTCACACTAATGTAATTAATGGAATTGCATTGCGTCTTACAGCAATAGATGGACCTCTGAGAATCTGTTGCCATGGTTACTGGCTTGTATTCGTTCATTAGTTTATTAAATGAAATTAGTTTTCTAGGAATATCTCAAAAACGGTTGGTCTTAGGGCCTTAAAATGAGTTTTTTGGGGACCCGAGTTTTTTCTCTCACATTGAGGGGCTGAAAATGAGCTTTGTCTCGTCCTTCTACGCCTATTTCAGCATGTATTTTAAGGGGGTAGGCCCCCTTTTATGAGAGGTACGGAGAAGAGTTACATCAATGATAAGTGTCGTGCCTCTGATGGATATCTGTACCAAATGTTACTTTGGTACACCCAGCCGTTCTCGAGTTATAAGGGAACAAAGTTGTCCACAGAAAAACAAACAAACAAACAAACAGACAGACAGACAGACAGACAGACAAAAAAATATTTTCGCGCGCATCCATCAAAGAACATTCTGAAACGCGTCAACAACTCAAATTTCCGTAGATTTTCAGTGAAAAACAGACAAACTTTCATTTATATATAGAGAGAGATATACTGCACCGCTCGGTGTTGACCGTGTTTTATTGCACAAATTTAGGTTCTACTCGCTAACCGTTGGAGATATACGAAAAGTGATAAGGACTTTCCGGATAGAAAATTAAATTTTAAAGCTCGTGTTTGCCATCAAAAGTTTGCTATTTCTTAGCGTTCTCTTTTTATTTGAAATGGAAATATGAAATTTTGAAACCGAAGGGTGTAGTGACGTCACAAATGTCAGTTTTACTCGCTAACCGTTGGAGATACACGAAAAGTGATAAGGACCTTTCGGATAGGAAATTAAATTTCAAAGTTCGAATGTGCCATCAAAAGTTTGCTATTTCCTACCGTTCTCTTTTTATTTGATATGGAAATATGAAATTTTGAAACCAAAGGGTGTAGTGACGTCACTAAAATGGTCGCCATTTTTTAACAGTACAAAATTTCGAAATTAAAAGTACCCTATTTGTAAAGCTGGTAAATCAGCTACATCCTTCAAAATTTCATTTAAATCGGACCAGTGGTTCTTGCGTTATTGAGTAACACACAGACAGATAGACAGACAGAAAGACAGACACACACCATCTCATTTTTATATATTAGTATGATAAGATATAAGATATAAGATAAGATAAGATAAGATAAGCTAAGATAAGATGTAGGCCACAGAGTTATGTAAACGTTGACTTCGATCGCATGATTAGGACACGAGAAATAAAAACTTAATTTTAAAATTTCGCACCGCCGCCATCTTGAAGGTATGTAAACAATTGAACTAATTTAGATGTCAGTGCATTACAATGTGTATATACATTTGTTGTACCAAGTTTCAGTGGGTTCGGATGATTAAATCACGAGAAAAGTAGATTTAAATTTTTCAAATTCAATTGGCCGCCATGCTCGTTTTGTACTTAACAGGTTTTTGAAAGTCACATAAGTGAACTTCTAGTAGTGCCCTTTATCACCGTACAATATTTCAGGGTGATACGAGTAATAGGCTAGTTTCGGAGATATAGAATGCCAGTGAAATATTTCGCACAGCCGCCATGTTGGATCGGTGGGACGTAATAAAATTTGAAGGTCACGGTCTGGATCGGCCAATATAGTACTATGACTTTGAGTTTCATTGAAATCGCTCCAGGCGTTTAGATTTTATTAGGGGAAAGGGAGGGGGGGGGGGGGACGACACACATTACGCCACACACACACTTATACGCACACACATGGACATAAGGTGATCTCATAAGCCTATATTTTTTAGCCTACTTTTCACATTTTGCAAAAATGAGGAAAAAGTAGACTTATGAGATCGGGTAAATGTGTGTCTGTCTGTCTGTCTGTCTGTCTGTCTGTCTGTCTGGCTGTGTGTGTGTCCCCCCCACCTTATCAACTCCTAAACGGCTGCAGCAATCAAAACAAAATTTGGTAGGAGTAAAGATCTATACCTGAATATCTCACGGCCATATTTGAAAATGATGTCAGTGCTACCAACTGCTAAAAAATCGCAATTGAAATTTGAGCTCCATGTTGGATATCTTGGAAAGTATGAATGGGAGCTATTTCAAAATTGACACACGTACAGATCATAATATTTCAGTTTAATTTCCAGGAGGCCAAACATGGCAAAATGATTATAAGCCTCCTGATAGGTCCAATTTTAAATGCATATAACTTCTACACTATCAATTGGAATTCAACCAAATTTCGTATGTTGTATGTGTACATAACCAGATATGACTGAGCGTATTCTTAAGACCTGCCAGGGCTGCCAACTGTTAATAAATGCTCCTAATTTATTTTATCCAAATGCCAATATATCAGAAAGTATGCAAGCCGACAGCTTTAAACTATGCACACGTTTAGTACCTGACATTCTATATTAATTTGGAGTAACTTATATACGTCAGTGATACCAACATGATTCTAAGCCTGCTGACAAGTCCAACTTTAAATACATGTAACTTCCATACTATCATTTGGATGTCAACCAAATTTCGTGTGTGCTATGTGTACCATAACAGATATGACTATGCGTATTCTAAGGAGCAACCAGGGTGGCCAACTGTTAATATGTGCTGTCCCTATTTTTGTTACCCTAATATCAATATATCAGAAAGTATGCAAGCCAATAGCTCTAAACTTTGCACACGTATAGTACCTGGCATTCTAGACGAATTTGGAGTAACAAATATACGTCAGTGCTGCCAACATGATTCTAAGCCTGCTGATAGGTCCAATTTTAAAATGCATGTAACTTCTATACTAACTAATGGATTTCATTCATAATTGGCAAAACAATAGATCATATTATTTCAGATTATTTCTGACCAATACATGCATGACATTGTTGCCAACATGATTTTACGTGCCCTGTTAGATCCAATGTTTAACTGCATGTAACGTCTAAGCTATTCATTGGACTTCAACCAAATTTTGTATTTTGTACATTAAGAGATGGAACTAAGAATATATTCAGTCATCAGGGCTGCCAACTGTAGTGCTCTATTAGGATACATTATGCCAGGTATACAGTATTTCGAACTAATTGGAAATTTCGATATTAGCAACTTAATTTCGTCATTATTCTAGATAGGTTCATATTCTGTAGAATAATCATTGGCATGAAAAGTAGGCTGTATAGTTCTTCACGGAACTTCTTGTTATTAATTGCTTAAGCTCACGAGAACTAAATTTGGATCAATATTTTAAACGCAGGAAGCAAAAATGCTGTGTTTGGCACTTATGCCCTATTTAAGCCCTTTTTGAATCCTCCAAAAACTATGACGCGGACACCGCAGAGATGGGGACTTTTCAGGATTTGTATCTAGGGTACTAGGGAACATCTATGCCAAATTTCAGCTTTACATTATTTTTTTTAGGTTGGCCCTGTTTTTTGCATATAATGCCTGGGGTAATAGTATATGAACGCATACGGGACTTTATGGAAACGCTTCGCGCGTCGTCGCTCATTTGTTGAATCTACTCGTGCGGTACCTATTATAACATGGATTAACTAAGTCAGAAACCTTGCCTGCAGTGTACACAACCTCTCACCCTAGTTTCATCGCTATCGGACGAATGGTATGTGAACGCATACAGGACTTATTTGAATCGCTTCGCCCGTCGTCGCTCATTTGTTGAATCTACTCCTGCGCTACCTATTGTTAAGTGGTTTCACTAAGCCAGAAACCTTACCTGAAGTGTACAGAACGTCTCACCCAAGTTTCAACGCAATGGGATGAATGGTATATGTGAACACATGTGGGACTTTCTTGAAACAAACGCACGTCATTTTGTTGAAGATACTCGCGCGCCATCTATTAAAAATTGGATTTACTACGCCTATTACTTTTCTGGGACTGTGCACAACAACTCACCAACATTTGATCGCAATTGGACGAATTGTATATGAACGCATCGCAATTGCGCATTTGTTTAAACTACTCGCGCGTTATCTATTGTGAAATGGATTAACTATGCCTATGATCATCCCGGAAGTGTTTACAACAACTCACCAAAATTTGATCGCAATCGGATGAATAGTTCATGAACGCATAAAAGACGAACACACAGACATTATCAATTGAGCTACTGTTGCAATGGTTAGCGGTTTGTCATTCCTTCAAGTTTATCAGAACGAAGTTAGTTTTCTGAGAATATCACACACACTATTAATTTAAGGCCCTCAAAATGTAGTTTTCGGAGACCCTTTATAGATTCCCGAATTTTGTGTCTCACATTGAGAAGCGCAACATATGCTTTGGTCGTCCTTCTAGGATAATTTTTATATTTCGCCTATTTTAGCATATATTGAGATGTTTTTCTCTATATCCACCCTTCTACTGTATGAAAAGTACAGTGAAGAGTTTTATAAATGATTGGTGTATTGACTCTCATGGTTACCATTCCTAATATTACGATGCACCAAGCATCCGAACACGAGGTATAGGCGTACATAAAGATACACAGAAAGACAGACAGACAATTCTATTGTCTACAACATATTACCCAGATATCCAAATATGGGTATATCTACCTCACAGTATCAAACAAAATCATCCTTACGATGAGCCCGTGTGTCGACAAAAAAAATATGCTAAAATGTGCTCTCAGATTAAATTCACCTAACGTGTACTTCCTGACGTGAAATACATTTGAAAGCCTTGTAGACGAAACGCAATACACGTCACATAAAAACTGACCCTCTACGTTGTGCTAGGTGCCCATACACTGGAAGACCCCTTTCATAAATTATAAAGGCTTGTGGTGCATGAAAATTCAGGTTCTTTAGCCTCGAATTGCCCAAATTCCTAAAAGCCGCAAAAAATGCTGGTTCAATTCAGGATTTTTTGAAAATAATGTTGTTGTTTGGAGATATAATAGACCTTCTGTACTATATGTCGAACGTGAAAATTGCATGAAAAAGTTCCAGGTTACCCCTTGACCCCCCTAATTGCATTGATGAATTATACAGTCTACGTTAGTTCCGTGATAACCTCATAGCCATTTGCAAACTTTCACAGAAATGTAATAAATGGAGTGGCATTGCTTCTTACAGAAATAGAAGGAAAGTTGTATGCCACCCCTTGAGATAATGTTCTCATGGTTACCGATTTGCATTCCTTCATTAGTTTGTTAAATTAAATTAAATTAAATTAGTTTTCTGGGAATATTTCAGAAACTGTTGGATTTAGAGCCTTATAATGTAGTTTTCGAAGACCCTTTAGGGCCCCCGAGTTTTGTTTCTGGCACCGAGGGGATTTGTCTCGTCGTTGTACGCCATAATATAATACTAATAATATAATATAGGGAGAAATTATAACACCTATATTTTTTATTATTAATGCAGCCAATGGCCATGTACTTTTCTTTTCAAGGAAGGGATATTATCAGAGAAAGAAGCATTCACATCACGCATGAGCAAAATGGAAATGGCCTACCATTTAACTAAGGACATCTATAAGAAAAGGTCAATATCCTTCAACGCAAAACTAAAACATTACTGCAGTGTCATCCGTCCGGAGGTCTTGCATGCTTCTGAATGCCTCACGATGAACAAAAAAGGCTTGGTCGAGAAACTGGAGGCCAAAGAAAGGAAGATTTTGGGAAAGATATTGGGTTCCATCGAAGACCATGGGGAATACAGAAGACGGCATAACCATGAACTATATACTCATGTGGGGAAGATAAGTAACGTCATCCGGAAGAGAAGGATACCATTTTTTGGGCATGTGAAACGGATGAGCCCAGTGAGACTGACCAACCGCAACATAACTTACTTTCAGGAGAGGAAAACAAAATGGGCCTGGTTCATAGAACAGGTTAAAGATCTGAAAGAAGTGGGGATCACACCAACAGACATTCAGGAGCGCGCCCCACTCAAAAGGAAACTTCAAGCTTGCAAAGGTTTCCAAGAAAAACCGAAGCTGAAAACAGGTAAGATTTGGACCCAGGAACGGAAGGAAGTCCACCAAGAACGAATGCGGGCGTACCGGGCAAACATCAAAGCCAGTAGGAGACAGTTGGAATGACGCGATCCATAGATGGCCTATACGAAATGAATGAATGAATGAATAATATGTGTAAATCGCGTGAAAATATTCTAGATTACTCCTTTATCCCCTTAAGCGCATTATACGTATTGATGAATTTGACGGCTTAATTTGGTTCCGTGATAACCTTCTAGCCGTTTGCAAACTTTCACACTAATGTAATTAATGGAATTGCATTGCGTCTTACAGCAATAGATGGACCTCTGAGAATCTGTTGCCATGGTTACTGGCTTGTATTCGTTCATTAGTTTATTAAATGAAATTAGTTTTCTAGGAATATCTCAAAAACGGTTGGTCTTAGGGCCTTAAAATGAGTTTTTTGGGGACCCGAGTTTTTTCTCTCACATTGAGGGGCTGAAAATGAGCTTTGTCTCGTCCTTCTACGCCTATTTCAGCATGTATTTTAAGGGGGTAGGCCCCCTTTTATGAGAGGTACGGAGAAGAGTTACATCAATGATAAGTGTCGTGCCTCTGATGGATATCTGTACCAAATGTTACTTTGGTACACCCAGCCGTTCTCGAGTTATAAGGGAACAAAGTTGTCCACAGAAAAACAAACAAACAAACAGACAGACAGACAGACAGACAAAAAAATATTTTCGCGCGCATCCATCAAAGAACATTCTGAAACGCGTAAACAACTCAAATTTCCGTAGATTTTCAGTGAAAAACAGACAAACTTTCATTTATATATAGAGAGAGATATACTGCACCGCTCGGTGTTGACCGTGTTTTATTGCACAAATTTAGGTTCTACTCGCTAACCGTTGGAGATATACGAAAAGTGATAAGGACTTTCCGGATAGAAAATTAAATTTTAAAGCTCGTGTTTGCCATCAAAAGTTTGCTATTTCTTAGCGTTCTCTTTTTATTTGAAATGGAAATATGAAATTTTGAAACCGAAGGGTGTAGTGACGTCACAAATGTCAGTTTTACTCGCTAACCGTTGGAGATACACGAAAAGTGATAAGGACCTTTCGGATAGGAAATTAAATTTCAAAGTTCGAACGTGCCATCAAAAGTTTGCTATTTCCTACCGTTCTCTTTTTATTTGATATGGAAATATGAAATTTTGAAACCAAAGGGTGTAGTGACGTCACTAAAATGGTCGCCATTTTTTAACAGTACAAAATTTCGAAATTAAAAGTACCCTATTTGTAAAGCTGGTAAATCAGCTACATCCTTCAAAATTTCATTTAAATCGGACCAGTGGTTCTTGCGTTATTGAGTAACACACAGACAGATAGACAGACAGAAAGACAGACACACACCATCTCATTTTTATATATTAGTATGATAAGATATAAGATATAAGATAAGATAAGATAAGATAAGCTAAGATAAGATGTAGGCCACAGAGTTATGTAAACGTTGACTTCGATCGCATGATTAGGACACGAGAAATAAAAACTTAATTTTAAAATTTCGCACCGCCGCCATCTTGAAGGTATGTAAACAATTGAACTAATTTAGATGTCAGTGCATTACAATGTGTATATACATTTGTTGTACCAAGTTTCAGTGGGTTCGGATGATTAAATCACGAGAAAAGTAGATTTAAATTTTTCAAATTCAATTGGCCGCCATGCTCGTTTTGTACTTAACAGGTTTTTGAAAGTCACATAAGTGAACTTCTAGTAGTGCCCTTTATCACCGTACAATATTTCAGGGTGATACGAGTAATAGGCTAGTTTCGGAGATATAGAATGCCAGTGAAATATTTCGCACAGCCGCCATGTTGGATCGGTGGGACGTAATAAAATTTGAAGGTCACGGTCTGGATCGGCCAATATAGTACTATGACTTTGAGTTTCATTGAAATCGCTCCAGGCGTTTAGATTTTATTAGGGGAAAGGGAGGGGGGGGGGGGGGACGACACACATTACGCCACACACACACTTATACGCACACACATGGACATAAGGTGATCTCATAAGCCTATATTTTTTAGCCTACTTTTCACATTTTGCAAAAATGAGGAAAAAGTAGACTTATGAGATCGGGTAAATGTGTGTCTGTCTGTCTGTCTGTCTGTCTGTCTGTCTGGCTGTGTGTGTGTCCCCCCCCACCTTATCAACTCCTAAACGGCTGCAGCAATCAAAACAAAATTTGGTAGGAGTAAAGATCTATACCTGAATATCTCACGGCCATATTTGAAAATGATGTCAGTGCTACCAACTGCTAAAAAATCGCAATTGAAATTTGAGCTCCATGTTGGATATCTTGGAAAGTATGAATGGGAGCTATTTCAAAATTGACACACGTACAGATCATAATATTTCAGTTTAATTTCCAGGAGGCCAAACATGGCAAAATGATTATAAGCCTCCTGATAGGTCCAATTTTAAATGCATATAACTTCTACACTATCAATTGGAATTCAACCAAATTTCGTATGTTGTATGTGTACATAACCAGATATGACTGAGCGTATTCTTAAGACCTGCCAGGGCTGCCAACTGTTAATAAATGCTCCTAATTTATTTTATCCAAATGCCAATATATCAGAAAGTATGCAAGCCGACAGCTTTAAACTATGCACACGTTTAGTACCTGACATTCTATATTAATTTGGAGTAACTTATATACGTCAGTGATACCAACATGATTCTAAGCCTGCTGACAAGTCCAACTTTAAATACATGTAACTTCCATACTATCATTTGGATGTCAACCAAATTTCGTGTGTGCTATGTGTACCATAACAGATATGACTATGCGTATTCTAAGGAGCAACCAGGGTGGCCAACTGTTAATATGTGCTGTCCCTATTTTTGTTACCCTAATATCAATATATCAGAAAGTATGCAAGCCAATAGCTCTAAACTTTGCACACGTATAGTACCTGGCATTCTAGACGAATTTGGAGTAACAAATATACGTCAGTGCTGCCAACATGATTCTAAGCCTGCTGATAGGTCCAATTTTAAAATGCATGTAACTTCTATACTAACTAATGGATTTCATTCATAATTGGCAAAACAATAGATCATATTATTTCAGATTATTTCTGACCAATACATGCATGACATTGTTGCCAACATGATTTTACGTGCCCTGTTAGATCCAATGTTTAACTGCATGTAACGTCTAAGCTATTCATTGGACTTCAACCAAATTTTGTATTTTGTACATTAAGAGATGGAACTAAGAATATATTCAGTCATCAGGGCTGCCAACTGTAGTGCTCTATTAGGATACATTATGCCAGGTATACAGTATTTCGAACTAATTGGAAATTTCGATATTAGCAACTTAATTTCGTCATTATTCTAGATAGGTTCATATTCTGTAGAATAATCATTGGCATGAAAAGTAGGCTGTATAGTTCTTCACGGAACTTCTTGTTATAAATTAAAATTGGTTAAAAATAGAGCCAAAAATAGAGCCTCTTATGACGTAAGATTTGTTGGCATTAAATAATTATCTTATAATATTTCAGCGGAAGTAAGAAAAGAAACCCTACGAGTGTTAGGACTGATTGAACATGAATAGTCGCCCACTAAGCTAGAAGTTTAAATTAAATTTTGCGAAGACAATCACACTCCACCGCAAGGAGTAAGATGCTGAGCCGAACAGACGCCTTTTTGGCTGTAATGCGGTGTTGTAATGCTGACGTCAGTCAAACCGCCACCAGCTTAGCGCTAAGCCGTCTCGCGACCGACTTATTCAAGCTTACTTAAGGGTAATCACTCTTGAATCAACAGATGCTCTGAATACACTGCATTAAGAGGCTGATTAACGCCTTGACTTCCAGAGGATGGAGTGGGAGAGTAGAAATTCAGATTACATTGGTTGGTTTTCCAGCCTGTGGGATGCCTAATGGTAAACCAACTCCTAAACGTTAATTATATAACGTGATGAACGTTACATTTGCTGTACGTTGGAAGCGTCAATATGCAGTAATTTAACATTGCGAAATGAAGGCTGTAAGCTATTAGATCGTGTAATGAATTAATAGTTCAGGCCCGCAACTTCCGGCTGTGTACACCGGTGCTCTGTGAAGTTATGGATCGATTCTTTTTGTGATGCTTGTACCAATTTATACTTTTCAGTCGGTCAATTAGATTAGGTAGGTTAATATCATCACATATATATATATATATATATATATATATATATATATTATTTCTGTAGTATAGATCCCTCCTGTGGCGCTCACAAGAGACCGATCGTGACAAGTGAGCATTTAAATGAAAGAGAATAGACATTAGCAGTGACGAATTTCACTCTAATTTCATAAATATCTATATTTTTTTTAAATGACATTTAGAAAAAATGTATGAAGTGTGCGATTTGCAGATACTGTTGCTGTGGGGAAATACGCTCCATAATATTGCTGTCCACTTCATATTTTGGCCGCTGTGACGGCTATTTCATGTCATTTTAACATTCTGAGGTATTTCCTTTATCATTTTGCATGGATTTCACAAACAGTAAATAAAGGAATGAGTAGGCCTACTCAAATCGTATAATTTCATAAATATCGAATAACCGGTGAGTGTTATGATGATCCAATTTTCAGTGATTGCCTTCTTAAGTTAGGGAACATAGAACTAGGAATTCTAACTGAAATGTAAATAGTGTTCTATAATCATTTGGTTGAAATAAAAACCTAACATATTTCCCTACAGCAACAGTATCTACAAATCGCACACTACATACATTTTTTTCTAAAGTCATTTTTTAAAGAATTTATAGATATTTATGAAATTAGAGTGAAATTCTTCACTGCTAATGTCTATTCTCTTTCATTTGAATGCTCATTTGTCACGATCGGTCGCTTGTGAGCGCCGCAGGAGGGATCTATACTACTGAAATAATTTACAGGGTGTATCTTAACTATACCGAAAAAGAAATCAGGGACGCTCTGCATGTTATGTAAAAGACGATGCCACAATCGAATTGGCGGAAAAATTTTTCCCTCCGAGAAAATGAGGTTTGTACTGAATTTGTGGATGCGGAGAGGAGAGTGATACCGGTAATATCAACAACGGGCGATGATCAAGATATTCCTGACGTCCGGGAAAAATATCATCCAAACAAGAAATGTGTGTTTCCCGAGAACGTCCGAAATCGAAAGTGCAGTGCTCATTGGTTCGAGTTGTACTCTTGGTTACATTACAGTGTTGAAAAGGACGCAGTTTTGTTTTGTTTTGTTTTGAATGCATGAAAGGCAGTCGAATGGTTGGTATCACAGGTAGAAGTTGGTTCTCCGAAGCGAAGAGAACATTTTATATCGACGGTTTCCAAAATTTGAGAAAGGCGGGTGAAAAATTCAAATCACATCAAAACAGTGACTTTCACCAGAGAAATTGTGAACGTATCATTAATAGAGAAAATAGCAAGCCTGTAACTGCGAAGATTTACGAGGGAATGTTGAAACAAATGAGCGTTGCCCGCAAATGTTTTCTTGCTGTTATTAGTTGTCTTAGATATTTAATGCTTACTGGTAGCACTGTTCGCGGCCACAACTCTGATCAAGGCAACCTCGTGGAGCTTTTACAGGAGAGAAAAGACGATGTACCCGAACTTACTTGGTGGATGTCGCGTCGTAACAATTTCCTCAGCCCTGACATGCAGAATGAGGTGATTGAAACAATGGCCCACTCTGTCCTTCGAGACATAGCAAAACAGGTACACGAATTACCTTTTTTGCAATTATTGCTGATGTCACCACCGATATTGCGAGCCTTGAGCAGTTCTCTGTATGTGTTAGGTTGGTTCACCCTAAAACCTTTCAAGTAACTGAACATTTTCTCGGGTTGTACAACCCACAAAATGCAACCGCTAAAACGCTGGCTGGTGCCATAAAAGATGTTCTCTTAAGGCTAAATTTTCCATTGTGAAAATTGCGGGGTCATTGTTTTGATGACGCCTCTAACATGTCGGGGCACATTAAGGGAGTTCAAATATTTATATCTGATGAGCAGCCAAAATCCCCTTATGTTCACTGTTCAAACCATTCCCTAGACTTAGCTCTTCAAGAAATCTCGCGGAAAATTGCAGTTATTTGTGATTTGCTTGTTGTTGTGGAAAATTCAAGTAATATCATACTCGATTCTTCGAAGAGACAGAACACCTTTAAAGATGTCGTCCTGGCACCCTGTGATGGCGATGATAATGCCGTCGCCAATGGACCGTCATCAAAGCTCATCTCACTTTGTCCAACGAGATGAAGCGTGAGATGCCGGTCTCTTAAAAGGTACAAGGAGAACGACAAAAGGGTCATACTTACTCTCCAAGCTATCCTCGATGACCCCACGGGTGCTTCTCCGGAAGTGAAGTCGGCAACTCATGGGTACCTGAAGAAGCTGAAGTCATTAGATTCCGTTTTTAGCCTACTTTCGTTTTTTGCAAAAAATGAAAGTAGACTGATGAGATCTACACAGGGCCAAAAAATGTGTGTCTGTCTGTGTGTGTGCGTACTCTGAATGTCTGCCCCCCCCCCCCCGTATCAATTCGAACACGGTGAAAGCGAATTGAAAGAAATTCGGTACAGAGGTAGAACTAGCAAAGGGCACCTCAGTGCCAGGTTTTATATCGCCGCCATCTTGACGGCAACGTAATGGCCACCACCCAAATGTTCAAAGCTTAAATCGAATTACGACTAACCGAATCATCCGATCTCTACTAAATTTTCCAACAACATACCTTTTTGTGGGACGCATATATTGAACAAACTACAAGATCATCAGCCCAATACTTTGCGGATGGTGGCCATGTATGTGTGCAAATCGATTCCCCCTATCAATTCAAACACGATAAAACCTAATTGAACGAAATTCGGAACAGAGGTAGCAGTAGCAAACGGTACCTCACTGTCTTGTTTTATATCGCCACCATCTTGACGAAAACGTAATGGCGGCCACCCAACTGTTAAAAGCTTGAATCAAATTACGCCCAACCTAATCATCTGATCTCTACCAATTCTTTTAACATTATGCCTTTATGTATGCAGAAACTTTTGAGCAAACTACAAGGTCATCAGCCCATTAATTTGCGGATGGTGGCCATGTATGTGCGCAAATCGATTCCCCCTATCATTCGAACACGGTGAAACCGAATTGAAAGAAATTTGGTACAGAGGTAGCACAAGCGAAGGGCACCTCAGTGTCATGTTTTATATAGCCGCCATCTTGACGGAAACGTAATGGTGGCCACCCAAATGTTAAAAGCTTAAATCAAATTACAACCAATCTAATCTTTTGATCTCTACTAAATTTTCCAACAACATACCTTTTTGTGGGACGCATATATTGAGCAAACTACAAGATCATCAGCCCAATACTTTGCGGATGGTGGCCATGTATATGTGCAAATCGATTCCCCCTATCAATTCAAACACGATAAAACCTAATTGAACGAAATTCGGAACAGAGGTAGCAGTAGCAAACGGTACCTCACTGTCTTGTTTTATATCGCCACCATCTTGACGAAAACGTAATGGCAGCCACCCAACTGTTAAAAGCTTGAATCAAATTACGCCCAACCTAATCATCTGATCTCTACCAATTTTTTTAACATGATGCCTTTATGTATGCAGAACCTTTTGAGCAAACTACAAGGTCATCAGCCCAATAATTTGCGGATGGTGGCCATGTATGTGCGCAAATCGATTCCCCCTATCATTCGAACACGGTGAAACCGAATTGAAAGAAATTTGGTACAGAGGTAGCACAAGCGAAGGGCACCTCAGTGTCATGTTTTATATAGCCGCCATCTTGACGGAAACGTAATGGTGGCCACCCAAATGTTAAAAGCTTAAATCAAATTACAACCAATCTAATCTTTTGATCTCTACCAAATTTTGCAACAACATACCTTTTTGTGGGAAGCATCTTTTGACTGAAATACAAGGTCATCAGCCCAATAGTTTGCAGATAGCGGCCATGTATGTGTGCAAATCGATTCCCCATATCAATTCAAACACGGTGAAACTGAATTGAATGAAACTTTTTACAGAGGTAGCACTAACAAAGGGCACCTCATATTCATGTTTAATATCCGTATAGCACGTTGTATTTCAACAAGCTACTACAACCAACATTCAACTATACTCCTTGAAAATGACAAAGAGTTATAACAATACCCATGCATTTAGGAGAAAGTAGGCTATATGTTCTTTGCTGAACATCTTGTTTTTCTTCACGTCAGTGTCGAAATTTTTGGTCCATGTGAAGAATTTGCAAAGGCCTTTCAGAGCCCATGTTATACTGCCACAGGAGCAAAGCAAGCTGCTTTGATTTTAATGTCGGCAATGAAGGTTCTTCGAACGATAGAGAAGTTTGATCGGATCTACAAGGAAAGCTACGTTTATGCTACGGAGATAGTGGAACACGACTGCTCTTCTTTACCAAACCCTAACCAACGACTTTCCGAAAACCACGCCACATTCGAACCCGACGATGAGGAGGAAGAAGCCGAGGAAAAGCAAAAAAAGAAGCAGAAGCAGAGCAAGAAGCCCAAACCTGAACAAAAACTTCCCAAAAAACGGCAGAGGAAATTTCCGAAGCGTTTAGAACAAACGAGCAATCCAGCTCCTCCTGAAAAGCTCACAGATCAAGAGGAACTTAGAAAAGATTACTTATCTATTCTTGGCCTCCTTTTGAATGAAGCGGAAGAAAGATTTAACCAGAAAGGTTTTGACACTTTGGCGAGTATTGAAAATATTCTGATTCAGGCATACCAGGGCATCATTCCATCTGAGCAGGTTCTGAAGGAAACGCTGGGTCCACATAAGGACGATTTTGATCTCGATCAGCTTCGTACACAGCTAAAGTTGTTGAAAAGTCTGCCAGGGAAGCCACCGAAGTGCATTGCAGATGTAGTTAAGCAGATGAATGAGTTGGCTACATCCACTAAAGATCTTTTCAACGAAGTAGGTTTGCTTGTACTGGTACTCATCTGCTGCTTCATCAGAAATATCTTTCAGTGCACTTCGGAGCTTAAAAACTAATTTGCGCTGTACCATGACCCAACAGCGCCTGACTCACGCTTTGCTTCTGCATGTGCATAAGGACTATACAAGAGCCAGGGTATCTTGCGCGAGTTTATTTCGCGTAAGACTGAACGAGGGCAAGTGTTTGGGAAGGTTTAGCGTTAGCTAGCCACAAAGCAAACTTATGTAGGCTTAATATTATCCTTTTTTTGTGCTGTGTGTTTTAAGTTTAATTTGTATGACTTTGTTGTTGTTGTTGTTGGTCGTTTCGTTACAAAGTCGCTTGTTTAGGCCACTGTTCATTTTTGTTTTATTCAAGGGAGGTCTATTAGTCTTGAGTCAACTTGACTGAGTTGTAGGCTATAATGTATGGTGCAAAAGTGTTCGTATTTTTTTTTACTATTGGCCGAATGGCCAATACGTCATACGTCTCGAGTTCTAGTTAACAAATAAACTGAATTTTTGTTTTTTCATGGCATATTTTAGTAAAATAGTTCATAACCAAAATATTTACGAAATCAAAATTGTTCTTTTGTTATAATCTTTCAAACCATTTGTCGTCAACAACTTCGCTAAAAAAGAGAAAGAATACAAACAAACAAAAAAAGACTGGATTTTGCTGGCTTATAGCTCGCGTATTATCAACTTTTCTCCTTTCGTGGATTACAAATGCGAAGTCGCATAAAGGAAATGAAGCTGTGCCTCCGAGGTTAGGCAACCCGTTAATGCAGAGTAAACCTTGCACCCCCAAAGAAAAATTCGCTCCGACGCCACTGACTACTGTAGTGGATGACCGCTACTTACGGATTGCCGCTCGGAGGAACCCTGACAGCAATGCCACCATGTTGAATAATGCGTTTCGTTCAGCCACAGGACGTCGTGTTTCAACTCAAACTGTGCGCAATAGGCTGCATGATGCGCAACTTCACTCCCGACGTCCATGGCGAGGTCCAGCTTTGCAACCCCGACACCATGCAGCGCGGTACAGATGGGCCCAACAACATGCTGAATGGACCCCACGGAATTGGCATCACGTTCTCTTCACCGATGAGTGTCGCATATGCCTTCAACCAGACAATCGTCGGAGACGTGTTTGGAGCACCCTGGTCAGGCTGAACGTCTTAGACACACTGTCCAGCGAGTGCAGCAAGGTGGTGGTTCCCTGATGTTTTGGGGTGGCATTATGTGGGGCCGACGTACGCCACTGGTGGTCATGGAAGGCTCCGAAACGGCTTTACGATACCTGAATGACATCCTCCGACCCATAGTGCAACCATATCGGCAGAATATTGGAGAGGCATTTGTCTTCATGGACGACAATTCTCGACCTCATCGTGCACATCTTGTGAATGCGTTCCTTCAAGATAACGACATCGCTCGACTACAGTGGCCAGCATGTTCGCCAGACATGAACCCTATCGAACATGCCTGGGATATGTTGAAAAGGGCTGTTTATGGACGTCTTGACCCACCAACCACTCTGAGAGATTTACGCCGAATTGTCGTTGAGGAGTGGGACAATTTGGACCAACAGTGTCTTGATGAACTTGTGGATAGTATGCCACGGCGAATACAGGCATGCATCAATGCAAGAGGACGTGCTACTGGGTATTAGAGGTAGTGGTGTGCACTGCAATCTGGACCACAAATGCTGAAAGTCTAGCTGTATGATGGTACAACATGCAATGTGTGGGTCTCATGAGCAATAAAACGAGCTGAAATGTTGTTTGTGTTGATCTCTATTCCCTTTGTATTTAACGGTTCCGGAACTCTTGGAACCGAGGTGATGCAAAACTTTTTTTGATGTGTGTATAATACTAATAATAATATAATATAGGGAGAAATTATAACACCTATTTTTAGCCTACTTTCGATTTTTACAAAAAATGAAAGTAGACTTATGAGATCACTACAGGGCCAAAAATGTGTGTCTGTCTGTGTGTGTGTATGTGTGTGAGTCTGTGTGTGTGTGTGTGTGTGTGTGTACTCTGAATGTCTGTCCCCCCCTATCAATTCAAACACGGTGAAACCGAATTGAACGAAATTTGGTACAGAGGTAGAACAAGCAAAGGGCACCTCAGTGTCATGTTTTATATCGCCGCCATCTTTACTAAAACTGAATGGCGGTCACTCAAACGTTCAAAACGTAAAATCAAATAACGACTAACCAAATCATCCGATCTCTACCAAATTTGGTAGCAACATACCTTCGTATAGGATGCGTCTTGTGACCAAACTACAAGGTCGTCCGCCATACCATTTTAGGATGGCGGCCGTGCGAATTATGCAAACTTTATAATCCATATCATGGGACCCACCAGTTCCGATTATCGAGCCGAGAATCGTTTTAACTGTTCTAAAGGAAGAGGCACGTTCGAAATTAAAAGTTTATTTTGTAATACTATAGTGCAGACGTGATCTTTAAAAAGCTGAGCCGATTCAGTAATAAGACAAGATGGCAGCGGATATCTTGTGCCTGACTTATATTTCACTAATTTGAGTATTGCATGCAATATAGCGTACTGATACAAAATAAATAAACTTTGTATGAAATGCTTTATATATAAATAATATACTCCAGTGATGAAATCGTTTAGTATAAATCATTATTTGCTAACAAGTTCTATGTAAGTCATTTTATATAGGACGATATTCGTTGACACAATTAGCTCAGTGGGCAGTCGTGGCCGAGTGCGGGACGTGTGTGCGCGCTGTGTGACCGCATTGGAAGAGTTTACGGTTCCTAATACCGGTGCTTCCTTAGTTCCACGTGTGTACTGACCTTCCGTCTGTGATTCGGACAATACTTTTTCAAGTAGTGCTCCAGATAGGACAACAAAACCAGAAACCCAGAAAACCCCGCTGAAAATCATGTCCGGATACCAGAGAAAAAACACCGTACGCTGCCAGTGGGACAGGCAGAGTTCTCGCCCCTCACCAGGAGAAATTCACCGCTGGATTGGCGATACCCTCCGGTTGACTGTCGACCAAGTAGAAGCCATCCAGTTAAATGCGCACGAAAAAACCATGTACATCAAGGTAATCAGCATATCTATTTATCAGAAATTGTTAAATACTTTTGCAGATCCTATTAAATTTCAATATGACTCAGGCGAAATGACAAATGTTAAGCTCTCCACAGCGGATTCCAATTTTACCACAGTGCGTATCTTTAATGTCCCACTCGAAGTGCCCCCTGAAATTTTCAAATCCGTCCTGTCGAAATATGGCACTGTGAGTGACGTCAGGAAAGAACAATGGTCTTCTGCTTATCAGTTCCCGGTGTATAATGGAATACGTGCCGTCACTATGGAAATCAAGCAAGATATCCCCTCCACTGAGTCTTTTGGTGGCCATTCTGGCTATATAACGTATAATGGACAGAAACAGACCTGTTTAATTTGCAATGCTACCACACATCTACGTATTAACTGCCCAAAGAAAATGATTCCCCTCGGTATAACTCCTACACAACAACGACGTGTCCAATACTCGGAAGTTGTGACGCAGCAAACGTCATATGAAAACATGCTTATTGATCAGTCAACAGGGACAACACCAGAAGTGACCTCGGATACATCTGACGCAGACCTGGTACCTTGCCCTGACCAGAGCTGCGAGCCACAGAGTGCCCCTGTGCTATCGGCAACCTGTATCACAGCCTTAGAACCAACTATGCCGTCACTACAGGCTGCCACAGAAATTTTGTCTTCACTGCCCCCACCTTCGCTGGTCCCTACCGACTCACTTAAGCAAGTTGATCGGGGATCCGAGAACGTCTCTAAGAAGATTAAAACAAATGCCTCGATTGCCGTACCAGCCCCGAAGAATCAAACTGGCTCTACAAATGTTCCCGCAGCTGTGAAAAAGAAACAAAATCTTCATTCTACGTCATCTAGGGACCCACGAACGCTCTCAACCGCTGACAGCCGGCCTATGAATGGCAGTCAAAAGGAACTATCTCAACCTAATTTGACATAGTGCACCAGTATATTTCTCACCTGTGTCTTTTTTTCTTTTTTCTTTTTTCTCGAGTCCAACCTCCAGTATGTCTAGCACAACTTGTATACTTCTCTTAATGGCGCAATTTCTCACTGTGGCCACTGTGAATATCAATGTAATAGAATGCCCTCTGAAATTTCAACTGTTGGAGAGATTCCTTCGAGATGCAGACATTGTCATTGCCTTCATTCAAGAAGTTGCTCTACCCTGTTTGCCCATATCTGCCTTCTACAAACAATACATCAATACCGGTAATACGAATAGAGGGACCGGATTCCTCATAAGACATGATATCCCACTCGAAGGTGTGCTATGTCATCCATCAGGACGCATAATATCTGGACACATAAACAATACCACCCTGATAAATGTATATGCCCCATCCGGGTCCAATAAACGTGTGGAACGAAAAATGTTCTTTCAACAGTGTATACTGCCTCATCTGCACGACGTTAAAGAAAAACTTATTCTTGCAGGGGATTTCAATTGTATTCAACGCCCAGAAGATTCCAATAGCTCATACCAAGGTGTCAACCCGGCTCTCAGGACCCTTCTTACCTCCCTACACCTCATTGATGCTGTGGATAGTTTAAGGGTGCCCCTGCCCCATTACACCTGTATAAGTCACAACTCCTGATCACGACGTGACCGCATCTACTTTTCACAGGAACTTATCCAGCCTAGACGATATGAAGTGATACCTGCCAGTTTCACTAACCATCATGCTGTCGTATGTACAATCTCTTACCCCCATCCCATATTTCACATAGGAAGAGGTTATTGGAAGCTGAATTGCTCACTGTTACTGGAGGAGGAATGCCAAGATATTTTCAGACAACAATGGACTCGATGGGTCCAACAAAAATGCAAATTTCGCGACTGCACAGACTGGTGGGATATTTTAGTTAAACCAGGGATCCGCCGCGTCTTTAAGAACATATCTTACCAACGAGGTCGGGAAAGACGGGATACAGTTGAATTTTACAATCGAGTTCTTCGCCAGCTCCAGCAAAGATCTGATGCTGGGGAGCGTATATATGAGCAGATCCGGGAAGTTAAAACCAAGCTCCTGTCCCTACAGCAACGAACGCTCGCTCATATAAACGTGGCTTTAAAAGATCGTACAGTGCTCCCGGACGAAAGTGCAAGTGTATACCATATCGCCAAAGGACAACGTGAGCGGCAACGTAAATATATCCACCGCCTCCGCACCAGTACTGGAAGTGTCGTCACCTCCCCTGACGCTATAGGGAAATATCATTATTTTATCAACGGTTCTACGCTAAGGCTCCCATTGATCCACAGCAGGTGACCCTATTGCTGTCATCTTGCAGTACCCAACTATCTCCGGACAACAAAACTCTGCTCAGCGCGGATATTACGGATGAAGAGATTCACTCTGTGGTTAAACAACTCCCAAACAACCGCTCACCTGGCATTGATGGACTGCCATATGAAATGTATAAACACTTCTGGCCTCTCATTGGCAAAGAATTTTGTCATGTCCTGCGTACCATTCTCCAACGTCGTGCTCTTTGTCAATCACATCACGAGGGTACCATAGTCCTCATACCAAAAACATCCTCTCCCATGGCAGTTGGTGACTTCCGACCAGTTACTCTGCTCTGCAGTGACTATAAAGTCCTTACCAAAGTACTTGCATGCCGATTGAAGACTGTTCTACCTGATATCATTGGTGATGAACAATGTTGCAGTATTCCTGGAAGAACTCTGTTAACAAACTTAGCGATACTACGGGACCTACACCTAAAAGCCGAAATGCTCCCCACTGAGCCAATGAGTTTTCTCACCTTAGATCTTGATAAAGCTTTCGACCGCATCAGTCATGAATACTTGTACATGGTCTTGCAACACTTCGAATTTCCTGAAATCCTTATTGACTACATTCGTATGATAAATTGTAATGCTACGTCTAGAGTGCTCGTCAACGGTTTTCTTTCCCCTCTGATTCCAATACAACGATCAGTTAGGCAAGGATGTCCCCTTTCTATGCTACCTTTTGTCATTGGCCTTGAACCGTTCATTCGGACTACCCAGGTGAAGCTACAGGGTTACAAACTGTCCACACATGTTTTTGGAATGTGCGCCTATGCTGATGACGTATCAATATTGATCCGCAATAAAGAAGACATCTCCCACATCGATAGCGTCCTTCAGCTCTACCATATCGCCTCTGGAGCACAATCGAACCCCCAGAAAACTGCTTTGCTTCCGCTCAATACTAACTCAGTGATTACCCCACAGCCCTGTTTCCGGATAGTAAATGAGGTGAAAATTCTTGGCATTACCCGGAAGCAATCGCTTCTGGACACAGTGCAAGCAAACTGGACTAAGGTCATTGCCAAAGTTAGGGGAGTGCTGATCCAATTTGGTCAAAGAAACCTCAATATATTGCAACGGGTCATGGTCCTCAACGTGTTTGCGCTCTCTAAAATATGGTATGTCGCACAACTTTTCCCACTTCTCAAAATGTTTGAGAGCCAATTGGCAAAATATACAGGTTGGTTTATATGGCAAGGATTTTTGTTCCGAGTACAACGGGAACAGTTGTATCTCCCATCCCGGCAAGGCGGGCTAGGGCTAACAGCTCATGGCATGAAATGCCGTGCACTTCTCTGCAAGAACGATATCACCATTCTTTCCCAACATGACACTTTTACGAAAGCGCTATACAAAGATATTCGAAACACAGCCCGTGGTTGTGATAGAGCTTTGCCGAAGATATTTAGGGACCATCAACAGCACCTTCTGGAAACTGTTCGCCAAATGCCTTCAGGGACTGTTCCAACGACGAAAAGTATCTATAACATGTTGCGGCAAGTGGTACACTCCAAACCGCGAATAGAGGCCACCACCCTCTACGTCCATTGGCCCACTGTTTGGAAATATTTTGGGGCTATGACCATTTCTTCTGCTGTACACTCCCAGGTTTTTATCTTCCTCAACGATCTCATCCCAACCGCTCTACGGCGATATACCATCCATCTTGAAGCTTACCCATGGTGTACTATATGTGGTCAAACTGATACGGCGATACACCGCTTCACATCATGCGCGCGAGTTGCCTCCACGTGGCTGTAGTGTAAGGGAAAAGTATGTCAACTATTAAATGTGCCCAGGGATGACCTTGATGACAGGAAGTTGGTTCGTTAGTCGGTGACCGCCTTACCCCAAATTAAACAGACTGCCATTGTGTGGATAATGGGCCAATATGTATGATGGACAATGATCAACATTTCTCTTTCCTGGATCTCAGGTATCACCTGCAAAAAGAGCGTTGGAAGCTTAGTGAAAGTGGACAATTGTACGATAAATATGGACACTATCTGGATTTCTTGTGATGTATTAGTATGATATTTATCATATCTGAAAATTCTGTAATTCTGTAAAGAGCTAATAAAAAATAAAATAAAATAAAAAAGTGGTAGAGCGTTAGCCTATCGCTCAAATGCCTATGGTTCAAACCCGATCAGAGCTAGGTTTTTTGCTTGAAATGTTATATGTTTATTGTTTTGTAATGACTCAGACGTTTTAAAATTAAGCGTTATATTGTGCATATTATGGTGTAAAATATATATTTAATTAAAACATAATTCGCCAGCAGATTTACTCGAGACATCTAGCTGCCAAAAAGGTAACTGCACGCCGACCTACTTATTAACTTCCAGATTTTATTGAAAAGTTTCTTCTTATGGCCGCTAGAATGCACTCGCTCTGTTAGGATTATATTGTTCGATATTTCACCACTAGATGTCACGACTAGTCTACGTGGGGCTCCATTGATTACTATACCATTGGCATTCTATGCGCATCGAATTTGAAGAATGACAAGATGATACTACGATACATTTTTACTTTTTATTTTAAAGGGTTCGTAACAGCCTATTTTGCATTACTTGAAAATGTTATTTGAAGTAAAGAACAAAACGATTTCACATAGTAACTGAATTCAAGCCGTTGGTGTTAGTTCAGGTTATTAATTACTACTTTTATTTCAGGCAAATAGCAATCGAAAATATCCACATAGTTTGTATACACACGTCTCTGTAGGGTCATGGAAATATTTGTTAATTCAATTAGGGTTGTGAAAGCCATGCACAACCAGACGTGTAAAGACATGCCTCAACTCAAAGTTGGATGTTGCCCACGGCAGGTCGTATATGTAATAATAATAATAATAATAATGTTATTGGTTTTACATCCCTTTTAACTACTGCTGCTTTTAGAGACACCGGGGTGCCGGAATTTTGGCCCGAAGGGGATCTTTAACGTGCCAGTAAATGTACTGACACGGCTCCCTCGCATTTGTGCACCCTCAAATGCCAGCTGACTGCGCCAGGATACGAACCTGCAACCTAGGGCCCAGCAAGCGAGAACGTTACCGGTGAGCCACGCAGCCAATCCGGTCGATTATGTCTCCAGATCCATAACATTCTTGATATACTTCTTATCTTTCTTTCTTTCTTTCTTTCTTTCTTTCTTTCTTTCTTTCTTTCTTTCTTTCTTTCTTCAATGATGGTAGCAGTTTTTATCTAGGTTGTGGCGTTTGGTAGAGGTAAATCGTTTCTAAGGTCTTCAACAAAGAATAGTTCTATTATACTCCTTGATAATAACAACGAGTTATAACTATACTCATACATTTAGGAGAAAGTAGGCTATATGTTCTTTACTGTACATCTTGTTTATATTTTTATTCAGCCAATGGCCATGTACTTTTCTTTTCAGGACGGGTCAGGGAAGGGATATTATCAGAGAAAGAAGCATTCACATCACGCATGAGCAAAATGGAAATGGCCTACCATTTAACTAAGGACATCTATAAGAAAAGGTCAATATCCTTCAACGCAAAACTAAAACATTACTGCAGTGTCATCCGTCCGGAGGTCTTGCATGCTTCTGAATGCCTCACGATGAACAAAAAAGGCTTTGTCGAGAAACTGGAGGCCAAAGAAAGGAAAATTTTGAGAAAGATATTGGGTTCCATCAAAGACAATGGGGAATACAGAAGACGGCATAACCATGACCTATATACTCATGTGGAGAAGATAAGCAACGTCATCCGGAAGAGAAGGTTACCATTTTTGGGCATGTGAAACGAATGAGCCCAGCGAGACTGACCAACCGCAACATAACTTACTTTCAGGAGAGGAAAACAAAATGGGCCTGGTTCATTGAACTGGATACAGATCTGAAAGAAGTGGGGATTACACCAACAGACATTCAGGAGCGCGCCCCAGTCAATAGGAAACTTCAAGCTTGTAAAGGTTTACAAGAAAAACCGAAGCTGAAAACGGGAAAGATTTGGACCCAGGAACGGAAGGAAGTCCACCGAGAACGAATGCGGGCGTACAGGGCAAACATCAAAGCCAGTAGGAGACGGTTGGAATGACGTGGTCCATAGATGGCCTATACGAAATGAATGAATGAATGAATGAATAATATGGGTATAGGAATATAATAGACCTGCCGTACCACACCCGCAGGTGTAAATCGCGTGAAAATATTCTAGATTACTCCTTTATCCCCTTAAGCGCATTATACGTATTGATGAATTTTACGGCTTAATTTGGTTCCGTGATAACCTTCTAGCCGTTTGCAAACTTTCACACTAATGTAATTAATGGAATTGCATTGCGTCTTACAGCAATGAGAATCCGTTGGCATGGTTACTGGCTTGCATTCGTTCATTAGTTTATTAAATTAAATTAGTTTTCTGGGAATATCTCAAAAACGGTTGGTCTTCGGTCCTTAAAATGTGGTTTTCGGGGACCCGAGTTTTGTCTCCCACATTGAGGGGCTGAAAATGAGTTTTGTCTCGTCCTTCAACGCCTATTTCAGCATGTATTTTAAGGGGGTAGGCCCCCTTTTATGAGAGGTACGGAGAAGAGTTACATCAATGATTAGTGTCGTGCCTCTGATGGATATCTGTACGAAATTTTACGTTGATACACCCAGCCGTTCTCGAGTTATAAGGGAACAAATTTGTCCACAGACAAAGAAACACAGACAGACAAAAAAAATTATTTTCGCGCGCATCCATCATAAAACAGTCTGAAATGCGTAAACAACTCAAATTTCCGTAGAAATTCAGAGAAAAAAACACACATTTTCATTTTTCTATATAGAGAGATCTACTGCACCACTCGGTGTTGACCGTGTTTTATTGCACAGATTTTGGTTTTACTCGCTAACCGTTGGAGATATACGAAAAGTGATAAGGACCTTTCGGATAGAAAATTAAATGTTAAAGTTCATGTATACTATCAAAAGTTTGCTATTTCATAGCGTTCTCTTTTTATTCGAAAAGGAAATATGAAATTTTGAAACCAAAGGGTGTAGTGACGTCACAAATGTCGGTTTCACTCGCTAACTGTTGGAGATACACGAAAAGTGATAAGGACCTTTCGGATTGGAAATTAAATTTCAAAGATCGAATGTGCCATCAAAAGTTTGCTATTTCCTACCGTTCTCTTTTTATTTGGTATTGAAATATGAAATTTTGAAACCAAAGGGTCTAGTGACGTCACTAAAATGGTCGCCATTTCTTAATGGTGCAAAATATCGACATCAAAAGTATCCTATATGTAAACCTGGTAAATCAGCTACATCCATGCAAAATTTCATTTAAATCGGACCAGTGGTTCTTGCGTTATTGAGTAACATACAGACAGACAGACACACACCATCTCATTTTTATTAGTATGATATACGAGGGTCATTTCAGAAGTCATGGCAACTAATCTTTTAACCGCCAATAAAGCTGCCGGAAACTTAAGTCAGTAGATACGTTGGGAAGTCGCTTGAATGTTCTTCGCAATGCCGGTACTACATCGGGATCCGGGTACTAGGGGCTATGGGTATGGGACATTGAAAGATGCGTAATTAGAGATAACTAGCCTACTTTCGATTTTTGCAAAAAATGAAAGTAGACTTATGAGATCACTACTGGGCGAAAAAAAGTGTGTCTGTGTGTGTGTGTGAGTCTGTGTGTGTGTGTGTGTGTGTGTGTGAGTGTGTGTACTCTGAATGTCTGTCCCCCCCCCCTATCAATTCGAACACGGTGAGCGCAAATTGAACGAAATTTGGTACAAAGGTAGCACTAGCAAAGGACACCTCAGTGTCATGTTTTATATCGCCGCCATCTTGACGGAAACGTAATGGCGGCCACACAAATGTTCAAAGCTTAAATCAAATTACGACTAACCTAATCATCCGATCTCTACCAAATTTTGCAACAACATACCTTTATGGAGGGAGCATCCTTTGACAAATCTAATAGGTCATTAGCCTAATAGTTTGCGGATGGCGGCCATCTTTGTGTCAAAATCGATTACCCCTATTAATTCGGACACGGTGAAACCGAATGGAATGAAATTTGGTACAGAGGTAGCACTAGCAAAGGGCACCTCAGTGTCATGTTTTATATCACCGCCATCTTGACGGAAACGTAATGGCGGCCACACAAATGTTCAAAGCTTAAATCAAATTACGACTAACCTAATCATCCGATCTCTACCAAATTTTGCAACAACATACCTTTATAGAGGAAGCATCCTTTGACAAATCTAATAGGTCATTAGCCTAATAGTTTGCGGATGGCGGCCATCTTTGTGTCAAAATCGATTACCCCTATTAATTCGAACACGGTTAAACCGAATGGAATGAAATTTGGTACAGAGGTAGGACTAGCAAAGGGCACCTCAGTGTTATGTTTTATATCGCCGCCATCTTGACGGAAACGTAATGGCGGCCACACAAATATTCAAAGCTTAAATCAAATTACGATTAACCTAATCATCCGATCTCTACCAAATTTTGCATCAATATACCATTGTGGAGGGAGAATCCTTTGACCGAACTAATAGGTCATTAGCCTAATATTTTGCGGATGGCGGCCATCTTTGTGTCAAAATCGATTACCCCTATTAATTCGAACACGGTGAAACCGAATGGAACGAAATTTGGTACAGAGGTTGCACTAGCAAAGGGCACCTCAGTGTCATGTTTTATATCACCGCCATCTTGACGGAATCGTAATTGCGGCCACCCAAATGTTAAAAGCTACAATGTAATTACGATTAACCTATTAATCTAGTCTCTACCAAATTTTGCAACAACAAATCTTTATGTGGGAAGCATTTTCTGACCAAACTGCTAGATCATCAGCCCAATAGTTTGCAGATGGTGGCCAAGTATGTGTGCAAATCGATTCCCCCTATTAATTCCAACACGGTGGAACCGAATTGAACGAAATTTGGTACAGTGGTAGCTCTAGCAAAAGGCACCTCAGTGTCATGTTTTATATCGCCGCCATCTTGACGGTAACGGAATGACGGCCACCCAAATGTTAAAAGCTTAAATCAAATTTCGACCATCCTAATAATGTGATCTCTACCGGATTTTGCAACAACATGCCTTTTTGTGGAAAGCATCTTATGACTGACTACAAGGTCATCAGCCCAATAGTTTGCAAATAGCGGCCATGTATGTGTGCAAATCCATTCCCCTGATCAATTCAAACACCGTGAAACCGAATTGAATGATTTTTTTACAGAGGTAGCACTAGCAAAGGGCACCTCATATTCATGTTTAATATCCCTATAGCACGTTGTATTTCAACAAGCTACTACAACCAACATTCAATTATACTCCTTGAAAAGGACAAAGAGTTATAACAATACTCATGCATTTAGGAGAAAGTAGGCTATATCTTCTTTACTGAACATCTTGTTATTTTATTAGTATTACACATGCACACAACATCAAAACAGTACGCATAATACTCGTACTCCTACGAGTGAACAACCTTCAAAATAATCCCCAAAGCGTCCACAGATCGTTGCCAACGGTGAGGATGGCGCTGAATAACATCCGCGGTGTGTGACGCGTCTATGCGCGCCACCCCTCGTCGATGCGCCGTTACGATGCCCTCCTTGTTTCCAAACCTCTGCCCAGGCAGCGTCGTCGTCAATTTGGGAATGAGTTCAAAGTCGCACGTATTGTCATCAGGGGGGTACGGAGGTTGTTCCAAGATCTCCCACCCCCAACCCCACCGCCGCACAAGGTACTGGACACAGGCTGCAGTGGGCTTAATGCATCATGAAAGAGTATTGCATTGTTGAGAAGCTCTGGACGTTTCCTCCGCAGTGTATGACGCAGAGTGTGCAGCAGGAATGATCTGTAGTTCGTGACAGTGACAGTGTGGCCCTCATGAACAGGATGACACAAGAGAATACCCCGGCTGTCATAAGCCAAAGTAAACATGACCTTCGTAAGTGATGGAGTCTGTCGAACCGTGTGTCTTCGTGGTGAATCACGGCGACGCCATTCATTTGATTGTCTCTTTAGTTCTGGTTCATACGCTCGTGCCCACGTTTCATCAATATTGCAATAACGCGATTCAACATCTCATGTCCTTCATGTTGGAATCGTTGGATATAGCATGTCTCGTATCAAGTCCATTTTTAGCCTATTTTAAATTTTGAAAAAATAGGCTTATGAGATCACCCTAATAACTTCTAAACGGTTCGAGCGATTTCAATGAAGCTCGGTAATTTCATAGCACTATTCCGGACGACCCCGACCGTGCCCTTCAAATTTTGTTACGTCTCACCATTCCAACATGACGGCTGTGCGAAATATTTCACCAGCATTCAATATCTCAAAAACTATTACCGATATCACCCTGGATTTTTTTACGGTGATAAAGAAGGAAGGAAGGAAGGAAGCTTGTAGTTTAACGTGACCGTCAATCTCTAGATCATGAGCCACGGGACCTCCTTTTTACGTGGAATCCGAACCACAGGACATGGCATTTCACTTCGAAAAATCTCACATGCATTGACCGGGAATCGAACCCGATCCGCCTTGGTGAGAGACATACAGCTTGACCGCTGAGCCACCACGCCCCCACGGTGATAAAGAGAACTACTAGAAGTTCACTTATGTGACTTTTGAAAAACTGGCAACTACAAAACCAACATGGCGGCCAAGCGACGTTGCGACTTTTAAATAGACGTTGCTCGCGATTTAACCAACCAAACGCAATGCAACTTGGTACATTTTATGTTTATACAGATTTTAATGCACCGACATCCAACTTCGTTCAATTGTTTACATAACCACAAGATGGCGGCTGTGCGAAATAATTCACCGGCATTCTATATCTATGAAACTATTACCGATATCACCCTGAAATTTTGTACAGATATAAAGGGCACTAGTGTAAGTTTGTCTATAAGACTTTCAAAAGCCGTTTTACTACAAAACAAACAAGGCGCCCAAGCGAATTTGAAAACTTTTAATAGACCTTTCTCGCGATTTAATGTTTCAAACGCAATGAAACTTGGTACAGGACATGTTTATACACATTGTAATGCACTGGTATCTAATATAGTTCAATTGTTTACATAACCTCAAGATGGTGGCTGTGCGAATTTTAAAATTACGTTTTTATTTCTTGTGTCATAATCATGCAATCAAAGTGAAAGTTTGAGTAATGAACCTACGCAATAATTTTCCTTTAATGGTAAATGACTCCATGGCCTATACATTTAACAATCCAACATGGCGACCATTCGAAAACTTTAGACGGCTCTGAATATCTAGGAATCTATTATAGCAAACAAACTTAATTTTAATGTTCATAGGGGCTATGAACATAAGTTCACCTACAGGACTTTCAATAACCCGGTGATCACAAATCCAACATGGCGGCGACGCGAAGTATAAATATTCACATGGACGTTTCTCGCAATTTAACCATCCGAGTGCAGTGAAACTTGGTACAGTAAATCCTTATACAAATGTTAATCCACTGGCATCTAATTTATTTCAATTGTTTCCATAACCACAAGATGGCAGCTGTGCGAAATTTTAAAATCTCGTTTTTACCTCTTGTGTCCTAATCATGCGATTGAAGTTTGAATGCTACACGTACACAATAATCGTCATGTAACAGTACATAGCTCTAGGACCTACATATATAAAAATCCAACTTGGCGACCACCCGAAATATTTAGTCGGTTCTCAATATCTACGAATCTATTACAGCAATCTAACTGAAATTGTGTATGTTGATAGTGGCAATTAACATAAGTAAGATATATGAAAATAGGCTGTATAGTTCTTCACGGAACTACTTGTTGCATCTCAGTTAAAGCATGTGGCACCCACTTTGCACAAACCTTCATGAATTATTACTGTATGTACTGTACCCATGTGAAGACTTTCAATGGAAAATATGCTTCCGCCTCCAGCTAGCAGTCGTCCTCGGGCGTGTACCATTAAACCCACTGAGCGGTATCAACTCTACAATGACAACACACAACTCTATACTAAAGGATTTGATTTGAGTTGATCATGGCTTATCACACAGCAAAACAATATTTACATTTACATTATACACAAAAATGCAAAACATACTCCTTACCTCAATTACTATTCACACGTTATCCCCTCACAAATCCAAATAACTATTGATTTAATCTTACATTGAAATCACCATAAAAATCATTCCCATGTGTGCTAATGCACTGGTAAACTTACACAAACAACGTTAATCGTACAATCTCTCGTTAACCAGTGCATACAATTTCACTATACAATATGCGTACAATCATGCCTTGTCCCTTTCTTCCCACCAAAACATGCGTTAATCAACTTTTTAATTGTAAATCCACTATATGCCGTAAAGAGTTATCTTCCAAATATTTTTATCTGTCACTGTTGTGTCGAGTGGGATCCTACTGCTACCTGTCGCATTGGCATAGCGTAGAATATAGTTTCCACCCTCGAAACTAGGGTCTCTGTCAGTATAAAATGTAACTTTTACCATTTTCTTACTTGGCCAAATATTAAGATATCAGAACGATTCTTAATTAGCAATGTCTCACTACACACATATCCATATTCATTAATACAATCATCACTTTATAACAAACAGGGTATCATACATTTTAATTTACACATCTTACTCCAAGATCACAATGAGTGAGGCCTGTTCTCCCAACCCTAGTTCAGTATAATGGACCCTCGTAGCGGGGTGCCAACCAACATGGCCGCTATCTTCCCCTTCACGTCTCTCCCCTCATTGGCTCCAAGCAACTGCCTGCTGCTGCCAGGCACAACATTGTGAAGTCTTAGTGACCCACCAAGTACGGATGATCTATTTCTTACAGAATGCATTACGGAATATGGAACTGTTTAAACATGTATCCCTATCATTTAGGATTTAAAGGCTGGCCTCATACTGGCCCATTTAAGTCTAGCCGAGGAAACGAGATTCATCGTGCACATAGTCATTTTGGAATAGTCGGCGCTCTTGTTAAATACCACGGCAAGGGCACAACTTCCCCCCGCGTCGAATTCACTCCCACAGAGATGAATTAATTCACACAATTAGCTGGTTCACGGTCGATATCATGCGTTATGGCGAGGTGTCTTCTGTTATCCTTCCATACGCCTCTTGATTCGAACCCGGACCACTTATTAGCATAATCTTGAGCTAGGGTTCTCACTAGATACGCTCGATTGCATTATATCTCCGTATGCTCTAGGCTATACGAGATTTCATACGTCGATTTAGCAAACCTGACTTTCCCGACTATTGTGAGGATGATCCCTTCCTTAATTGATAAGACAATCTCTACCAATTAATCTTATAAGCTTTTTTTTATCAAGCTGCAATTCAATTCTCTTTTAAACATTTCCATTTCCGACATCCTTTGCATATTTCCGTACATTATTATATGATTCTCTTTGACATCAAAACGCTGCTTTTAATTTCCTTTGAGCGGTCCATTTACTTTCAATAACACTCCTTAAATATACGTTTATTAAAATTTAACATATGTTTTCACTCAATTTCCCTGATGTTTATTTATTATTATTATTACTGACATATCTTCCCTTATCTCGACACAACATAACGGTAGTTATATCATCAATAACTGAACGTCCACGTTCATTACATTTATTAATCCTTTTAAATCAAATGCCATTTCTACGTTACTTTTAACGGATTTACACACAACTCGATGTAAAACGAACATCTTAACTTGACTATATTCAACACAAAATTTAAGGTATGAATGTCCTACCTTCTAAATTCAACTTTCATTGGCATATTTTACAACTTTAGATATTACTGACATATAGTGGATTACATTTTACAACAAAATCATGGTTTTTGGGTACTCACGTATTCCTCCTGGCGGATTCGCCCACACATAATCCATTATGCCCGCCATATTTGCATTTTAGCAAGGCATACTTTCAATTTGGACACACATATTGCGTGATTTTTCCACTGAGAAATACACTGCACTTTCCCTTCTCATATTGAAGCTACTGCTTCGTTTTTCCATGCAACATATTATATTTATCAGTACACTTGTAGAATACAGATTTTAAAAATATAAAAATCACTTAAAAACACACGCTATTTATATACATTTTCTCACTTGGCGACACTTCCTGCAGAATCTCAGAATTACAGGTTATGTAGAGCTTCCCTCCATGAATAATTCTGTATCCCATTTGAAAGTCTCGTGACAACTGCCTGAAGTTCCCTAGTGTCTCCCTGTTCCTTGAAAATCCATTGTGATTCCCACTGTCCGTCAACTCCAATCAAAAGGTATGTTACCGATAATAGCATAGATGTGCTTTAATATCGTTCTGAACGTTAACAAAGTGGTATTTACGTGAAAATGCTTCACCCGTATCAACGAAATATTTATACATGCGCACTTCTAAACAATGTAAACATGTCTTAACAAATATGTTCTGCGCTGCGCTCGTCCATTGTACCTTATATTTGTACAATTACCACTTTTATTGTCCTCCTACTGCAGTTACTGTCTCCCTGAGCGGTACGCTTCTAACAAAGTCTTGTACAGTCTCGCGTACATTTGTATAACAATACATTGTCTCTGCATTATAACACTTTTCATACTTTCTACTGAAATAAACTCGTATATGTATAACAATACATTGTCTCTTCATTATGAGGTTCTACTGACCTATTGTGATACTTTCCTAACTCGTACATTACACTGCACGGCTAATATACTTAATAACTTTGAAATGTTCAAGTGTTGGCGCGCGTCCCTTTTCTGGACCAGAGCAGCGTGGTCTCTGCCCTGCGAGTTGGTTCAACTGACCTCGACTGCCTCCTCCGGTGACCTTATATTGCTTTCCGCCCGAAAAGTAGGTCCATAAATCCCTCGGAGCTCCATCTCTTCTCTAAATGCCTTTCCTGGCTTGAAATGATGTTTTTCTGGTCCGTCTTGCATCGCTGTTACCATAGATGCCTGCGTGCTTGATAATCGATCGGTCAATTAATTATAATTAATTACCTTCTTCAGCGCGTGGTGACGCCGAGTCGATGGTGATTCCCCTTTTGCCTAGTGCAATCTATGCGCTAACCTCCAGAAGGCCGTGATCTTCCGCACTATATTATACCTGCTTCAATTTTGGCGTTTGATGGCTTGATAATTAGCCTCCTTGCATTTAATTCACATTGGTGCAACCCTCATGTGTCTGACATACTCCAATCGCGACTAATCATTAAATTATCCTTGCCACTCTCCATTCCACTGCCCTCTTCCGTTGTGTTTAGGGGATTTTCTGGAGCATATCTGCGTCTCTCCACCCTCCTCAGACGGTGTAAGAAGTTCCAAGTGACTGACCATGAAAACACGCCTACTTTCAAAACCAATTTGTCGAATGTCATGAGCTCCAAATCCTGGTGCTGGCTTCAGAACTTCATGCATTTTACAGCCAAATATTGTGGTATTCTTCCAATATTTTCTGCGTTACGTTAATAAATAATGTCAGAATTCATTCCATATCACCTTAGTGATTTCATGTGTCTTGTCTCGAGGGGTTTTTCTTGATTAAACTCCCTCAAAGACCTTGGGTTCGTTTCTTGCTGGCATCTCCGGTCTGTTCTCACTTTCCCAGTGTCCCAGGTTCAACACCAGTCAGCCTAATGCCCTAGGGTACAGTACGCGACTTATCCAGCAAGTAAGTTTTCTTTCTTAAAATAAAAAGAGAACATAGTTATATGCTAAACTTTATTGGCAACAGGTACATCTATGTGTCAGCTATTTTTCGACATAGGCACCAAACGAATTGAGACACTTGCCATAGCGTGGTATTAACTGTTGTAGTTCTGTGTCATAGAAGTCTGCCGCCTGCGAATGGAACCAGCGTGTGGTAGTCGTCTTCAGCTCTTCGTCAGTGTGAAAACGCTCCCCAGAGGACAGGAATTTCTTGAGAAGTAGGAACAGATAGAAATCGCTGGGAGCAAGATCAGGACTGTATGGTGGAGGATTAAACATCTCCCAGCTGAAGTCCTGCAGAACACTTGTTGTGTGCCGAGCCGTATGTGGACGAGCATTGTCTTGGAGCAGCACAACACCGGCAGTAAGTATTCCTCGCCCCTTGTTTTGAATGGCACGTCGCAATTTCCGAAATGTTGCACAGTGTTTCGCACGCGGCGGGAGAAGGAATAAGAACCACCATTTCGAGCCAGTGCTGCCGTGCTACTGGCGCCAGGCGGGACCTGTCCGGCTGGCATATGCTTGCTACGTCATGGATCTGTTACGCCTGAGCAAATGTCCCGCATAAATATGTTTACTTTACAAGAAAGAAAATAAGGAAACTTACTTTATAAACGCGCCTCGTAATTTTTGTAGCTAAGTTAATATCACACAGTTGCCACTTTAATTCTAATTTTAAGTTTTCTTAGTATTTAAGGGCGGCTTCGGTGGCGTAGTTGGTAGCATGCTGAGCTTCTATGCCCAAGTTCGCGAGTTCAAAACCGGCTGAAGTCGTCGGATTTTTTAAGAGCGTTAAAGGTCCCTCAGTGTGCCTTCCTTTGGAGAGGAAGTAAAGCCGGCGGGCCCATGTCATAGATTTATGGCATGAAAAAGAACCTTCCACTAACTAAACTTATGTGAAACAATATTTGTAGGCTGGTTTGATTAATGCTCTTAAGTTCCAACATTCGTCACCAGGCACTGGTTGGGATGGCATCTAGTAGTAGCCAAGATCACAGCCATGTGTCGTGGACGGTAGCATTTGGTAAGGAAAGTAGGAACTACTTGAAATTATCGACTGCAGTCCCTACTTGAGTCAAAAAAAGATAACACACACTAATACAGTCATCACAATTAACACCGGTTATCAGGCAGATTCTACACACACCCAAAAGTACACGTGGCTACATGACCGCGTTTTTGCAGCACTTAAACTACGGAATCAACCAACCATTAGTATTTAAGTTTGGTGGCTTAGGCTTAGGCGGCAGCCCGCCGGCCTCTCACCTCTGGGTCCGTGGTTCAAATCCCGGTCATTCCATGCGAGATCTGTGCTGGACAAAACGAAGGCAGACAGGTTTTTCTCCCGGTACTATGGTTTTCCCTGGCAACACTCGCCACTATCATTTCATTTCATCTGTCATTCATTTAATCATTGCCCCCAGAGGAGTGCGTCAGGCCTCGGCAGCCGGCACAGTTCATATCCTTGCCGCTAGATGGGGGCTTCATTAATTCCATTCCTGTCCCGGTCGGAGACTGGAAGCAGGCTTTGGATTTTCAGGTTAAGAATAACATAGACTATATTAGTATTCTTGGAAGTTAAGTGTACGAGAGGGCCATAAGCAATAAGTTGCCAAAGGCACCTATAAAGAAATAATAATAATAATAATAATAATAATAAATTTTTTGCAGCTGAATGGCCAGGAAAGGTTTTGCAAAATTAGGTTACATATTTACATCAGATCACAATAAAAATGTACCGTTCATTTGTTTGCATTTATGAGGTCTTTAAGATACCCTGTTCAGCATTTACATTTCTTGAAGTGATAAAGTTCATACCTTTCTCCACATATTTTACAAACGCATTGGTCATCTCCTTGGTGATATTTATTATTTTCACATTTTATGGAGGAAACCATGAATCGCGAGCCCTACGATTAAGTACCTTTGCGTTTGATTGGCGTTGGTCCATTGTCTATTTAACATGGCATCTGTTGCAAAAAGAAATAATAAATTAACTAGGGTGGCCATGCTGCTCTGTAGCATTATCTTTCGGTATTGGAATTAAGAAATTACGACATTATGTAATAGTTTATAACCTTTATTTCACAATACTTCCTTCCAGACAATGTTCGCTGTGCGTCGACCCTTAGGTTTAACTTCTACGTTTACACCTTTAAATGATTTTCCTCCGGATAAGGCAACATACAACATTCTATGGCCTAAGACTGGATCAGGTAAGTAGATTCCAACTCGTTAAAGCGTTTGACCCTGCGCTTTGTTGATTATAATACAAAACGTTAGTGTAATAGGAAATTGCCGTCATTCTAGTGTCAGATGGTTACAATCTACGCGATATAGCAGTATTCGCTCCCCACTATTCACACCAGTTAGAACTTAGGAATCTATGATATTGTCGTACATTTTTCAAACCATTAGCCTCGTCCCGTTCAGTAATATCTTAGTTGCATTGAAACTCCTAAGGAACATTGCAATAGTACCTTCATTCAAAGTCAGCACATGCGGAAGTAGACCACTCATCTCAAGCCTGTTCAAAAATTCAGTGGGAAAATGCAAAACTTAAATTTTCTTCTTCAGTTACCAATGTATTCACACTTGTGTAAATTCTAGGAGTTCCTGGAAGAAGATCTGACACTACCCTATTAATTTCATGGCAATGTTCATTTTTCGGTGCAAGAAAATGAAAAATTAGAAGTAATATCAAATGTCCACTCATAACATTCCTCAGAATCAGCCGATTTGAATAGTTAACAGCTCAAGTGAAAGCGCTTGCGTCACTGAGTGTTCTTAGACCAAAACGACTTGCGTACCTCAATTAGAACCAAAGATATGATTGCTTCAAAGAATTAAAAAGTTGGAAAAAGTTGAAAAACTCTAATAAATTGAGAAAGGCGGAACGTAAGTGATTTGTAATACTTGATAACAAATCTGTGCATGAATACCTTTCATTTAAAAAAAGAATAATGAAGGAAATCGACCGGACAGAATGGCCGGACGGACTGGCTTAAGATTTCATAAATATTTTTAATATATAAGATAAGATGATTGCTTCAATGAGAGAGAAGAGTTGGAAAAAGTTGAAGAAATCAAATAATTTGAGGAAGGTGGAAGTAAAGTGATTTGTAATGCTTGATAACCAATCCGTGCATGAATACCTTTCAATTAAAAAAGGAATTAAGGAAATCACCGGATAGAATGGCCGGACGGACTCGGTTAAGTTTTCATAATTATTTCTAATATTCGCTTCGGCACTCATAACATTCCTCAGAATCAACCACTTTAAATATCTAATAACTCAAAAGATAGAACATGATCCACTGAGTTCTCTTAGACCAATCCGAACTCCGTAACTCAATTAGAACCAAAGATATGATTGCTACAATGAGAAAAAATGTTGAAAATATGAGATGTAATATCGAATGTTCACTCATAACTTTCCTCAAAATAATCCGATTTCAATAGTTAAGGTCCCAAATGAAAGCGCTTGAGTCACTGAATGTTCTTAGACCAAAACGACCTTCGTAACTCAATTAGAGCCAAAGATATGATTGCTTGAAAGTTGGAAAAAGTTGGAAAAAGTTGAAAAAATCAAATAAATTGAGAAAGGCGTAATTTAAGTGGTTTGTAATACTTGATGACAAATCTGTGCATGAATACCTTTCATTTAAAAAAAGAATGAAGGCAATCGACCGGATAGAATGGCCGGACGGACTGGCTTAAGATTTCATAAATATTTTTGATATATAAGATTAATCTCGTGAGATATTGGCGAGTTTCTTTCCTACATTAAGCTCACCATATTTCTGTACCTCAGAACAAGACGAACATAAGTCCAAAAATTACGATTTTTAAGTTATGACATCATTGTATGTAGACTTTGATTCTACATTAAGCCATTACAATTCAAGTCCGGTGAAACATCGCATTTTGCATTTACTAAGGGTTGTAAGAACGTAAGTCCCAACCTATGATTGAGCCAGACAAACTTAAATCCACTTACGTTATTGTGGTTCTGAAGCGTTAAGAATACATTAAAACGCAAGTCCCATTAACAAACCTTGTCATAGTGCTAAGTCCTAAACCTGGTTTTATAAGTACAGCCAATATAACGCATGTCCAGTCTTAAGTCCTAGAACGATTTTATAAGTACAGCCAATATAACGCAAGTCCAGTCTTAAGTCCTAAAACTATTTCATAAGTACAGCCAAAAAAACGTAAGTCCAGTCTTGACTGAATATTGCGTTAATTCTAAAGGAAATACCAATAAAGGGGTTAAGTATGGTTCCCGCTGGCCGAAGGTTTAGGGGAGCCACCGGTTTCAAATGACCCTTCCGAGACCCTCTACCAGTTAACACACAAGTATGGGGGACGATACATTCATAGGCTGGTGTAGCACAAAAGTCTGCACTCGGGGGTGTCGGGAATTAGTGAGGTTCGATCTTTAACCAGCTCAGAGGAATGCATCGATAACAAAACTAAACAAGAAAAGAGAGGTCAGTCTTAGGTTAAAATCACAAATAAATTTTATTCAGAATAGATCCCTAGCCTAGCATGAGAGTTGCAAACGGCTAGTCTGATACTATTCTGCCCTGAAAGAAATATAAAAAAAAGTCCTAAACAAGATCTAAATTACTCTCATGGTCCTAATACAAAATTCGACAAAATGAACAAGCTAAGAGAATGGCACGTAAGTTCGGCCCTAAGCAATTACATCGAAATAACTTACGGGTGGATCGAACATCAAAAGAATTTACAGCAAAGCAAGACATTTACTTGTTTACAAATACTAGAATATTTACATTTAGTAGCAAAGGGAAAATTTGTCCTATGCTATGATGATGCCATATCTAACATTTATGTTTAGAGTTAAGTGTTAGCTAGTCCTAAATATCATTAATTAATAAACGAGATGCGTTTATTACTAAAAAAATCAAGCTATGTGCACAATGTTGCTGAATAAAAAAACTGTGCTAATACATCACACATGCATACAATAATTCAGCACTCCTATGGTTGTGCAATTGGCACTGCCTACGTACTCGATTTGTTACTGTTTGTAACAAACGGTCATAGTGTCAAAGTGTTAAGAAAATAGAAAATATAGGAAAGCCTGCAAATGCGATAGTAATTAAACAATTACATCGACTCATATTGCTACTAATCTGATGTGTGTGCTTCAGTTATCACATAACCAATTAGTGGTCGACTAATCATGTGAAAATGTATCAAAATGTATCTACAATAGCTTAACAATATCTAAGTGTTAACATTTGGTCCAGAAAAATAGTTTATTTTTAATGTTTATAAATTCTATTTAGGTTCAGGGGGGAATTTATAAGATTTGTTAGTTTTCAAAACCCTATTTTTGATTATTATTAGTGTTTCACACAATTATTTATTCCTGCCAGTATTGTTGTTCAGTTTATGGACCTTTAAAAACGTTCAGTGTATTCAGGAAACGTTTGTATCCAACTTAAGCAAATAACTCAATAGTTCAATAGTTTACGAGACACCCTGTGTCTTCACCAATATTTCATCACACTTATTAGACATCCTTTGTCTTCACCAATTACTTTACTCTTATTTCGGATCCATTGATCCAGGCACCTTCGGTTTTGGTACGACTTTAGTTAGTTCATTACCACCGATATAACCACAATAACAATGTCGGAGGTATTCATCCACCGTCACGACTCACATAATACTATTAATTTACAAAAGTGTGGAATCCTAATTGATACACGTTTGAATTGCTGGTAATAAAGATTATGTGTACAAAACCACATCCTGACAACGCTTTAAATAAACATAAAGGTTTCTGATACAAGCTAACTGTGTGTGTGCATTTATAAAATTGCCTCTGCCCTGAATAAATCGAACCTGCGTTCATTTGGTTACAAAATACAATTGCATTCATTTCCTGCGTGGCTTCTCTTAAAAAAATAAACCTGTTTTCAAGTATTGTTCTGGCCAATAAATGTGAATAACGGAACTCTGCATTCCACTTGTAATAATGTCAATAATCTCACAGCCTTCTAAAACAAAATATTAATCCACTGCCTAGAATCGAGTGTGCTGTGTAGTGAACTTGGCTCGTAACCTTGGCCTTGATTTAACATTGTCAAACTAGTTTATTTGTCATCAGCCTGACAAAAATAAAAGTTGATAATACCTGTTTTGAAATGATCCGAATGAACATTGAAAATCCAGCCTTTCTGGCTTCTATAAATGTTTAATAAAACTATTTCTTTTCCACACGCGTCTTATAATTAGCTACCTGCATTGTGCACTGAATAAATGAAACCAAAATAAAGTAAGTCTACTGTTTGCCACTCTTACGATACGCTATAAATATTTGATCTGACTTACAGATTCAGCGTCACTTGATTCGAGTCCCGCCATGAGATGTTGTATGCGGACTCGTGTATGGCTTTGGGTTACCATTTCATTGTGTCTGGACATCCTCCGTCGCCAGTTCCCCACGCATGATTTAGCAATCACATGCCATCGCGTGGTTAGAGTTGTATCTGAAGATCTGCTGGTTTATCATTATTGCGATGTTGGCGTTGGTAAAAATGTAGCACATAATTAAATAAAACTGTCGCGCACTGCAGCTAATATGCGGTAAAAAATTGGCCATTTCACTCCGCCACTGACTCTAGCCTCTGTCGCTTGTGCGACACTCACTCGTGACTTGCACTGATATTTACACAAGAAAATATTAACACAATTAAATCAAAATACTGCCCATCCGGCAAATAAAGATTGTACTTGTAGGTTTTGTACAGTTATAAAGTTAGTTAAATACGCAGTTTATAGAACATTGAAATATGTGTGTGTGCGTGAGAATGAGACCATGCGGTCGCAAAGTTTTCTTCACACAAGACCTTCATTTCACCTCGGATGATAATAATAACAAGTAGTTCCGTGAAGAACTGTACAGCCTATTTTCATATATCCTGCTCATGTTAATTGTCTCTATCAACATACAAAATTTCAGTTTAATTGCTGTAACAGATTCGTAGATAGAGAACCGTCTAAAGATTTCATATGGTCACCAGGATGGATTTTTATTTTTGTACTATTACATTAAGATTATTGTGTATGTGTGGTATTCAAACTTCAATCGCATGATTAGAACACAAGAAATAAAAACGAGATTTTAAAATTACGCACACCAGCCATCTTGTGATTATGCAAACAATTGAAATAAATTACATGCCAGTGGATCAACACTTGTATAAGCATTTAACGTGCAACGTTTCACGGCACTCGGAGAGTTAATTCGCGAGAAACGTCCATTTAAATATTTATACTTCGCGTCGCCGCCATGTTGGATTTGTGCACACCAGGATACTGAAAGTCCTATAGGTGAACATATGTTCATAGTCTCTATGAACATAAAAATTTCAGTTTGGTTGCTGTAAAAGATTCATAGATATTGAGAACCGTCTAAATATTTCGGAAGCTCGCCATTTAGGATTGTTATATGTATAGGCCATAGAGTTATGTACCATTCAAGGACAATTATTGCCTAGCTTCATTATTCAAACTTTCACTTCGATCGCACGATTACGACACAAGAATAAAAACTTAATTTTAAAATTTCACACAGCCGCCATCTTGAGGTTATGTAAACAATTGAATTAAATTAGATGGCAGTGCATTACAATCTGCAAAATCATTTACTGTACCACATTTCACTGCGCTCAGAGAGTTAAATCACGAGAAAATTCTATTAAAATATTTCAAATTCGCTTGGTCCCCATGTTCGTTTTGTACTTTACAGGTTTATGAAATATACATATGAAGGGTACAGGGAAAGAAGGGGCTCATTGCATTTTTTTCAAAAATCGTGATCCTCACTCCATCTATTGAGGTTTACTTGTACTTCCTAATGGACAACACCGTCTGTGAAAGAAGGAGTTCCCTGCAGAGATAATAAGCTGAAAAGAAAGAGCATACAGGGAAAGAAGGGGCTCATCGACATACCTACAGGGGAAGAACGAGCTCATTGTAGCCTATTCTTCGCGCGCTTAGTGTACGAGCTGCAGCAGGTAGGCTAGGTAGTGTTGTTTGTGTGTGGGTGGGGACAAGTGATTGTAGGCTACCACTGTGTTACTTAACTATGTGTCGGTAATATGGAGCACTCACAAGTGAAAGACATTATGGAACCGAAAACAAAGAAACGTAAATCGTATGGTAGACTGTCTGTAGCTAATAAAAAATTAAGACTGCAGTCCCTTGAAATGGGGAATGACTGTAACTGCAAGCACCATTGTTTTCAGACTGTTCCAGAAGATACAAGATACAAGATCTTACAACAATTCAATCCTCTTGAAACACATGATGAACAGAATATGTACCTCTGTGGATTAATGTCTGTTCTACCGGTAAGCAGACCTTCAACTAGTGAATCTGCTGTACATTATGGTGCAACATACAAGTACAAGGTTCGCGGTCCAGTTAGAGAAGATGATACGGAAGTTGTGAACGAATTTGATGTATGTCGCAAAGCCTTTATGGCTATACTCGGCATAAGAAAGAAAAAATTGAGTATCTTGTGAAATCGTTGCAAACCACAGGTTCTGCACCGATGGATATGCGAGGGAAACATGGACAACAACACCATAAACTTAGTATTGACACTGAAAGTAGTATTCGTCAGCACATAAATTCCTTCAAAGGCCGTCAAAGCCCTACAGCTTACATGATTCGTCCAAACTTCACCTGCCGGAAGATCTAAATATTAACAAGATGTTTCAAATGTTCAAAGAAAAACATCCAGACATTCAAGTAAGCTATGAGCATATTCGGTAGGGATTTGAACATTGCCTTCGGTTATCCCAGGACTGATACCTGCAGAATATGCGACGAGTATATTGCTAAAAAATAGAAGCAGAGAAGAATCTAAAATCTAGCTCGGAAGAGGTTCGCAGATTGGATGATGAATTGCTTCGGCTGACATTAATGAACACCGTTCATAAGAATAAAGCAGAATCATTTTATATGAGAAAAAGAAGAGATAAGGAGAATGTGAAAATACAATGCGAATTTGAGGCGATTTGCTTCGACTATGGGAAAAAATTTGGCTGTTCCTAACATCTCCACGAATGATGTCTACTACAAGAGACAGTTATCTGTGTTTGCACTCAACGTCCATGTACTGTCCACTTCCTTGAGTGTTTTTAATGTGTATCCGGAGCATGAAGGCAAAAAGGGAAGTGACGATATATGCTCCTTGTTGCATCACTTCATCTACAACCATTTGCATGCAAACGTAAAGCATCTGAGTATGTTCTGCGACTGTGTAGTGGACAACAGAAGAACTTCACTTTCTTTCGGTTCCTCTACAACTTGGTGAACGTTGAGAAAAAACTAGAGTCCATCACCATAACTTTCCCAGTAAGGGGCCATTCCTATCTGGAGTACGATAAGAACATGAGTTTGGTGAATTCAAAAGCCCAGGCAATTGTTCCTAGTGACTGGATCTCTATCATAAAAACCGCACGTCAGAAGCCCTCACAGTTCGAAGTTGTAACAGTTGACCACACTATGATTAGGAGTTGGAAGAACTTCTTAGATGAGAAGTATGCAAAAAGTCACCATTTCCATCCCGGCCAGTAACAGACATCAAGATTCAGAAAGGACCATTATTGAGCTTTCGGACCACTTATAACGGCGCTTGGGAATCCATCTCCATAGCAGCGAAACGGAAGAGACATGATGCTTCTAATCATCCTGAAGGCCAATTTGACCTGCCAGAGGATGCTTATGAAGGTAAGTGTATCATTCCCTTCATGGTGTAATTCTTACCTTAATTTATCCCAATATAGCGCAATGAATTATAATACAATGCTTTTCTTCCCTAGGAGCGTTGCCCATATCTGATGAGAAGTTCAAAGACTTGCAACAATTAATGAGATTCTGTGGCGATGAGGCAAGGATTCATTTCTCCAAAATTCCTCATAAATGAACTGTAGCCTATGTTATGTAATGTGATGGACGTCATAGGTATTAAGTAATTGCTAAATTTATTATATATTTTGATTTTGTGCTTGTTAGAAGCCAATGTTCATAGTTTAAGTATTGCTAGTGTTATTTTAGTAATGATAATAAAAATTGACAATAATACAGAGACTTAAGATAATAGTTCAATGCAATGGGCCCCTTTTTCCCCACAAATGTATGTAGTTACGGAACATTTCAATATTTTTTGCCTTATTGAACGTTAAAATTCCATAATGAAATTTAGTAACACATTTACAATAAATATAGCAAGATTTATGAATTACTAGACTTCAAAATATACACAAATAACAGATTTTACAGGGTTTTGAAGTTTAAAATGCTTCTACTGAAAAGTTAGTAAAATGTTGATGAGCCCCTTCTTTCCCTGTACCCTTCATATGTAAACTTGTATCAGTACCCTTTATCACCGTACAAAATTGCTTGATGATATCTGTAATAGACTCGGAGATATAGAATGTCAGTGAAATATTTCGCACAGCCGCCATGTTGGATTGGTGAGACGTAACAAAATTTGAAGGGCATGGTCGAGGTCGCCGGGAATAGTGCTATGAACTTACCGAGTTTCATTGAAATCGCTCCAGCCGTTTAGATTTTATTAGGGGGGACACACACACACCTCACACACACACACACGCACACGCACACGCACACACACAAGGACAAAAGGTGATCTCATAAGCCTATTTTTTCAAAATTGAAAATAGGCTAAAAATATTTCACAGTTTTCGTAGTGGTGAATGTCTTCAATCCTTCAATTATTACACAATGCCATGATGGCTATCTATAAGAGAAATATTCGCAGATTTTTCCTGCCACATGGTTTCTTTTCACTTGTGCTCCATCATGCACATGTTGTCTCTTCCACAGACAAATAGGAACTGGTGTTACCAAATATGGCGTGCTCTCAGTATATGAGCTGGCCGCGTAAATTGATAGTTTCTTCGACTTACGAAGTATGCTGTACTTCAAATATGCAGAATTACTTAGTTATAATTATAGTAGATTTTTGGAATGTGAAAAATAAGTAAAATTATAATCATAAGCCACGGGACTGCATAAGCGATATTGCTTCAGCTTCTTCCCGCCACTCGCAGGGTATGTTCATTCACATTTCAGCATAAGTTTTAGTCTCTCTTGTCTGAGCAAACATGCGTCAACGGGCGCAGTATATACAACTTTATACAACTTTAATAATGTCAATAGTTTTTTGCTGGCTAATTCAAGGGTTACCTCTGCAGTCAGACATAGAGTTCTTTTTCTACAGTTTTTATGCTCTCCTGAAAAGTTGGCATAATGTGACTTACGTTAGTATGGTTCTGAGATATCCAAGCGTGTCCCGTTAGAAGGCAAGTCTCTGCGTGGGTATGCGGGTGTACGCAATAAAGACTTGTTCATAGCGCATTCCTTGCTCATCTTGATGGTGCCTTGGGCAGAGCGAGTACAGTCGCTAGCCTTCATCGCGATGTGATGTAACCCAATGAGGCCTTGCACAAACGTTAAGTGGTCCGTACGCATCTGCTTGTATATGTAGACGGCTTTGCTTTTGTTGTTTCTTTTGCATGGCCTACTGACAGCATGTGAAATCGCCTCACGTACAGCCCATGAATCAATATTACGCACACCTGTAGCCGATTGCTTAAAAGGAAGATGTCCGTGATGAAGATGTTATCACTTTCTACATCTGATTCGGAGCACTGCTCCGTCAGATTCAAGATAAGGAAAACAATGAACATCATCATCGATAAATAAGGGACAAGACTTCTAAAAATTACAATTTATTCACAAGGACTCTCTCAAGCTGCCTAACACCGTCTCCCTTGCTCCACGTGATGACAGGCCGTCAGCAGACCACATCAACTGGTTCATGAAGAAGAGTGGCTTTGGTTCCGTTTTAGATTGCTTTTTGATGTGTAACATCTTTCCACTCGGTTGCTGGATATTTTTGTGGGAGTGATTTTGAAAAATGGGACGGAAGTGGTCGGAACGATCGAGGTGGCACCAGCTGGCACACTTAGCTGGCAGTGGTGGATCGAACGGAAGTGTAAGACGCACTGCAAACTCGATCGACCGATCCAACTGGCAGTGGTAAGATAAACAATGAGCGTGCGGTGTCGGAAATTAATACCATGACGTACTCTCGGCCATGTGGAATATATATATAACATACTGAACGGTAAACGCTCATGCGAACTCTGGTGTCAAGTGATTGAAACAAAGCACATGGAACATGTTCGAATTCTTCGTATCAGTATTTAAATGGTAAAATGCCTTAATATCAAACATTGTAAGTAGTCGGCATTGCCGGTATTATGTTTCTGCACAATGGCTATTCAAATTAACCCACATAACGGTAATGCAGTCATCAATATAATATAATCGTTGTGGTTATATGAGAATTGAGCAAGCCTTCATGAACTATTGCTGAAGACATTCGCTTTACTCACAAGAGGGCCTATTCATAAGGCATTTTAAACTCAATTTCACACAGGAACATTATCGAAACAAGGGAAATATAAATGAAACTTAATTCCGTAATGCAGTATTATTGGAACGTGGAAATAAGTCACCATCTTGTGCACAATATTTGCGTAGTCGAAATAGCCATGGGGTTAGCGCCCATGACAGTGAATCCAGAGATCTCGGGTTCGAATCTCGAACGGGGTAGATATTTTTGCTACCAGATTATAATTTTAAACGATATTTATCATATCAATATGATTCATTTTAACAGAATCCATATTAAATTACGTGTTGGTCTGTGAATGAAGAGGACCTGATTATAAGGTATTTAAGGTTATGAGCGGTTTCGCATCTATTAATCTAGTTGATCCATATCGTATTCTTTATTTAGGCTAGTGCTGGTGGAAGCTACAAATCATCTAATAAAATGAGTTCCGTATTATAAACTACAATATCTGTAAACCACTCCCTTTTACAATAGATTAGTATTTGTACCAATAATAGTATAAAATACCGGTGTATCAACAATGCCACGTGAGGTTTCTTCTATGTGAGATGTTACACATCATATGCGACCTCTGTAAGGCTCGTAATTTATTTTATCATTTTAAATGATCTAGTCGACTTCGTTACGTTACGGCAACGTCACGAAATGTACCGAGAATGCACTGAGGTGTGTGACGTCATAGTACCGCTTGGTGCATGTGTACTGAGTTCACTGGTGAGCTCTGGCGTTACGAGACGGCAACGACACGGCGTGACGTCATCTAGCCAGCTCCGTGGCCGACGAGAAAGACAGGCCATGGCGCGGATCTGTGACGTCAGAGGAGTGGTGTCGCTCGCTCGCCTCGCCGCATTGATTGCACCAAGGTATTCTCATCTATAGAAGCCTACCAATAGCCGAGTAAATTTGTTAGTGTGAATTTAAGGATACTCAAAAATAAAGTTAAAAGCTGTGGAAGAAATCCATCCCTATCGCTAGCTCAAAACCTTAGAGCAGTAGAATATTAAGCAGTGTAATACAAACATTGAATGGATGTTCCAGTTTATGCAGATATACAAAACTGTACATATTATCCTCTTATCCTCAATAAGTTGTTTCCATATATACCAGTTTACATGTAAGTTTAACTTTAAAAGCAGCTGGAATTTAAAAAAAAGAAGAAACAACCAAGCATTGCATTAGGAGAAAGTATCCAGTGCTTCATTTATTGCAAGGGAAGGGTCATTCATGCCCCAAAATAATAAAAACGAATATAAGAAATTTGAGCCTACACTCGTGGTTTTTAGCATTTTGCTTTTTTGAGTAGGCCTACCATAAGACAATCTTTTTCAATAACAAAAATTTAATGCATAGGACTACTTCAGATACATATATGAATTGCTGAGATTATACTTACCTCCTTTAGCAGAGAGCCTTTTATCTGACACCAATCCCCTACAGTGGCAGGTTTACTTCTTGTGGCAACTACCTTCATGTTGGACATGTTTAACGGTTCTCTCCCGTTCCCAGTTAGGCTTAGGTCAAATTTATGAAGGACCTTGGAAACTTATTCATTGTGAGTTAATTCAGTGGATTGAAATGTCGTGGATATCAGCCCCATGCACTTATGTGTGTACTGTACTTGTAATAGAAAAGGATGTGGTAGTGGTTTTCAGTTAGCTTTTATTTACAGTTGAGTTGGGAAGACACTTCCAGGATGCAAGGAGTGGGATTCAAATCATTCTATCAAGAGCGTTTGTGCGAAGCTTTGAAGAATAAATCCTATATCAGGTTTCAAATACTCCTTCGCAAACCAGGTCACCTGGACAAGAAGCCACTTTACTTACCCCTACTCCATGTAGGTGGAACTGTTCCATTTATTAAAATTAAAGAAATTCCATACTTGCCATTGTAATTTGGATCTATGCTGGCTACACGGACATGGTTTCTCCCTCCCAATAAGATGTCCAAGATCTCCACCAAATGACAAACGAGACCCTTCAAATTATTCAAATGAAAGCATTCCTCAACTTTTAATTATTTTTTCTTATTTTTTGTTTCACCCTGGTGGTCTGGGGATGAAGAATTTTATAACATACCCAGTCCCCCCCCCCTACCCCTTCCTCCCAGAAAATATCGTATACTCCTCACCACATCCATTCCCCCTGAAAAAGAACATGGGCATCCTTGCAGGCCACATGGAAAATAAGCAGTTAACAGTACTACACACTGGGTAAATCGGTTTGAAATGGGTAAATCTAGAGCTTTAACAGAGAATTCTGGATGTGGTGATTGGTAGGGCCCTGGAGTACAAAACTATGCCCGTATCTTCAAGAACACTAGCAAATTGCAAGTAATCTTCATCCAATGACACGGTAATGTTTACACTTAATTATAATAAGCACACACAAAATGTATTACAGACATTATTTTATTTAGGACATTGGTTATAAATATAAGCATCTCAAGCACATTAACACATTGTCTGGAAGAATCTTAGAATGTAGAAAATGAAGTTTTCAGGATTCACCAAGTAGGCTATAAAGGTGATATCTTGCTGATCTTGGATATATTACTGGCGATTATTAGGATCTAATATCCTCCAGCTCTTAATATTCTCAAAAAATCCTGCACTGCACATAGGGCCTACAGCCATTATACCCTGCTGATGATTCATGATCTCTTCAGGATTTTAAATTTTTCTGACTCCATTTCTCAATCTCACTGGAGCTTAGCGGGTTACAAATTCATCGTTACAAAGATGCATGAACACAATTTGAGGACTGGACATGTCTAACTTGCTTCCAGCGGCCTGGCTACTGTTTCCTTATGCAGCACAAAATCACTATCAATTACATTGGTATCTTGCAGCCTTGGCAACGATAGAGTCATGTATTAACTCTTGTACTATTTTCATCTCTAATTTATCTCAACAAAACAAGCCTGCCAGCTTGTGTCAATAGCTTTAATGTAGACATGGAATGGAATTTACACTTACAAAATTCCCCTAGACACAAAATGGCATCATCCATGACAACGTGGACAACACTTAGGGTTTAAACGCTGCATACATGTTAAATTCTATGTGTTATACTCTGATTTACAAAAGATGAACGGTGCAAGCTGCCATCCGCTTGAATGGTGAGGTGAGGAGTGGAGACAAGAGGGGTAACGGTGTCCATAGCAACAGCGAGCAGTGTTGAAATGAATGCCGACACAGCAGTGAGCACATGGTTTGACGCAGTGTTCTACTGTGAACTAACTCGTCACTGCCATTAGTAATATCCCGTGTATATATTGAAGTGCATTTGCTTATTCTTTCATAGGCTACAGTAAGCGTTATCGTTCTGTTTTTGTTGGAAGCGTGTGTATATACAGATTTTGAGTTTATTTCTTTTATTTGCATCATCGTGTCTATTTTCATTGTGTAAAAATGCCATCGGTACATGCTCGCGGAAGGCCCAGGATCCATTCTCTGCGACAGAACAACTTCAGGCCGTGGTGTGACTCTCCATAGCCAAGTAAAGGAGATGATATGTGCGGTGAGGAATTTTATGGAGGAAGAAGAGGAAAGTATGCACTTACGGGAGGAACCTCTGATTCCATTTGTTCAGGTGAGAAAAAGAACTGCCAAGACTCTTGGTGTGAGTGAAATCACTGCATACCGAGTGACGGAAGGGAAGTTCCTGTCTGATGATGCTGGCCCGTCTAAACTATCAACTCCAGGGAAGAAGAGGCATAGAGAAGGGGTGGTCACTAATTTAGATGGCTTTCAACAAGATGCTGTTAGATGGCATATTTATAGCTATTATTTTAGGAAAGAAATTCCAACATGTCTCAAACTTCTTGTTTTTGCTCAGAGAGGCACAATTATTTCAAGGAAGCCTTTCTTCACTGAAAGTGTTGCACAATCTGGGATTTAAATATGAGAAAATTAATGGGGGGAAGGTGATCATGGAGAGGCCAGATATTGTGGCTTTGAGGTGTCACTTCCTACATGAAATGGGGAGACCCTACAGAGTTGTAGGCCAAAAATTACAAACAAAAAACCAAAATCTGGTTTCATGCCCTAGAAGTTACCTTATCACTTGGGGCACTTAAATATACATTTGTTTTTTATGTACGGCCATTTTTAAATACCTTACGGGGGCTTTTAAAGAACACGTGCTTAGGTCTTGAAATGGGCAACGCCTACTTCCTAGAACCAAACATGTTATTTTCTTGTCCCATATAATTTTTAGCTGTATGGCATTCACTAAAACAATATCATTACTATACACATGCACATATTTAACATCGAACAGAAGTATTTTGGTTTGTAGTAAAGTATAGGCCATTTTGGATACATGGTGGAACCATGCGTCTTTGTTTATTTTGATGGTCAGTGGCTTTAGTGAAGTTTATTCGCAAGAATTATATTTTTATTGGTTTACTGTGAGTGGTGGAACTTGTGTAAGTTAATGGTATTTTAGAGATTTGTGTGCAGTTTATTAGATGTATTCTGTATTTAGTCGATGGCGTAAACCGACAGTCAGTGAAACAAAGAAATGGAATAGTGCTATTTTGAATGTTGACAAACAGTGGGGTGATATTACATGTTAAGTTAAGTAATGCAAGTTCAACAGCTGCAACTACTTCTTCTGCCAGTGTCAGAAAACTGGAATAGGCCTATTTTAGTGAGGAGAATACTGTTAGACCTAGTGTTAATGACAAGCACATTCTCATTAATATATGGGTGCCCTCCAAAATTTGTTTACAGACCTGTGTGGTGAATGTGGCAGTAAATCTTCGTGTCAACATCAGGGAGAAAGATGGGTTTAGTAATAAGTTACCTCTGAAGTGTGGGAAAATTGATTTGTAAACTCAGGGAAGTCTTGATGCAGGAAATTCCACTAAAATACTGTATTTTTTAATAAAGTTAGCTTTTTCTCAATACTGTATTTTTCAGCATTTTAAATGTTCCAGTTGCCTGCGTTTTGATCCCATTACCTTCAAACTTGGTTTGCACATACAACTTTGTGGTCTTAATAATGTGTGGAATCCATTTTGAAAAATATTAATAACTTTCAGAAATATTTAGGTTCAAATTTGAAAAAAAAAGACATATTTTAACAGAACAACAGGTCATTCTAAGAAAAAAACATTTTAATAATAAACCATTTGCACTGATTTTAAAAGTAATACCAATTTTTATTTGTAGACCATTGATGATCATTCCATAGAAGTTTTAGATTGATAACTTTAAATTTGATGTGCCTGGGACATTTTCAAAATTTGCATATTTATTACATAAAATCTTATAATTTCTAAATGACTGAACCAAATAGCTCCAAAGTTTAGAATTCCCTTAATTATGCTCACTTTAAAGAACCTACAAAAATTGGTGAAAATTGGGTGAAAATAGGCTACTGGAAAATTCAAAACTTAAGTTAATAGGGCAAAAATGTTATGGATAGTGTGTGGTTAGGTGAAATGTGGGTCAATGCTGGTCACACAGTGTCTAAGGGTTGGAGTGACAACTCAGTTCAGGGGACAAGGAAGGGCCGTCAGGCAGAGGGGGTCGATTTATTATTCTACATGCCGGGCTATCAAACGGCTTTGTTAATAATACACTTTTGCTCTTTAGGTCGAAAAGAACTGGTGATTACCATGAAGACATGGACTACAACTAGTTTTTAAAATGGTTCCAGGAACAATTGTTACCCAACATCCCTGAACACAGTGTTATTGTAATGGACAATGCTTCGTACCACATAGTACAGATAGAATAAGCTCCAACAACTTCAAGTACGAAGCCGCGAATGTTGGAATGGCTCGACCGCCATCGTGTAGCCTACCATGCGACAGCTCTCGGACAAAAGGAATCCTTCTCGGTAGTGCTGAATGAACATAGAACGAGCGATAACATTCTATATAATACATGAATTAGCCAAAATACCTTATAAAAGGATGAGAAATAAATCAGGAAGCAATGTTTTAATAGACGTTTCCTCCTCCGCCGTGTGTGACCCACCCAGCCATTCCAAATATAGCGAAAATTACAGCAGTGAGCGGCATTGTTCAAATCAATCTTCAAAAAAGTACCATAACAGCACTGCCAACCTCGCCCTTACGGTACAATGTGAAACAAAAAAGTGCCCAATTCAGTCTCTAGTGGGCATCATTCATTCGCAGCACTCAGTTCACGACTCTAATTATATTAGTGTGTGCGATATTTCGCATCTCTGTACGGCTGAAATGAGTGTTTTTTGTTATCTGCTCTGTAATAACTATGCAGTATATCGCTCTCCTGTAATAAGTATGTGTATTTTTTTCCGCACAACTGTGGTTTTGACAAAGGTTACAGCCTAACGCGCCCAGATCAATGGTTTTGTGTCAACCATGCCCAGCTAACAGCGCGCGGCCAAGGCTGCACCTACACTCCACCATTCTTACCTTCACTTTGTCCAATCCAATGGTTTTTGACAATGGTTACAGCCTAACGCGCCCAGATCAATGAGTTTTGGCAATGGTTACTGCCTAACGTGTCCCGATGATTCTTTTTTTTATCAACAGTGATTTTGCATCCCACTTCTTTTTATCAACAGTGATTTTGTATCTCACATGTGTGCCTTGGTGCGTGCTGCTAGAGTGAGCCTTGATGACGGTTAAACGAGATCAAGTGCTATCGAAGCATGGCAGCTGTTTTTAAAATAGCAAAAAATAAAAACACATATTTACGTACTTTAGCACATATATGAGCTTCAGTAGTAAGTTTTAATTAGGGTTCCTAATTTCAAGACGTAATATCGCCCAAAAAAATGAAACAAGGACACAAGGTATGTAAAAGTACATTCATGTCTGCTACAAGTGTATAAGCCGCGTTCCACTTTCATTCAGAATTAATATCCTTCTCAACCTTATACAGCAGCGCAAGCCTAAACCCATGTAGGCTACCACGTGGATGAACTGGCGAGAAAGCATGGCCATGAGATCATCACGCTGCCCCATATCATTGCCACTTCAATCCTATAGAAATGATATGGGGTCAAGTGAAGGGTTATCTAGCACGGCATAATAAGAATTTCACACTCCGTGAGGTTGAGAAGCTTACCGTTTAGGCTATTAGGGAAGTGACTTCATAAAACTGGAAGCGTTTTGTGTTAATAGTGCAACGAGAACTGGATGAGGCTACGAAACGTGAATGTATACTCCATGATGGGGTAGATTGGTTCATCGTTTCCCTGGAAAGCAATTCCAGATCCAATTCAGACACAAGTGACGAAGAGGGGGGCTATGAAAGGAATAGACCCATAATTAAGTTAGTAGCAGCTGGAGCGATTAGGCAACTAAAAATTCCCCTAAACTCACGTGCATCGCAATGTTAAATTGACCCTTCACACGAATACGGCTGACACACCACAGATCCCAGTATTTGTGTCTTCCTGGAAGCTTCTTGGAATGTTATGAGTCATGATCTGCCTCAGTGGCAACGCAGCATTTCCTCACGTGTTAGCATTGACAGCTGCCAGCGCTCATTATTGGTACCGGCAATACAGAGTATTCTTTGCGTACAAACACAAACCTAACCCCAGACCTCCTTGCTTGTACTACTAACAATAATTTTGGTCCAGATAGTCGCCTAACCAAGTAGCGACCAATGGCTTTGTCTCGCCATGGCTTTAGAAGAGTACAGTTCAACTTTTCCATTAAAATGAACTACTGTAAAGGTAATTTATGAACATTCATGATCTTTCAAGAAATTATTCTTCTTTAGACTCAGATAGGCTACTCAATACTCCCAATAATGTCAAAAGTACTCAAATCAAACTTACCAAGCAACTTTTGAAGATTTGATGGATGAGGCAGATATAATATGACCACTCCGATGTACCGTAACTTTTTGTACACTGATGACAAGTGAACATATTATATGGAAGCTGCCAAGAGTAACGTGTCTCCACTGTACCTACGATTGTTTGCCTAACATCTAAAAAATTAATTTGCTCTATTAAAGACTATAATGGTGTGCAATCATCACTTGAAAAACTTCTCTGTAGGATGTTCACAGGAGCATTCACTGCTGACAACTTTCTTCCATTTTCATCGCACTCAGAATTTTCAATGAACTGAAGTAGGCTAATTCATCAAATGAATTTTTATCAGTAATGCAAAGAAAGTTTTGTGGAACTTAATGTTTGGGAAACTGCAACCCATTGACAGCCAGCTCAATGCTGAGGTTATTTAGAATACACACAGAACCTGTAATTATGGGCACTGCATCACTCAAATTCTTCAAGCACTTCACCAACTTGTCTTCTGTCTTGATATGTGTCCATTCCTGCTTAAATTTATTCCTGTAGGAGGAGAAGTGTTCAGATATATCCGATATACTGTGCACAGAATTCTCTTCTTCATAGTGTCTGAAGTCTTCCAAGCACGCTTCTATGGCTTTATCCGAGATTTTCTACCTCTGCATCACACAGTCTTCTAGAAGAAGGCCCAGGAGTGGATAGCTATCCTGGCAAATTCGAAAATATATAAGATACTGCATCAGGTTTCAACTTCGGGTAACTCCTAGCAAATGTCTTTATTTCCCCATCAACTTGCTCTGTCCTGATAACAGAGCTATCAGGAAAATGTTTTATACAAATTATAGGCTTGCTCACTTTAGAGAAGTCAGTGGGAATTTTTCTAGGCCATATATTTCTTAATTTTTCGTCCTTTGGGAGAGAAAATGTCAGTGGCGGCCGGTGGTAAGTAAAGCTGGGTGTTGCACCAACATTTCTGATGTCGCAATTTTATATGGGAAGTTTACACATGTAACAAAAATGAATTAACGTTAGATAAACTACAGTTCTATTAAAACTGAAATACATGGGTTTTCCAAAATAACTGTACGTTCGACAAATAGACAAATTTTAATGGCTCTTTTGAGCTTCTTCCTATAGGAATTCATAAAAAAATCAGATTTATGTATTTAAGCCCTATGCCTGAGTTCATGGGAAGAATTTTAAACACAGCAGGTTGTCTAAGGTTGGGTCTCAATCTCCGGGATAATAAACATTCTCAACATGAAAACATGGCAACCGAAAAGTTTGTACGTTAACGAAAAATGTTATTACTAACAAAGACGGGCACATATTCTGCATAAGGATAGGATTGTTATCATTTTAAATGATCTTGCCGACTTCGTAGTTACGCTGGGGTCTGGCGTTACGTTACGGTGACGGGACGAAATGTACCGAGCATGCACTGAGGTGTGTGACGTCATAATACTGCTTGAGCTTCCTCCTTTCCCAGCGCGCTCCGGTGAGCATGACATCATCTAGCCAGCTACCTCATTTGACCTTGGTTTGCACTTGCTAACGGACGTTGAGTTCACGCAGCATTTGTAGCATTTACAATTATATAAAGTCTAGTCTTTCAGACTGACTATCAGTCTTTCTTTTTACTATAGCTTGAACCCCATCAGAGGAACCAGCCATGAAGTGCGCTCTGTCATACGTCGGCGCAATTCATTTTTGCGGAATTTCGTTCAATTTCTGCTTCTTTAATTCATCCAGTAAACACGCTGCTAATGTGTGTGCATCATGTTTTGTTTGCCTTTTACTACGTATCGGTACACAACAGCCATCTGAAATATGTTTGAAATATCACTAGTTTCATCTGCTATAATGGCAAAAATTTCCGATTCCTTTATTTGCTTTGATTCTTCTTCTTGGCAAACCTCCAACATAATCTGTAAAAATTAATTTTGAATTGTTTAGGACGTTCCTTTGAAAACAGTTGCCCTTACCAAATGACATTTAACACAGCATCCAACTCAGCGGTAAAATTAATTAGTTCTCTCAAACCACCTGGATTTGTTGATGTTACACTTTCATCATGATCACGCAAGGCCAGTCCGAAAGAGCCACAGAAACGAATAGAGTTTATTACAATATTTAACACATACCTATTGTGCCTAACATCTTCGTTATATTCCGCAATTTACCTTCTATAGGCACTGTCCAATTGTGCAGCTTCGTTAACAGTTCCAAAAAGTTTCAATTTCAAACAGATGAAGATTGGTTGGTTGGTTGGTTCCTCAGTTTAGGAGCTGTGACAACGCAGTCATGTAGCCCCCTGTACTTTGGGTGTGTGGAGAAACTGTCTGATAACCGGTGTTAATTGTGATGGCTGTATTAGTGAGTGTTATCTGTTTTTAATTCAAGTGAGGACTGCAGACATTGAATTTCAAGCAGTTCCTACTTTTGCCGCCAAAGGCCACCGTAAACGACTACTAGTTCAGAACTTGGTTACTACACGCCACCGCAGTCGGCTCCTGGCGACGAACGTTGGAACCTAAGAGCGTTGTTCAAATTTTTTACTTGTAATTTAGCTTCACACAGGTGTAATAAGTGGAAGGTTCTTTAACATGCCATAAATCTATGACATGGGACCGCCGGCTTTACTTCCCCTCCGAAGGAATGCATACTGAGGGATTTTTAACGCTCTTAAAAAATCCGATGACTTCGGCCGGGTTTGAACCCGCGATCTTGGTCATAGAGGCTCAGCATGCTACTAACTACGGCACCGAAGCCGCTCAGCTGAAGATTCATGTTTCTTTATTTTAGGGATTATTTTCCGTAACTCCTATTTTGGTCCACGCGAATTCTCCACCAACAAACATGTAAAACAGAATAAAGCGTTTTTAATATCGCATTCACATAACCAATTATTATTGCCTTAAATATCTCCTTTAAACGCCCTCGTATACTTACATTTTGGACAATACTTATCCGGTAATGGTGTACCGAGTGTTTTTACTGTAAGTTTATCGTCATCAGGGAGCTGGAAAAACTGTCTGACTAGCAAATTACTTACTCTATTCATTTTCACTCACACTCCACAATACAATTAATGTTTCAAACTAAACATTCCGTTAAAATAAAATACTACGGTAACTTACAAGATGCACAGATGATAAATCTGGGTGCTACATCGGAAAGTGGCGCGAAAGGCAAACTGACAAAACACTGAATTTTGCCAAGAAATTTCGTAGTGAATGCATAGGACTACTCACAGTCAACCAAACAACAATAATAATAATAATAATAATAATAATAATAATAATAATAATAATAATAATAACAATAATAATAATAATGCACAGTTAAGTATCTGCCTGGAACCAAAATACTCAATCAACTAAATACAGAACTAATCGCAACCCAAATCCCGGAAGAACAATAGTGGTAAGAGCAAACATAAACCGCTACAGTACACCAACAATACGTCGCAAAATAGTTCAGCCACTTATCTACTGTACTTATAGCACGGTGGCGTTCTTAGGCTCGCTTCACAGAACAATTGACAAAAATATTAAATGAAGTTATGATGAGAAAACATCTAAAAATAATTGGGTGTGAACCAACTAATGTCTCCCTATGAAATTCCGATATTTGTACCGTTGTGGGTGGTGTAGCATTCCCTAGTGGTGTGGGAAAGAAACTACCCTTCAGGGGCAGATGACCTCGTAGTTCCACCCCTTAAAACAACAATAACTAACTAACTAAATAACTAACTAACTAAACTACCCTTCGCGGGGTAAGAGAAATCGAGGGTGTTGTCATTTCCAAAGAGTGGTGTAGTCTAACGGGGCCATTTGGAGCTGAGTGTTGCCAGGGCCTGGCAGCTCGTCTGCAACACCCTGCTACCCATGCTGGTCGGCATGCTATGCACAAGCTTGGCCTCGTCCAGCCTCGTCCTGTACGCCGCGCTGTCTGCTTGGGAGTCGCTACAAGAGAGCTAACCCCCTGGAGTTTGATTTGAAGGCGGCAGCTTTTATAGGTACAGTGTAAAGCATTAGGATAAATAATATCAAAATATAGATGATTTTAACACATTTTTGAGTGCATTAGATCTATAAAACTAAAACATTAAAGGAAAAGAAACTACGAATTGGTGTAAAATTATTGGGAGTTGTGCAACGCTGCAACAATGTCACCAGCCGCCACTGGAAAATGTAGAAACATTTTCATGCTGAGATCTGTAATTGTTCTTACAGCCAGCCACATTACAGCATCTCGGCATTTTGATTTCCTGTAAAGAGACACATTCATTAAATATCTAACTTTAACTCAGATAATTAACTTAGCATGCATTGTAATAGTCCTTAACATACACAATATTAGGCTAACGTAAGTTCGTACATAACCTGCACCACACGTGCGTTTGATTAACCTGTATCATTAATGAGAAATAAAGTGTTAACACTTACCCTGTAGGCTACGTGATTATTGCAGCTACATGATGCACCACAACACAAGTTGGATGTAAAGTTGGACATTACACTTTATAAAACACTAACTATTCTCACACTGCTATTCACAAGAAATTCACAAACAAGTCTTCTCAACCGGAGTCACTACTTCGCCTACGTCACAGACAAGATGGCTGCTCGCACTGGGGCCAGTATCTTTCGTGGGCCACGGCCAGCTCCCTTTCCCAGACCACATACTGCTCGTGTCTAAGCTGCGTGAATCTGAGAGGAATGTGCATCGCGGACTATGAGAAGTGGTGGTGACGAGTGATGAGGTTTCTCGGTCCTTGCGTAGTAACAGAAGCAAATAAATTAGTCGATGACTCACCCACTCATTCGCAACGCAACATTGGTTTCAGAAAAGACCCTATGTTAGCAGTATTGGAATAGACGAGAATGTCAGGTAACACGGCAGGCTGTCGACAGGCTTCTCAATTATCGCCTGCTCTTTCTCTGCCTCTGCCTTTCATCCCGCAAGTTCACAGAGCGTAGACCCCGAGCAGTACTTCACTCACTATCCAATGTATCCACTGCCAGCGCCTGAACCATACATCATTTGATTGTAAATACGAAGCTAGGTGTAACCGTAGCGTTGTCCCCATCGACATACGGTGTGCACCGTGTCTAAAGAAAGCCCTACATGTGCAAACTGTAGAGGTGGACACGCAGCTTCGTATCACTTCAAACGAGCCATTAAAAACAGCAGTTGAAAAAACAAGCAACAACAGTAACAATTCCAGAAACCGATCCCCTCACTTCTCTGCCTCTCGCCAACACTTCCCCCAAGCAATTGCTTGTTTTTTCAACTGCTAACAAGTGACCTATCTCCTTGGGAAGTAAAGCTAATACCGGCTTGCCTGGGATGGTGGGTCACCAAACCGGTACTTAAAACTGAAATTTTAAGCTTTAATTAAACAAATTCAGCACTTTTTACAATTACAACTAACACAAAATATTTTCTGCCAGCATTATTACATGCACGACTCCAAACTACAAGTAACCAATCACAGAGCCCGATTCGCACCCTCCCAACCAATCACAACGATTTATCACCTACAAGCATACGTCATTACTAAATCCAGCTACAAACTACTTAAAACCAATTTCATTCCTCCCTGGAGCAAATGAGGCTTATTTCCACTATTCTTATGTATTACCTAAATAACTATTACCTACTACAGGATTTAAATTACTTAAAACTACCAAAACCAGCCCACTTGCGGTCATTCTATCTTCACCTTCCTTTCAAAACTATTATAACAACTTAGAACACTTTCCTTATTGATATCAATATAATTATTAAATTCTGAAGCTGCTGTTGATACAGAAATTAACTTAACACCTAGGCCTACGGTCGCTGGGTGGTCCATGCGACACACATGCCCAGATACTGTAGGCCTAGCCATGGCGAGCCAAATACTAAATGTCATTTCAAGTCTAGAATACCGGTACCGTACTTCAAAATTTAAATACTTAAAAAAGCAACTTAAAAGCTTAATTACTTCAAAAGAAAAATTTTCTCCCCTCAATAGAACTACAGTAGTAGAAAAAATGTATAATTATTTTTCTAAAACTACTAATTAAAGGCTAAAAGGAGCACCTTTAGGAGCACCAGTGCCTGCCACCATCGCATGGGCGCTTGGTCGCGCTTTGCGCTCCCAGCGCTAGGGGATGATTACTGCCCTAGTACTTGACTTGGCTTGTAACTTTCTAGCGTTCTGATTGTTTCTTGATCATCTAACATGTCAAGAGGCTTTATGAAGATCAGTCTTTCAGACTGAATGTCTCTTTTTATGTTTTTATTGTGTTCATATGAATTCTTATTGTTCGATACGTCTTATTTATTTTATTGATTTTTATCATCCCCGTTTGAACTGCTTTTATCCAAATAAGGCATAATTGTTGGGGCTCACTGTCTGTTTTATACAAAACATTTTTCTTTTAATCTCTGGCTGTTTTTTATCATCCTTTCATTTCAAACCATTTCATTTCATTAGGGACCGATAACCTGGATGTTAGGCCCCTTAAAACAAGAATTATCATCATCTTGTGATATTCAAGAGTACAATTTGAGGTGGGGGAGGGGTGAGGAGGACGACCAACCACTTTTGCCAAAATAAGGGCAACGCATCTGCTCTGTCTCATTAGGAAATTACAGCCATGGTCGCACAATCAGAACCTTTGGACGCATCTGTGGAGATCAATCGGAACAAGTATCGATTCGTGAATTCTGAACCACTGCCACACATGACGTGTTTACTTAATGCCTGGACGTGTGGCTACACCAGATAAGAATTCGTGAAGATCCAACTCTCTATTTGGTGCGTAATGCACAAATTAAATTCGCGCCAGAATCGCCATGGCCATAGCCGCATTTAACAAGAAGAGGACTCTGCTCACCAGCAAGTTGAATTTAGGACTAAGAAAGAAATTGGAAAAGGGTCAGAGACGTAGAGAATGAGAAAAAGGGAAAGAAAATTCTTAGAGAGTTTTGAAATGTGGTGCTGGAGGAGAATAGAGAAGATCAAGTGGACACATCGGGTGACAAACGATGCTGTACTGAGGAGAATAGGTGAGAAGAAAACTTTTCTGAATACAATTCTTCAGAGGAAGGCCAACTGGATCGGGCACGACGTCATTGAAGGGAAGATCAAAGGAACGACAGGGCGGGGAAGAAGAAGAATTCATCATCTGGATGATATGAGGGATGGAAGGAGTCACAGCAGACTGAAGGAAGACGCTGAAGACCGGGAACATTGGCATCAGAAATACTCTGTACGAAGACATGGACCTGCCACTAGGCAGAATACTGTATAATAATAATAATAATAATAATAATAATAATAATAATAATAATAATAATAATAATAATAATAATAATAATAATAATAATAATAATCCCAATCCACAAGGGAATATTCCAAGGAGACTCCTTGAGCCCATTATGGTTCGGTCTTGCGTTGAACCCACTGTCAAACCAACTTAATTCAACAAAATATGGCTTCATTATCAAGAAGAACTCCAGGGAGCTTGCAAAGCTCAACCATCTCCTGTATATGGATGACCTAAAGCTATATGCTGCCACCAGAGCACAGCTAGAGTTTCTGTTGAAGATAGTGGAAACCTTTTCACAGTATGTGAAAATGGAATTCGGACTGGAGAAATGTAAGACGCTGAACGTTATGAAAGGCAAGCTGCAGGCAGGTGTATATGAAACAGCTCAGGGCCAGCAGATTGCAACGATGCTCACTAGCGAGACCTACAAGTATCTGGGAATGAAGCAAGCCAGACACATAGAACACTCAGTAGTGAAACAAGATCTGACGAAGGAATTTGTCAGAAGAATTAAACTTGTTTCTAACACCCGCCTCAACAGTAAAAACTTGGTTAAGGCAATCAACGCTTATGCTATCCCTATCCTTAGTTACTCGTTTGGGGTCATCAAGTGGAGTCAAACTGACATTGCAAGTTTAGAACAGAAAATTTGAACATCACTGACCAAATCACGAAAACACCATCCCAGGACATCTGTGGAACGAGTCATGTTACCGAGACATATGGGTGGGAGAGGAATTGTTGATATAAATAACCAATTAGCTCGACAGATCTATGAGCTAAGAAAATACTTCTGTTCTGTATCGAACCATTCGATGCTGCACAAGGCTGTCACATAAGCAGATGATTCAACTCCACTACTCTTAAGTCAGCAAGAGACTCAAATTCAGGTGCGCAGTGTTTTGGATAGATGCAATGCCTGGTTGTCGAAGCCACTACACGGAAGACATCCCAATGAAGTCATCCAAACTCACGACGACATGCTAGCGTCGAACGTTTGGTTGATTTCTGGGCAGATGTTTCCTGAAACAGAAGGCTTTATGATGGCTATTCAGGACCAGGTTGTCCCCACGAGAACCTACCTAAAGTTCATAATCAAGGATGCATCTGTGCAAGATGACCATTGCAGATACGGTTGCCCAACATCTGAGACTGTTCAGCATATTATATCAGGTTGTCGCCATTTTGCAGGGACAGAATATAGGAAGAGACATGATTTTGTTGCCAAGATAGTACATCAAGAATTGGCTATACAACTTCAACTGCTGAGCCAAGAGAAAGTGCCGTACTACAAATATGCTCCTGAAAGTGTACTGGAAAATGACAGCTTTACGTTGTACTGGGATCGTACTGTATTGACAGACCAATCAGCTGTGCACAACAGACCTGATTAAATTCTTGTTGACAAATGCATGAAGCACACCACCTTCATAGATGTGGCGATCCCAAACAGTGGCAACATGCTAACAAAGCATGTAGAAAAGCTGTCAAAATACACAGAGCTTTCAGAACTGATAAGGAAGCAATGGCACATGGCACAAGTCAGGACAGTTCCTATTATTATATCCAGCACTGGCGTGATTCCCAACAACTTAAAGGAATCACTCACGGCGTTGAAATTAGACCCAGGCCTTTTCAAACTGCTGCAAAAAACAGTCATACTTTCTACGTGTCGCGTAGTAAGGCTGTTCTTGGGCAATAAGGCCTGAAGCAGTGCGGGAAATATGAAGCTACTACTCAATGCAGTCACCAAGAATTTGCTCCTTGTGATATGTACGGTATCTGGGATTGTAAATGTTTTCTTTCCAGCAAATGCTGAGAATGTCTAAGTGCATGCGCAAAATAAATAATAATAATAAAAATCATCATCATCATCTTCATTTCCCCTTTTCCAGCTGACACTGGGTGGCGGCAAATATGGTTCCTCTCCACATTGTCCTGTCGTTCCACCATCCCTCTTCCGGCACGGTGTTCCAATCCAGGTTCCGTTTTCTAATGCTATTCTTCACCGAGTCCATCCAACGCATTCTTGGTCTTCCTCGTCCTCTCTTCCCTGTCATCCGTCGTTCCAGTGCTCGTCTTGGTAGCCTTACTTCATTCATGCGTTTGACATGTCCAAACCATCTCAATCTGTTTTGCTCCATTTTGTCATTTAGTTTCTGTACTCCCAGTTCTTTCCATATATCTCCATTTCTCACTCTGTCTCTCTTCGTTTTCTGGACCATACTTCTCAGGAATCTCATCTCAGCTGCCTGTACTCTGCTCTCATCCCTCTTAGTATTTGTCCAAGTTTCTGCTGCATAATAATAATAATAATAATAATAATAATAATAATAATAATAATAATAATAATAATAATAATAATAATAATAATAATAATAATGCATGATGTACTTGTCTGTTTTTTTTTAGCGTATGGCTTTTAGTGCCAGGAGTTTCCGAGGACATGTTCGGCTCGCCAGTTTTGTAGCTGCTTCGAGACGGACACCCAATGGGTGAGCTACAAGTACCGTTGGGGTGGAAAGTTGGAATGTAAGGACGAGGAGTTGGAAGGTAGCGGCTGTGGCCTATAGTTAGGGACCAACCCCGGCATTTGCCTGGAAGGAAGATGGGAAACCACACAAGACCATATTCAAGGTTGCCGGCGGGGGGATTCGAACCACCTCGCCTCCCGGATGTGAGCGACTGCCAGCAGCCACGCCGTAACGACCTCGGTTAACTCACCCGGTACTTGTCTGATGAAGACGTGGCACAGAGTTTTACGGGAAATGTCCAGAATTAAGCAAATCTCATATGGTCTACACAAAATTAACCTGAAAGATTTATGTCTACTATTCTGGGACATGAAGGCATTAATCAAAATGTAATTAAGTTGTTTCGTAATACCTCTTTAACATCTAAATGTATGCTATTCCTCTCATGCAATACCTTATAGTGCTCTCATTTCCTGCTGTCGCTTGGCCAACTACTGCTTCCTGTCCTACAAGCTTTTGATAAATGTTCTCATCACTTCGCGCACACAACTCCAAACACAGGTCTACTAGTTTAATTGTAAACCTATTAAGACACTGTCTCTGTGCTACAATTAATTTTGGAGAACAATGTCACCCATTCTAGGCAAATTTCCTGATGACTTGGCCATGTAGAAACACCGGATCCCATGAGGACTCCAAAGTGAAGCAACATTTGGTGTGGTCAGAATTTGTATGGATGACTGGTTGTTGTCACCCTTATTGTTCTTAATGGTGATGGATGACATCATGAAGGCAGCAATGAAAGACTATAGTAGGGCAAAGATGAAGGTAATGTTGTTTGCAGACGATGTTGTGATCAGGGGCGAGGATGAGATGGAGGTACAAGAACAGTTAGACGTAATAAATGAAAAGATTGAGCAATGGGGATTGAAGATAAAAGTGGAGAAGAGTAAAACAGTGGTGATGAGTTGAGATAAGAAAGAAGGAAAAGGAGTAATCAAAGTCGGAGATAAGGAATTGGAAGTGGTGAAACACTTCAAATACTTGGGAAGTGAACTGACAAGATGGAAGACTAGATTTGGAAATTAGCAGAAGAATACAACTCGGGAGTGCTTTCTACCAACAGGTACGGGGACTAGTATGGAACGAGGATATACCAATTAAGACTAAAGAAGTTATGTACAAAGGATATTATGTTCCTATAATGACATATGCAGCAGAAACTTGGACAATGACTAAGAGGGATGAGAGCAGAATACAGGCAGCTGAGATGAGATTCCTGAGAAGTATGGTCCAGAAAACGAGGAGAGACAGAGTGAGAAATGAAGATATACGGAAAGAACTGGGAGTACAGAAACTAAATGACAAACTGGAGCAAAACAGATTGAGATGGTTTCGACATGTCAAACGGATGAATGAAGTAAGGCTACCAAGACGAGCACTGGAACGACGGATGACAGGGAAGAGAGGACGAGGAAGACCAAGAATGCGTTGGATGGACCCGGTGAAGTATAGAATTAGTAAACGGAACCTGGATTGAAACACCGTGTCGGAAGAGGAATGGTGGAACGACAGAACAAAGTGGAGAGGAACCATACTTGCCCCCTCCCAGTGTTAGCTGGAAAAGGGGAAAATGAAGATGATGATGATGACTGGTTCTGTATGATCAGGTGCTGTTGACCGGGGAAGGTAAGAAGCACATGTATGATAACAGTTCGGCATTTGTTACGTACTGTGCCGTACAGTAGGCTACACTAACAGAACGGTTTGAACACATTGTGTTGTACGCTTTGGTTATTACCTATTACATGCCACGGTGGGTGAGTGGTTATCGTGTCGGACTACCAACCCCAAGCTTGCAGGTTCGCTCCTGGCCGTGGTAAGTGATTTTTGAAAGGCGACGAAAAGCGTGGCATGCGATAGGTTGGAGAAAGAATGAATCATAGGGCAGGTCTCTAAAATGACTGCTCTTTGCAAACTGATGTTTAGATTATGGTAGAGCCTAGCTCGTTGATTTCAGCGATTACTATCAGTGATGTCAATATAATCCCAGTGGAAGAGATTGTGGTAGGCAATACAGTAAGCAATTCCTGTCTCCACATCTGTCGGATCTCTTCAGCCAGAGGCATGTATTTGGTCACTTTCTCAGCATAAATGTGTTGGATATTATGCGAGTTAGGGACTGAGATGTCTATTAGAAGGATTATTTTCTGCACTTTATGAATAAGAATAATGTCTGACCTGTGACCACTGATCTGTCCCAGAGTAGCTTGTGAGTATTGTTCTCCAGAACAGCATCAGGAATATATTGATAGTAAGGCTTCTTTGCTAGATTCAGGTGGATTAATTTGGCTACTTGGTCACGCCTCTTCAAGAATATTTAGTACATGAAATTATTGGATAGCCCCCCTTGATAGTATTATTACTGTTATTCATTCTTTCTTTCTTTCTTTCTTTCTTTCTTTCTTTCTTTCTCTGTTTTGGCCTGCTGAGGACCACGAACCAATTTCAATGTTTAGTCTTTTGTTGTTCTTACTTCTTCCTCCAGTGCTCCTTCATCTTTTCGCTGTGTGTCTTCTTTCTCTCTTCCGACCATTTTGAGTCTGTTTTCTTATATTGCTTTCCTTGGAGTCCTTCATTCCCAACACTTTTTTTGGTTGTTGTTGTTGTTGAAAATTTATCTCTCTACTGCATCTTCTTCTCGTATATTGCTTTTTCTAAATCTTTATTTACTTCTTGAACCAGGCTGTTGTCGATTTCTTTTTCCTAAGATATTTAAAAATCTGTCTGGTTAACCTGCTATCATTCATTCTATATAAATGTATTATTACTATTATTATTATTATTATTATCATCATTATCTTCAAGATAGCCAAAACAGGTTCTTTAAATATTTCACTGGTATCCCTTATTTTAATATTAAAGAGTTGTTTCAAATTACTGTACTGAATCTCTACTACCATGATGCAAGATTCAGGCATAAGGTCTCTCACAACATATAAACAAGAGCCATAAATAAGTACTAAATATGTAAAACTTTTATGTATAAATAGCTATGGTTTCAAGAGTCTAATAGTACATTATGCAACGAGCCTATAATGGCAATAATTAAGACACGAGTATGTCTATAAAACGAGCGTAAGCTAGTTTTATAATTTCCATACGAGTGTCTTAATTACCATTATAGGCGAGTAGCATACGACTGTTTATATTCGACGATAATTATAACGTTATTATTATTATTATTATTATTATTATTATTATTATTATTGCCTTTATTGGTGGCGCAGTTAGGGCTCTTAGCCCTCTCTTACACTTAACCACATTAATACAATACAATAAACATATTATGGCGACAAAATTAAACAATAATAATTGACATTGATAATGACTTTCACACTCTCATTCACTCATCCAGTCACACTTGTTGTCGGTCAGCAGTGTTCAGCAGGCAGCCCCAGCAGGTGGTCTTGAATCTAGATAGTGACGTGATACCCCTGACACTGGCTGGAAGGGTATTCCACAGCCTAGACCCCACCACATGAAAAGAGTTGTTGTATATAGAGGAGCGATGGATAGGAATGGAGAGGGAAGAACCAGAGCGTGTATTATTACCATGGAAAGAAGACAAGTACTTGAATTTATTTGGTAAGTATAGTGGTCTGTCGGAAACTCTGGACAAGAATGTGATATGATCGACGTAGTTCAGGTTTCAGCCAGGAAAGAGCGCAATAATAGGGAGTGATATGTTTATCATAGCTCAGACCGTAGATACATCGTATGCAAGAGTTCAGAGCTCGTTGAAGTTTCAAAGTTAATGTTTTAGTTGCGTCTACTAGAATAACGTCACAGTAGTCAAGAATAGGAAGTATTAGTGTCTGTATGAGTAGGATTCTTACTTTAAATGGTAAAATATCTTTTTTTTTCTTTTGAGGGAGTCGAGCGTTGCGAAAATCTTCTTGCATGCACTCTGTACATGTTCAGACCAGTTAAGAGTCTGATTTATTATCACACCTACATTTTTCACTGTAGGACAGTATGGAATTTCATTGTTGTTCAGTACAATTGGGGGAATAATTTGATCTCGGAGTGACGTCAATAGTTTTTGAGAGCCAATTATGATAACTTGTGTTTTGGATGGATTCAGAAGAAGGGAATTTTCCTGAGAATAATTTCCAAGTCGTTGAAGGTCAGCGTTGATAGTTTCAATTGTCAATGGAATGTTATTATATGTTTTAACACAAATATTCATAAATATCTGTGGGATTCAGTTAATTCAGTTAGTAAACAGGGCGTTCTGGCTTTGCTGATTGAATAGAGCGCATGCTTGGGCCAAGGCACTCCGAAAGCAGAGACCATTTACTTTGCTTGCCAACACAGAACACCTATTGTTTACAGCCTGCCGTCCAGCTCTATATCATTCACTAATATTGTCACCGAAGTCGTTTGAAAACAATGCGCTGCGTAGAAATTGGGTCTGGAGATAATAAGGTACAGTGCTATTTCTTGTCTCATATTCGCCAGTTTAATTACGCGAACATATGGACCACTTTCCATGTCGGTAATTTATATAGGCATGTTGGATTTTGAGCGCATGCTCGAAGGTATCCTTATCTAATTTGTCACACAACTGTTTCTTGACCTCTGGTTGGTGGGAGAAACTGTTTCATAATGAAAACTAGTGTTATAATGAGCCTCATTATGATACAGTTTTCTGACACATAATGTTTACATTTCGACATGGTCGAACATAAATTATATTATACCATCACTAATTAATGAACTACCGCCTGGATTTTAGAACATGAACAGCAAACAACTAAGCTATATGTCGCATTAAAAACTATATCCTAAATAAACATCAACTCATGACATAAACTTATTACATAACTACTATAGTGTAACTATTTGTATCTTTAATTATTTACATTAATATTTTTCCCATTATCACCTAACATGTCAATTCTATCTTATATATAAAAGTGAAAGTCTGTATGTATGTATGTGGGTGGGTTGGTTCCGTATACAAATCTACACCGTTCCACCAATCTCAACCAAATTGTGCATACACATAGTTTAGGACCCAGAAGGAACCGCTGGCTACATGAATTTTCGATAGTCTTTCTCATTCTTCTGATTTCGGCCCTTTTTCACTCAAAAACAGGCTAATCAAATCATAAAATATACTCATGAATGAATGGCAAGGCAGATAGTTTCCATGGCAACATAGCTCAAGTCCAGACACGGCTGACTTGATGCCAATTGCGCTCTGCACTACCGGTATAGAAAATGAGGATCTTTACTTGAAATCCCGTTAGTTACTCAACTGCTCACACAGCACTGTCAACCGAGTTTAGCATAACAAAGACTTGACACTATCTTCTTTCTACTATATATTTGTCAAATACCACTCACTCACTCACTCACTCACTCATTCATTTATTCATCACGAAATCTCAGAAACCACCGAACGGATTGGAATAAAATCTGGTATGCAGCTTCCTCAAGGGCCGCAAATGCCCACTAAGAGAGAAATTTTGGCTATTCAGGTTCTAAAGGGGTGTTAAGGGGGTAGACCTGCATTTAATTGAATAGCAATATCTCCCGATTGGTTTCATGGGGGGATGTGATACTCGGCATATAAACTCATCATTAAAAATAAGAAGACATGTGTCTGAGGGTTTTTCGATGTGGTGTATATTATGAGGTGAAAGGGGTGAAAAGTGGGGATTAAAACATTCTTAACGGAGCGTGTGTCTCTTAAACGACATAAGCGAGGAGTTTGAAACACAGCGAAAAAAAAAATCAACATAAAAAAGATGTAAATATGTGTTTGACAGTTTTTTCATAAATCCAATTTAAGGGGCCCATGGGGAGAGATGAAATTCTGGGAGGGGGGGGGAACAGGAAAGAAAGTGTCTTAACTGATTGACTGACTGGCTCACTCATCAAACTCAGGGGGAAAAAGCTGCTTAAAAGTAAGTAAATAGATGTTCGACAGTTTTTTTTTCATAAATCAAATTTAAGGGATTCATGAGGAGAGGTGAAATTCTGAAAAAAGAAAATTGAAAGAAAATGTCCAGACTCACTCACTTACTCACTCACTCATCATCGCCTAGCCAAAATTATTGAAGTTAGAAACATGACAGTTTGGGGATATGTTCATTGTATGTCAAAACCGTCTACTAAGGGAGGATTTTCGGATATTCAGTTTCTAAAGGGGTCTTAAGGGGGTTAAACCTGCATTTCATTGAATAACAATATCTCCCGATTGGTTTCATTGGGGGATGTGATACACGGCATATAAACTTATCATTAAAAAGTAACAAGACACGTATCTGAGGGTTTTTCGATGTGTTTATGAAGTTAAAGGGGTGAAAAGTGGGGATTGAAAGATTCCTAACGGAGCGTGTATCTCTTAAACGACAAAGGCGAGGAGTTTGAAACTCAGCGGAAAAAAATCAGCATAAAAATACGTAAATATGTGTTTGACCGCTTTTCCATAAACCCAATTAAAGGGGCCCATGGGGAGGGGTGAAATTCGGGGGGGGGGGGGGACAGGAAAGAAAGTGTCCTAACTGATTGACTGACTGACTCACTCATCAAACTCAGGGGAAAAAAACTGCTTTAAAGTAAGTAAATAGCTTTTCGACAGTTTGTTTTTCAATCAAATTGAAGGGGTTCATCGGGAGGGGTGAAATTCTGAAGAAAAAACAAGATGTTCAGTAAAGAACATATAGCCTACTTTCTCCTAAATGCATGGGTATTGTTATAACTCTTTGTCCTTTTCAAGGAGTATGATTGAATGTTGGTTGTAGTAGCTTGTTGAAATACAACGTGCTATAGGGATATTAAACATGAATATGAGGTGCCCTTTGCTAGTGCTACCTCTGTACCAAATTTCGTTCAATTCGGTTTCACCGTGTTTGAATTGATAGGGGGAATTGATTTGCACACATACTTGGCCACCATCTGCAAACTATTGGGCTGATGTTCTTGCAGTTTGGTCTGAATATGTTTCCCACATAAAGATATGGTGTTGCAAAATTTGGTAGAGACTAGATTATTAGGTTGGTCGTAATTACATTTTTTCTTTTAACATTTGGGTGGCCGCGATTACGTTTCCGTCAAGATAGCGGTGATATAAAACAAGACACTGAGGTGCCCTTTGCTAGTGCTACCTCTGTACCAAATTTCGTTCCATTCGGTTTCACCGTGTTCGAATTGATACGGGGAATCGATTTTCACACAAAGATGGCCGCCATCCGCAAAATATTAGGCTGATGACCTATTAGTTTGGTCAAAGGATGCTCCCTCCATAAAGGTATGTTGTTGCTAAATTTGCTAGAGATCGGATGATTAGGCTAATCGTAATTTGATTTAAGCTTTGAACATTTGTGTGGCCGCCATTACGTTTCCGTCAAGATGGCGGCGATATAAAACATGACACTGAGGTGCCCTTTGCTAGTGCTACCTCTGTACCAAATTTCGTTCATTCGGTTCCACCGTGTTCGAATTAATAGGGGGAATCAATTTTGACATAAAGATGGCCGCCATCCGCAAACTATTAGGCTAATGGCCTACTAGATTGGTCAAAGGATGCTCCCTCCATAAAGGTATGTTGTTGCAAAGTTTGCTAGAGATCGGATGGTTATGTTAGTCATAATTTGATTTAAACTTTAAACATTTGTGTGGCCACCATTACGTTTCAGTCAAGATGGCGGCGATATAAATCATGACACTGAGATGCCCTTTGCTAGTGCTATCTCTGTACCAAATTTCGTTCCATTCGGTTTCACCGTGTTTGAATTAATAGGGGGAATCGATTTTGACACAAAGATGGCCGCCAACCGCAAACTATTAGGCGAATGACCTATTAGATTGGTCAAAGGATGCTCCCTCCATAAAGGTATGTAGTTGCAAAATTTGGTAGAGATCGGATGATTAGGTTAATCGTAATTTGATTTAAGCTTTGAACATTCGTGTGGCCGCCATTACGTTTCAGTCAAGATGGCGGCGATATAAAAGATGACACTGAGGTGCCCTTTGCTAGTGCTACCTCTGTACCAAATTTCGTTCCATTCGGTTCCACCGTGTTCGAATTAATAGGGGGAATCAATTTTGACATAAAGATGGCCGCCACCCACAAACTATAAGGCTAATAACCTATTAGATTGGTCAAAGGATGCTCCCTCCATAAAGGAATGTTGTTGCATAGTTTGGTAGGGATCGGATGGTTATGTTAGTCGTAATTTAACTTAAGCTTTGAACATTTGTGTGGCCGCCATTACGTTTCTGTCAATATGGCGGCGATATAAAACATGACACTGAGACGCCCTTTGCTGGTGCTACCTCTGTACCAAATTTCGTTCTATTCGGTTTCACCGTGTTTGAATTAATAGGGGAATTGATTTTCACACAAAGATGGCCGCCATCCGCAAACTATTAGGCTAATGACCTAGTCATTTGGTCAAAGGATGCTTCCTCTATAAAGGTATGTTGTTGCAAAATTTGGTAGAGATCGGATCATTAGGTTAATCGTAATTTGATTTAAGCTTTGAGCATTTGTGTGGCCGCCATTACGTTTCCGTCAAGATGGCGGCGATATAAAACATGACTCTAAGGTGCCTTTTGTTAGTACTACCTCTGTACCAAATTTCGTTCCATTCGGTTGCACCGTGTTCGAATTAATAGGGGGAATCGATTTTCACACAAAGATGGCCGCCATCCGCAAACTATTACGCTGATGGCCTATTGGTTTGGTCAAAGGATGCTCCCCCCATAAAGGTATGTTGTTGCAGAATTTAGTAGAGATCGGATGATTACGTTAGTCGTAATTTGATTTAAGCTTTGAACATTTGTGTGGCCGCCATTACGTTTCCCTCAAGATGGCGGCGATATAAAACATGACACTGAGGTGTCCTTTGCTAGTGCTACCTTTGTACCAAATTTCGTTCAATTCGCATTCCCGTGTTCGAATTGATAGGGGGGGACAGACATTCGGAGTACACACACTCACACACACACACACACACAAACAGACACACACACACAGACTCACACACACACATACACACACACAGACAGACACACTTTTTTCGCCCTGTGTTGATCTCATAAGTCTACTTTCATTTTTTGCAAAAATCGAAAGTAGGCTAAAAATTGAAAGGAAATGTCCTGACTCTTTCACTCACTCATCATCGCCCAGCCAAAAATATTGAAGTTGGAAACATGACATTTCGGGGATATGTTCGTTGTATGTTAAAACCGTACACTAAGGGAGGTTTTTTGGATATTCGGGTTCTAAAGGGGTCTTAAGGGGGTTAAACCTGCATTTCATTGAATATCAATATCTCACGAGTGGTTTCATTTGTGGATGTGATACTCGGCATATAAACTAATCATTAAAAAAAATACGCAGACATGTGTCTAAGCGTTTTTCGATGTGGTGTATTATTATGAGGTGAAAGGGCTGAAAAGTGGGGGTTGAAGGATTCCTAATGGAGCGTGCAGGCCTATCTCTTAAACGACATAGGCGAGAAATTTGAAACTCAGCGAAAAAAATCAGCTTAAAAAGTAAGTAAATCGGTTTTCGACTGTTTTTTCATAAATTAATTTAAGGGGCCAATGGGGTGGGGTGAAATTCTGGGGGGAAAAAAGGAGAGAATGTGTCCTAACCGACTGACTCAGGGGAAAAAGACAGCTTAAGAAATAAGTTAATAGGTGTTCAAGCTTTTTTTAATCAATCCAATTTAAGGGGCCCATGGGGAGGGGTGAAATTCTGGTAAAATAAATGAAAGAAAATGTCCTGTCTGACTCACTCACTCATCACGCCCAGCGAAAACTATTAAAGTTGGAAACATGAAATTTTGGGAATATGTTCGCTGTATGTCGAAAACGTTAACTAAGGAATGATATTTGTTTATTCGGGTTTTAGAGACGTGTCAAGGGGGTGAACGTGCATTTCATTGAATAACGATATCTCATGAGTTGTTTGTTTGGGGATGTGATATTCGGTATATAAACTAATCATTAAAAATAATCAGATATATGTCTAAGGGTATATCGATGTGGTGTATATTATGAGGTGAAAGGGGTGAAAATTGGGGGTTGAGGGATTCTTGACGGAGCGTGTATCTCTGAAACGACATAGGCGTGAAGTTTGAAATTCGGTAAGAAAAAACAGCTTAAAATACAAGTAAATAGGTGTTCCAACGTTTTTTCATAAATCCAATTTAAGGGGCCCTTAGAGAGGGGTGAAATTCTGGGGGAAGAAAACAGGAAAGAAAGTGTCCTAACTGATTGACTCACTTACTCACTCATCAAACTCAGGGGGAAAACAGCTTTAAATAAGTAAATAGGTGTTTGACCGTTTGTTTCATAAATCCAATTTAAGGGGTTCTTGGGGACGGGTGAAATTATCAAAAATAAATGAAAGAAAATGTCCTGACTGACTCACTCACTCAAAATCGCCCAGCCAAAATTATTGAAGTTAGAAACATGAAATTTTGGGGATATGTTCGTTGTATGTCGAAAACGTCCACTAAGGAAAGAGTTTTGGATATTCAGGTTCTAAAGAGGTGTTAAGGGGGTAAACGTGCTTTCCATTGAATAACAATATCTCACGAGTGGTTTCATTTGGGGATGTGATACTTGGCACATATACTAATCATTAAAAAGAAGCTGACACATGTCTAATTGTTTATCGATGTAGTGTATATTATGAGGTGAAAGGGATGAAAAGTGGGGGTTGAAAGATTCCTAACTGAGCGTGTATCTCTTAAACGACATAGGGAGGAGTCTGAAACTCGGAGGAAATCTATCAGCTTAAAAATAAATAAATAAATAAATAAATAAATGAATAAATAAATAAAATAAATAGGTGTTCGACCGTGTTTTCATAAATGCAATTTAAGGGGCATATGGGGAGGGGTGAACTTCTGGAAGAAAAACGCCCACTAAGGAAGGATTTTTGGATGTTTGCTCTCATCGACCAACCAAAACTATTAAAGTTAGAAGAATGATATTTTGGGGATATGTTTGTTGTGTGTCGAAAACGTCTACTTATGAGGGATTTTTGGGTATTCAGGTTCTAAAGGGGTGTTAACGGGGTTAAACCTGCATTTCATTGAAAAACAATATGATACGACTATGACGCGAGCGAAACGAGGCTAAAATTGAGATGGTGTGTGTCTGTGTATTACTCAATCTCGCAAGTACCACTGGTCCGATTTACGTGAATTTTACATGGAAGTAGCTGATTTACCTGGTTAACATATAGGTTACTTTTGATTTCAATACTTTGCACTATTTAAAATGGCGACCATTTTAGTGACGTCACTACACCCTTTGGTTTCAAACTTTCATATTTCCATTTCAAATAAAAAGAGAACGCTAAGAAATATCAAACTTTTGATGGCATATGCGAGGTTTAACATTACATTTTCTATCCGAAAGGTATCTGCAACTGTTAGCGAGTAAAACCTAAATTTGTGCTATAAAACACGGTCAACGCCGAGCGGTGTAGTTGGACAAAATGTTCCATCCTTAATCTCCCTCTGCGCAGCACCTCGCCTATCCCCTGTTTTAACTGTCACCTTCACATTTTAATTTATTTATAACGCGTAGCGAAGCACGGGTACTTCAGCTAGTATACAATATTTATAAAATGAAAAAAGAAGAAAGAATATTAAAACAAAACAACATTTTAAAATCATCAATAATTATGATTAGAATATATAAATTTAAAAAAATGCATGCACTTTTGTATTGAAATACAATCTGTATACATGTTGTAAATAATAATTAATATGTCTCACAGATAATCTATACTAGATTTGCTGTCAGATTCGTGAGACATATCAATAGTATTTAATAAATAAATGAAATTAAATTAAATCATCGACTTGGCATCATATTTAAATAACTTTACTTTCCAAGTAAATAGGGTAAATTGCTTTTCATACATTTAATAAACTGAATTTAGCATGGTCGAAAGAAGGAGGAAAAGAGGAAAGTTCTTCATGGCAAAACGTGGTAACTCGCATTGAGCACATCACTAAACTACCGATAGGCGTAGAAACAAATCCGCGCAGGCCTTGCTGGCAGCCAAGTGGAGCCCCTTGTTCTTCAATTAAGTCAAGCAAGGGTAAAGAAAAACGAAAGGATCAGTAGCTGAGCCTTCATAACAAGGTGCTATTTCAATATTTGGACGAGCCAAATCTCCCAAAGTTGTGGCAAGAGAATCAATACTCTCCTTCTGTCGCAGAGATATCTTATTAAAGCGAATTATCAACTCGCCTTCTCCATATTCAAATGAGCTCTACTTCAGAAGGAGACGAGGATTCTCAAAAAGAATATTAATTATAAAGTAAATCTATAGCTAATCAATTGCTCCCTTTCCGACATCAATATAGACCACCCTTTGAAGTTCCGATTTTCTTTAAAGTCACGTTTAAACATGATATAGGCCTATACAGTGATTTATCGTGTTGGAAGTCATTTTTAGCCTATTATTAACATTTTGCGAAAGTGATGAAAAAGTAGTCTAATGTGATCACCCGGGAAGATATACAGTATGTCTGTCTGTCTGTCTGTCTGTCCGTCCATGTGTGTGCGTGTCCCTCTATCAGTTCCTAACGGCTGCATCTATCGAAACATAATTTGGTATGAGTACATATATATTGAGGAAAGCAATGGCAAACTACCTCACTCCTCTTCTTGCCTAGAACGCCTCAATATAGCGCTGTCTTGGGTTTTTGTGGGTATCTACCCACATAACCTAACGGCGGTGCTTTTTGAGGATCCAACCAGCCTTCGGGCTGACTACCTAACAGACACACATATATATACCTGAATATCTAACGGCCGAATTTTAAAAAGACGTCAGTGTTACCAACTGCTGAAAAATCGCAATTGAAACTAGAGCTCTATGTTGGATATCTCAGACGTTATGCGTGCGAACTATTCCAAAATTGACACACACATAGATAATAACAATCCAGATTAATTTTCATCAACATGATTCTAAGTCTGCTGATAGGTCCAATTTTTAAGAGCATGTAGCTTCTACACTAACTAATGGATTTCATCCAAAATTGGCACAGTAATAGATCGTAATATTTCAGATTAATTGCGAGCAACACATACATGACATTGTTGCCAACGTGATTTTCGCGCACTGATAGCTCCAATATCTAACAGCATGTAACGTCCATATTATCCGTTGGACTTCAACCAAATTTTGTATGTGCATTATGTACCTTAAGAGATAGAACTAAGAATAGATTCAGTCACCAAGGCTGCCAACTGTAGTGTTCTATTAGGCTATACTATTTCTGATGTATATTTCAAATTAATTAGAAATGTTAGTATTACCAACTTAATTTCGTCATTATTCTAGATAGGTCTACAATATATAGATTAATCATTGGCATGAATCTTAAATTTTCGTCACGGAACTACTGTACTTGTTCAGTGTTGACTTAGTAATGTAAATGTAATGCTTTTTAGTCGGTCAACACGATTGTACCCATTGTAATGGGTGTTTCCCTAATCATGAGAGAAGTTTACATTATATTAATAAATACACTTGGATGACCAGTTTCGATCGTCAAGCGATCATCATCGGATCCTTTACACTTAGGCTATTGAATTTATGTCTACATAAGAAGGGACCCCTCATTGCTCAAGCAATCATCTAAGTTCGCAATTCACTTTAACCTCACCATTTAGTAACAATCACAGATATTACACTAACCAAGCAGACAAGGTCAATAACCACTAACAATATCTTAACAAAAAATATTACACATAACTAACAAATAATTTCAACTCTGAGATTTGCTTATGAAATCGTCATCTTGGTCGACTCGCCAGAGACTTTTTAGCCTATTTTCAATTTTGAAAAAAAAAAAAAAAAGGCTTATGAGATCACCTTTCGTCCGTGTGTGTGTGCGTGTGTGTGTGTGTGAGTGTGTGTGAGGAGTGAGTGCGTGTGTGTGTGTGTCCCTAATAACTTCTAAACAGCTGGAGAAATTTCAATGAAACTCGGTAAGTTCATAGCACTATTCCGGACGACCCCGACCGTGCCCTTCAAATTTTGGTCCTTATCACCAATCCAACATGGCAGCTGGGCGAAATATTTCACAGGCATTCAATATCTCCGAAACTATTCCCGATATAACCCTGGAATTTTTTACGGGGATAAAGGGAACTACTAGAAGTTCACCTATGTGACCTTTGAAAAACTGGTAACTACAAAACCAACATGGCGGCCACGCGAATTTGCGAATTTTCAATAGACGTTTCTCGCTATTTAACCAACCAAACGCAATAAAACTTGGTACAGTATATGTTTATACACATTGTAATGCACCGACATCTAACTTGGTTCAATTGTTTACATAACCACAAGATGGCGGATGTGCGAAATATTTCACCGGCATTCTATATCTCTGAAACTATTAGCGGTAACTCCCTGAACTTTGTACTGAGATAAAGGGTACTACTGGAAGTTCATCTATAAACTTTTAAAACCGGTTAACTAGAAAACGAACATGGCGGCCAAGCGAATTTCAAAATTTTAAATAGACCTTTCTCGCGATTAATGTTCCAACCGCAATGAAATCTGGTACAGGAAATGTTTATACACATTGTAATACACTGGTATCTAATTTAGTTCAATTGTCTACATAACCTTAAGATGGCGGCTTTGCGAATTTTAAAATTAAGTTTTTATTCCTTGTGTCGTAATCATGTGATCGATGTGAAAGTTTGAATAATGAACCTACGCAATAATTTTCCTTTAATGGTACATGACTCTAGGGCCTATACATTTAACAATCCAACATGGCGACCATCCGAAATATTTAGACGGCTCTGAATATCTACGAATCTATGATAGCAATCAAACTGAATTTTTTTAAGTTCATAGGGGCTATGAACTTAAGTTCACCTATATGACTTTAAATAACCTGGTGATCACAAATCCAACATGGCGGCGACGCGAAGTATATTCACATGGACGTTTCTCGCAATTTAACCATCCGAGTGCAGTGAAACTTGGTACAGTAAATCCTTATGCGAATGTTAATCCAGTGGCTTTTAATTGATTTCAATTGTTTCCATAACCACAAAATGGCAGCTGAGCGAAATTTTAAAATCTCCTTGTTACTTCTTGTGTCCTAATCATGCGAGTGAAGTTTGAATGCTACACGTACACAATAATCTTTATATAACAGTACATAACTCTAGGACCTACATATATAAAATCCAACATGGCGACCATCCGAAATATTTAGTCGGTTCTCAATATCTACGAATCTATTACAGCAATCAAACTGAAATTTTGTATGTAGATAGAGGCAATTAACATAAGTAGGATATATGAAAATAGGCTGTATAGTTCTTCACGGAACTACTTGTTTTCTAAATGGTATGGACTCCGTCTTGAGGAAGGAGTTCATGATGAAAATTAATAAATGTAAAAAAAAATATTGGAATGCAATCAAAATAAAGCAGAAACCTTTATGGACATCAAATTAGCAGGTGAAAAGCTAAAGGAAGTGGGAGACTTCTGTCGCTTAGGAAGCAAAATAACCAGTGATGGACGAAGCAAAGAGGATACAAAAAGTAGGTTAGCACAGGCAAGGAAAACATTTCTACTGAAACGGAATCTGTTGACATCGAATATAGATTTAGGTATTGGTGCAGAAGAAAAGAGGAGAATTGAAGCGTTTGAAATGTGGTATTACAGGAGAATGATAAACATCAGATGGGTAGATATGGTTACAAACGAAGAGGTATTAAGACGAGTGGGAGAGGAGATGTTTCTGGTGACTGCTAATGAAGAGAAGAGAGAGGTTGGTAGGACACGTACTAAGAGTCCCAGGAATTGCAAACTTAGTTATGGAAGGAAGGGTCGAGGGCAAGAACTGTAGGGGTAGACCAAGGTTAGAATACGTTGAACAGATTGCCTCGGATGTAGGGTGTGGTAGCTATGTAGAGATGAAACGATTAGCTCAGGACAGGGAGGCATGGAGGGCTGCATCAAACCAGTCAAAAAACTGAAGACTCAAACAACAACAACTAACAAATCTTCTCAAGTTGGGTTTGTTAATGACTGCTGCAAGTAAATAAGTGTATACATATTGTAAATACCATCACACATACTTGCAGACATACAGTAGATTTAATAGCCTAAGTGTAAAGGATCTGATGATGATCGCTTGAAGATCGAAACTGATCATCCAAGTGTATTTAATAATCTCATGTTCCTAGCTCTGTCAAAAAATTTAATTATGTTCTGAGGGCTGAAACGGTGTACACTCAGCTTCGTGAGGCAAGACCGAGAAGAGTTGGGTTCGATTTCCACATCCATCTTGAAAGTGCTTTTCCGTTGTTTTCCACTTCTACTCCAGGAAAATGCCGGGATGATTCCTAACTGAAGCCTACGGCCACGTCCTTCCTAATCTTCATCTGAATTACAAATACACACACTAAATTCAGCCATCTAATTAACACAGGTTATCAGACAAATTTCAAAAATATCAAATAGGCTACATGATGTCACGAAGCCCCAAGGTTAATCAATAACAAAAAACCTATATGTTCATGACAGTTCGTCACGCCAGCGGACATTCGAGACATCCGCATTTCTGTCAGGTGTATTTGCTGATCATCATTCTCTTTTCTCATCCAAATATAACTTGTGCATTAATATAATATTTATCCCGGATGAAGAGTTTCAGCAAATCTATCGATTAGCAAGCGATAAGAATGTCAAACAAAGCAATCTGTTTGTAACCTATTAGTTAGGAAGTTCAATAAACTTACTTAGATGACCGATAAGGAAGTTTACTAAAAATTAACAGATCGAATTTCAACAAACTGTATAAGAAAGTTCACCTGACTGCGTCAGCAACTGCAGCAAGGAAATAAGTGTTCACATAGACAAACAAATTTCACAGTGGTTTCTGTAGTCACCATCAAGGACGATAATGTTCCTCCACTTGTTTGGAAGAAGGGTTTGCCCACCGAAGTTCATCCAGGACGGGATGGGCTTGTTCGAGTGGTTACAGTGAAGACTGATAAAGACTACTTCAAGCGTGCTATCAATAAAATAGCTTGCCACGGTGGGTGAATGGTCAACGTGTCGGTCTACTAACCCCAAGCTTGCAGGTTCGCTCCTGGCCGTGGTAAGTGAGTTTTGTAAGGCGGCAAAAATTACGACACCATGTCATACGATGTTGGCATGTCAAAGAACCCATTTGAATTCAGTAGGCTGTGTTCATAATGGCAAAATTAATCTCGGCAGTTTCCGCCACACAATGTTCCTCATTTCTCTACTAGAAAGTGCTATAGTGTTCAAGGAGCATAGATATCTAACCTCCTTGACTTTCATAATGCTTTAAGGAACAACGAAATTCGACATGCAAGCTACCCTTTGGGTGTCAAATAACAAAGCTTGCACCAGGCACCCGAGGCCATACGATATTATTATTATTATTATTATTATTATTATTACATTCATTTCACCACATAAGTGGGACATATCAACATATCGTCGGCTTGTTTGCAAGACGGTATGGTTAATTCTCTTATGGTGACACATTGAGAAACGAGCGAACAATGGAACAGGTCTCCAAGATGACGGCCTTCTGCATGATGATATGTACTGTAGTCCAGGCTGTATTCAAAATATTTGTAGATTGCGAGCCAATGATTTGGAGATGATGCCGGTAGAAGAAATTACTATGGGCAGAACCACTGCACTTTCCTGTCTCCACATCTGCCGTATTTCCTCAGCCAAGGTATTTGGTGATCTTATCACAGCAGGTTTGTTGCAGATTATGGGAATTGGGCACTGCAATATCAATGCGGAAGGTTCTCTTCTGCACCTTGTTCACAAGAACGATATCTGGCCGGTTTGCTGGTATGGATTTATCAGTAATAACTGATCGGTCCCATAAAAACTTGTGACTAGGATTTTCCAAAACGGCGTCAGGAACATACTGATAGTAAGGCAAAATATTAACAGATAATAAGTGCTTTTGAGCAAGGTGTAGGTGCATTATTTTGGCCACTTGGTTGTGCCTTTTCATGTAATCAGTACAGGAGATTGCTTGGCAGCCTCCTGTGATATGTTGAATTGTTTCCGGTTCTAGTTGGCATCTTCTGCATTTGTCATCCTGAATATTTGCCTTAACTATATATTTAAGATAGTTTTTGGTAGCCACAACTTGATCTTGGATTGCAACCATGAATCCTTCAGTCTCAGTGAATAGGTCCGCATGAGTCATCCAGCTGTTCGACGCATCAATGCCGACATGTTTCTGGTTGAGATCGTACGGATGACGACCGTGCAGAGCTTTCTGCGTCCACTGCTGAAGCTTGATGGCTGAACATTCCTCATCAGTGGCTAACTGTATATCCCTTACGTGAAGAAGATCCAGCGGTGTGCACTTGTCATCTGCCTTCACAGCGGCTTGATGTGTGGGAGAGTCATGTCTTCCCAGAAAATATCTCTGAAGGATCTTTACTTGCCTTGCATGCAATTGGATAATGTCCTTGAGCCCTCGTCCACCTCTTTGACGCGGGATTGTCAATCGCTCAACAGCTAACTTAGGGTGGAGACATCTGTTTTTTGTTAAGATGGTACGTGTCCTAATTAGGATATTCTCCAAGACAGTCTGCATCCACTTGATAATACCGAAAGTGTATGTCAGAGCAGTAATAGCATAGGTATTAATAGCCTTAAAGGTGTTCTTTCCATTCAAATTTGGCGTTGATTGTAGATAGCTACGGTTCTATCTTTAATACCTTTATGATCAATTGGATTAGATTGCAGGAGACCTAGATCGTTTTAGGTCTCATTACCTTCCATAGGCTTTATGAAACAACCGTTACCAAGTTGAAATGCTCGGGCCTCTAATTTTCCACGCCGAATGGTGAGGGTGCGACACTTATCTGATCCGAAGGACATTCCATTATCAGAAGAAAATGAAGCAGTTATTGCAATTAGATTGTCGATGTGTTTCGCAGAGAATTCATATAGTTTAATGTCATCCACATACATCAAATGAGAAATTTTGTATTTACTATACCATGGTGCTTAATTGGAAAACCACACTTTGCATTGTTCAGCAATGATGATAGCGGATTGAGCGCCAAACGGAACCATAGAGGGCTCAAGCTGTCAACCTGAAAGATACCTATTTTGATTTGAATAAATCCCGATTCCATACATGTGTCTCCATTAGACATTAATAAATTGGTCCCCCAATGGGACCTCATATGTTGCAGACTTATAATGATGGCAGGATCAACTTTATATATCTGCAGGGGTTGGATTAACCAGGAATGTGGCACTGAAGCAAAAGCTTTCTTGTAATCAATAAAGGTCATGTAGAGGTTACGCATCATCTTTCCTGCTTGTTCCATAGTAACTGCATCGATTACAAGTTGCTTTTTGCAACCTTGAGACTTTTTCATGCACCCCTTCTGCTCCTCAGCCAGGATGTTATGAAGATTTATGTGTTCAGAAATCTTACGTGCATAACAAAATTTAAATATCTTATACAGGGTGCCAGAGAGGTGATAGGTCAATAATTGGAAGGATCAATGGTTCTATCACCTTTTGGCAGAAGGTATCTTTTACCTCGCATCTAGTAAGAGGGGATAAGCTGTGGATTTTGGATGAAATCTGTGTAGCAGCGGGCAAGATGCTCATGAGTACAAGTGAAATGTTTGATCCAAAAGTTGTGGATGTTGTCTGGTCCTAAAGCTTTCTAATTTTGGGTCTCCTTAACCAGACGGGTCACATCTTCAGTTGATACCGAGGAGTCACTCATCGTGTCAATTTCTGACATTCTTTCCTCCTCCTCCGTAATCCATTTAGCGCTGCTGTTATAATCTCCAGCATTCGACCATAGGATGACCAGAAATTCTCTACCTCTTCTTTTTGCGGTGAACTGCCCATTTGTGTTCCAGGATCGTCAAGATTCCTATAGAGCCGTTTCTCATTGGTAACAAATAGCTTGTTCTGTTGATTTCGTTCGTTCGATTCTTAATATCGACGTAATCTCTGCGCCTTTGCCTCAAGTTGTTGCTTTAATGTGTCTAGGATCTCAAGGGGGCTACAGTTCGGAGGATTATACTTTGCATGTTTACTCTTCGTATGGCTCAACATTTTAACACATTGAACAACCTTCTTACTTCTATTGCCTGCAACATATTGATGCATTCTTCCGATATTTACTCTCAGTTCAACAACAGACTTTCGTAAACGTATCTCCCAAGCTGGCATCTTCTTCTGTCGACCTGAGATATATATAGGTCACCATAATCTACCTCCTAACACTCGTATCACAGCTATCGCTCCAGCGTAAATTGCAGTCTGAACATGGTAAAACAATCTGATTTCTGGGACAGATGCTGAGAGAGAATGTCGTTCATTGTTACAACAGCGGTAGCAAGTTTCTTAGAGCAATGTTGGTTCGTGATCATGGGCCGCTCTATTGGATCAGTCCCTTCAAATTCTATGAGAGCCTTCCCAAATTCATCTTCGAGTTGTTTCCGCACTGGTTCTCCGAGTGATTCCGGGGATATTCTTACATCTTTGTCATCTGAAGGAAGATCGGTGTACCTTTGTTCATTGACCAGACGTGTAACCTCCTGATCAATGGATTCGTCTACAGAGGTATGAGTATTATTATTATTATTATTATTATTATTATTATTATTATTATTATTATTGTTATTGTTATTATCTATATATTTAAAATGCTAAGGTGATTTTTGTTACCGCGAGATTGAGAAAACGGCTTAAAGAATTGACTTCGTAAAGCACTCTGACGACAGCTCTTGGCTGAGTGTCTTTAAAATAAACAAATATGTTACCATATATTTTTTACTAATTAAACAAAAATGCAAAAATCTTGGGCCTAGCGCATGCGCAGAATCAGTTTGGTTCATGACTGACATGGCGGATGCCCACCGCGTTTAATTGTAATAGTTATTTATAAGAATTATAAAAGAGGGGAAGATTCATTAATTTTGAGAGTAGGTACTCCTCCCTTTTCATAACTTTCACGAGGCAGGTTATTGAAAATATATGCTTTATGATTCACATACCTTTCTGGGAGTCATTAGAACTTGATTTTAATTTTAATTGTCACTGCTTCACCGGAAATATTTATCTTATTACGACAATATATCAGCACGCCGCTCTCTCACCGCTGCGCTGGGTCCGTGGTTGAAATCCTGGTGAATCGATGTGAGATTTGTGCCAGCAGTATGTTGCAATGTCGAGAGTGCAATCTTTTGACGCCCTTAAAATTGCAATAATGCCAAAAAGGAATCACACAAAGAATATAACTCATATAGGAAACTTCTTCAGTAAATATTTTGTTCATTGTCCGTCATTTTTGACGGGTTTAAACTAGTTATTATTATTATCAATAAAATGCCTGCAGCAATGAGTGATGACAGTTAATTGAAATTGATTTTAGCCTATTTTCATTTATGAAAGAAAGAAAAGAGGCTTATGAGATCACCTTTTCTCCGCGTGTGTGTCCCCCACTAATAACATCGAAACCGCTGAAGCGATTCCAATGAAAATCGGTAAGGTCAGAGTACTACTTTGGCTGACCCTGACCGTACCTTTCAAATTTTATTCCATCTCACCAATCTAGCATGGCGGCTGTGCGAAATATTTCACCGGCGTTCTATATCTCCAAAACTGTTACTAATATCACCCTGAAATTTTGTACGGTGATAAAAGGTACTACTAAAAGTTCACGTATGTGACTTTCAAAAACCTTTTGACTGATAAACGAACATGGTGCCCAAGCGAAATTGAAATATTTAAATAGACTTTTCCCGCAATTTAACCTTCCGAACGCAGTGAAACTTGATACAACAAATGTGTATACACATTGTAATGCACTGACATCAAGTTGAGTTCAATTGTTGTACATAACATCAAGTTGGCGGTTGTGCAAACATTTCAAATTAAGTTTCTATTTGTTGTGTCCTAGTAATGCGAACAAAGACAACGTTTGAATAATAATCCTACGTAATAATCCTTGTCTAATAGTACATCACTCTATGGCCTACATGTATTAAAATCCAACATGGCGACCATCTGAAATATTTAGACAGTTCTCAATATCTATTGATCTATGACAGCAATCAAACTCAAATTTTGCATGTTTTTCAAGGCTATAAACATAAGTTAACCTATGGGACTTTCAATAACCTGGTGAGGACAAATCCAACATGGCGGTGAGGTGAAATTTAAATATTTAATTGGACGTTACTCGCGTTTTAACCATCCAAGCGAAGTGAGACTTCGTACGGTATATTGTGACCTTTATGCACGCGGAAGGGTATAATATGCTTATACAAAATTTAATCCACTGGCATATAATTTATTTTAATTGATTTCCTAACCACAAGATGGTGGCTGTGCGAAATCTCGTTTTTATTTCTTGTATCCTAATCATGCGATTGAAGTTTGAATTATACACCTACACACTAAACTTGATGTAATACAGTAGTACATAACTCTAAGGCCTACATATATAAAAATCTTACATGGTGACTATTCGAAATATTTGGACGGTTTTCAATATCAAAGAATCTATTACTGAAATTTTGTATGTTGATCATCATCATCATCATCTTCCTAGCGTTTGTCCCGCTTTGGAGCAGGGTCCGCTACTTTACATGCCAAACTGTTGGTCAAGGGCATCATGCCGACACAGATTAACTTGTCGCATGTCTTCTCTAAGGCGATCAAGCCACCTCTTCTTAGGTCGCCCACGAGGACGTTTACCATCCGGGTTGAAGCACAAGGCAGTTTTAGCCACTGATTGTCCGTGACTACGTATGATGTGGCCGTACCAGCGTAGACGAGCCTCCCGCATTTTATCCTGTATGGGCGCAACTCCCATCCTCCCTCGGACATCGCAATTCTTGATATGGTCAAGTCGCGTCAGACCAAGCACCGAACGAAGCATGCGAATCTCCATAACATGCAGGGCATGCTCGTTGTGACTGATTACCATAAGTAGGATATATGAATATAGGCTATATAGTTCTTCACGGAACTACTTGTTCTTATTGTAATTAACTTCTTTAATTAGGTGTACGCTATGTAAGAAGGGATATTTCTGATTGTTCAGTTGGTATTGATATCTGTGTAAGCCTACCGTGATTAAGTTGGAATGTGTGTGGCTTTTATTTCTGATTATTAAAATGATGTCCCCAAAACCTACTTTAAACTAAACAAAAACCAAAAACCACCCACTGGAGGGCTTTAGAAAAATGAACTTCATATGCATTTGTCTATTACACAAGCTAATGGCTGTGATTATATGGAAACTTTGAGGTATGAGTGGTGCTAAGTAATGGCCTTCACGGCACAACTAGTGCCTGTGTAGGCTACTGTGAAAGGTTCTATTCATAGGGTCAGTACTATTGTTCTGACTCAGTGAGGAAAGCAATGGCAAGCTACCTCAGTCCTCACCTTACCTAGTACGCCTCATTATAGTGCTGCTTTGAGATTTTGTGGGTATCTACCGACCTAACCTTAGTTAGTTAGGTATTGTTGTTTTAAGGGGTGGAACTACGAGGTCATCTGCCCCTCTTAACACAGATTAAAGAATACAAATTTGGAATAGAATTTAAAATTTAGAGGTGGACACCTAAATTTGAAAAGACTTAAAATTAATAAAACAAAAAAATACATAAAAATAATAATTATAAAAATTACCAAACATTACGGAAAAACAAAAAATTATCGTTAAAAAACGAAGAAGTCATTGAGTCATTTACACTGGAAAATTTAGATTGCTGGCCCTAACCCACTCTCACTTATAAAGCGGATAACGCGATCAGCAGCCACCGCGTCATCAGCTAATATAAGTTTGAGTGTCATCTGCAAATCAAGGTTTCTTCGTAAGTCAGCAAGATCCACACACTCGCTTAAAATGTGGGCCACGGTGAAAACGGCTCCACAGGTACAAAGTGGAGGGGGGGGGGTCTTCCCTTCTCATTAGGTACGAGTGGGTGGATCTTGTATGACCTATCTTTAGCCTACACAAAATGACGGACTCTCTCCGTTACCGGAAGGAGCTCCGCCACACGCGAGTATGTCTAGCCGCTGATAAGTGTGGTGCTTTCATCGTTGGAAATCAGCTATATTCGGTCTCACTCGTTACAGGCTCCGTCCCGCCCTTCTGCACGCTGATAGTTTCGGCTGCGGTGGTCTCTCGTGTGTGAGTTAAGACGTTTTCTGCTACGTGTAGCCTACAGCTGATTAGTTGGTTTTCTCAGTTTTTGCCTCTATTATGTGAGTGAAGATTTAATTCGAGTAATACTGCTACTACTTGTGCTACAGCATTGTGTGAATGTTAATGTGCCGCTTGTACTTATACTGTATTGTAGGATAGATGTCCTGTTTAAACAAAACATGTAATGAAAACATGGATCGCGTTACATGCAGTCTTTGCGCTAAGACTTTTAGTCACAATAAAACTTTGGTGAAGCATATGAAGCTGAAGCATTCAGGTTCGAGTACACAGTTTATCTGCAATTTATGCGATTTTAGAACGGACGCGAAATTTTCTTTGACACATCATTTGAAAGGGAAACACTCTACACCAAGGTCAAGTGTCCACTTTGTAACGAGACTCGCGCTACAAAACATGATATTATACAGCACTACACATCAGAGCACGAGGTATCTGTCGTGAATAAAACAATCAAATTTTCGAGTGGTGAGGACTTCTATAATTGGAAACGTGAAACTGAAAAAGAAGAAGTATGTGAGTTTGTTGTATGGCGGTCAAAATATGTTAGTAAGAAAGATGGGTGTGCAAAAATGTCATTTAAATGCCATCGCGATGGTGAGTTCAAGACTGAAAGCAAGAATATACGCCACTGTAAATGGTTAGGGAACAACAAGAATAATGGACATTGTCCCGCAAAAATTGATGCAAGCTTTCATTCGTCAGGCGAAGTAACAGTTTTGTCCTGTAAAACTCACGCAGGTCATCAATCAGAGTTAGGTCGTGTAAGACTATCACAAGCCGAAAAAACTGACATTGCAGCCAAGATTGCAATGCAAGTTCCGTTTAATAAAATACTAGATGACGTTAGAGATTCCTTGGGTAGCTCAGGGCTAGAACGTATCCACCTACTCACTAGAAAGGATATATCTAATGTAGAGGAAGAGTACAGTTTAAAATCACCCGCAGTTCGACACACAAATGACTGTACGTCTGTCGAATCGTGGATTAATGAGATGGAGATTGCTGGTGATGTCGTGATGTTCTACAAACCACAGGGCATTCTTCTAGAAACCCATCCTCAGTTGCAAGCTGATGACTTCATTCTTATTATGATGAATAAAGCACAGAGGGAAATGCTTCGGCAGTATGGCAACGATTCTGTTTGTTTTGATGGTACTCATGGCCTCAGCAATTACGGATTTGAACTCACAACTCTTCTCGTTCTAGATGATCTTTCTCAGGGATTCCATGTGCTTTTATGTTTTCAAATAGAAGTGACACATGTGTTATGACACTGTTCTTATCTGTTATAAGAAATGCCCTGTCAGAAGCCCTACAACAGAGAGTATTTATGTCAGATATGGCAGAAATGTATTAAAATTCTTGATCTACGGTAATGTTACCTCCAGAATTTCGCCTATTTTGTACGTGGCATGTTGATCACGCCTGGCGGAAAAATCTTTCAAAAGTGAACGGTCGCGAGAAACAGGTTGAAGTCTACAAGCTGCTGCGGACTTTACTAGAAGAGAGGGACGAGGTAGCATTTTCTAAAACGATAGGACAAGTTGTAATCATGTTGAATAATGACCCAAGCACCAGGGTTTTTGGTTTGTATTTCGAAAATTAGTACAAGCCGTGTGTTTCTAATTGGGCTTACTGTCATCGCCTGCATTCAGGACTGAACACAAATATGCATCTTGAAAGAATGCATGGTGTATTGAAACACATTTACATGGGTGGGATAAAGCCTAAGAGGATGGATGTAGCAATTAATACGCTTATGACTTTCGTGAGAGGTAAACTGTATGATAGACTGATTCACCTCCACAAAGGTAAAATTACCAGCAAGTTGTCGGCGATTCGACAACGACACCCATGGTCACTGCTGCTGTCTGAGGAAAGTGCCGTATGTGATGGAGAAATATGGAGGGTTTCATCACGAAACAGGAACGAAATTTACGAAGTGAGGAAGACAGACAAACCAAGCTGCAGCTGTAGTCTACAATGCACTGAATGCAAAGCATGTGTTCATAAATACATCTGCGGCTGTCTTGATTCATCCATCAAATTCAATATGTGTAAACATATTCAACTTGTCTGCAGAATGACACCAGCAACTACAGAGAGAGAGGAAACGAGTCTTCAGAAAGTAGCCTAATTATTCAAGAACAGCCACTCATTGAGGAACTAGATATTATTCTGAGACAGTTACAAACTAAAGATGCCACACGAAAATGTGCAAATATAGAGCAAAGTAAGGCAAAACTTCTACGTGCATTCAAAAGAAATTCTCGATCAAGCCGACTGCGAAGAAGACATAGATATAATTCAGAGACAAATTAAGCCCATTAGCCCAACTCTTCTGGCCCGAAAATCAAAAGTAACATTTCGATCTACGCCAGAGACTACTGAAGCAAAAATCACTAGATTTGAACCTCAAAGGAGACTTTTTTCTACAAAAAAAAAGTTCAAAAGAAGAAATGTTTTGGTCTTTCAAGACCTACAAACGATGAACAGGATAATATTGCAGCACAGTTGTTGATACTTCCTGAAACACAATCGAATGTTGGTGTAAATCTCTAATCACGAGACACTTTACAGTTAGGCCTACATGTTAAAGTAAATTCTTGTGTTAAGATTACTTTTTTATAAGTACGGTACCGTTTTGTTTCTGAAGTGGAATTGTGTTTTTTTTTTAATATCACGTTTAATTTAGTGCGTTACGAGACTGTTATAATTTGTTGAGTGACTGGCAGTTGATGTACTCTACCGTGAGAATGAAGTGGCTAAACTGTGTGATTTATCGTAATATTATGTGTAATTTAGTGTATTAAGGAGACCGTTCTCATTTCTTGAGCGACTGACTCATAATGAATTCTTCCATGAAAATGAATTGACGGAACAACTGTGCTTTGAATGACGGTGGATTCTATCGTGAGAATATATCTGCTAGCCTTCAACATCATAAGTATTTTGGGTGAGTACAATATTGTTATTGTCATGTTGCTCGCGCATGTCCACACCTGACATCCTTTCACAAGCCACGTTGTTTGTGCAGAAGGGCGGGGCGGGGACTGTAACAAGTGAGACCGAATATAGCCGATTTCCAACGATGAAAGCGCCATACTTGTCAGCGGCTAGACATAAGTCGCGAGTAGTTCCCTTGATCGCTCTCAGTTTACTGGGCAGTGGGTCAGCTGGCCACTGACTCTCCCAAAATGCCAGAACTTGTCGGCGTAACTGAGAGCGAATATCTCTAGCGGGTACCTCCATTGGTCGAGGGGTATTGATACCGCCTCTTTTGCAGCTTGATCCGCTAACTCATTTCCCGCAATTACCATGTGGCTTGGAAGCCACAGAAAGGTGATTCGAGTCAGCGTGGCACAGCCCGGCTAGTACAACCTAACCTTTGGCGGTACTTTTTGAGGATCCAACCAGCCTTTGGGCTGACTACCTAACAGACAGACAAAACTTAGATGCTGCTGCAACATTGAAATAAATAAATAAGTAAATAAATAAGTAACATTGCTATGTACCATACCATTAAAATAACGGCCATGGCACCGCACCGACTGCACTGATAACTTTCCCAATATGAAAGTGACGGCCAACAGCTAAAGCTCGACCCGAATGTCACCAACCTTTGGGAAAGGCTAATGACCAAACATATTAACCGAAAACAACTAAACCTATCAAACAAGTATATTAACCCCACTACAACAAAGGACTGTACCAGGCCCAATAATACAGCAAAAAAAACTATTCAATTTTTAAATTCAAATTCAAATTACAATAACAAAAATTTTAAATTAACTTCGCCAGTAAACTTGAAGCATCATTTATATAATGTATGCAGGAATCATAATTCATAACAGAATTCTCTTTATCGGACCACAAATCATGGACATTCCTTCCCTGTGTCATAGGAACTTTGGGGATGACTCCCTTTGTCGTTGTGAATTCTTTCTTTCTCTCTCTTGTGACAATCGAGATTTTTGTTGTTTCTCAGTTTTATTGTTACGTGTTAAGCGTATGTTTTTCGATTTCAATGAGCTACGACATATATCCGTATTCCGTCTGGGCGTGATGGGTTATAATCGCTGACTGGACTATTAATTATATTATCATGGAGATAGCATGTACCACGAATTCTTGTCAGACGTAATTTAAGAATGGCGAGGTGAATGAAACACAAATCACCCTTACGTCCAATCTAACTTGACCGTGTAGTTTGCGGAACGAAAAGTTCACAGGCGAAGTAAAGAAAAGCTGAGTTGCACTTCCAGGGAAACTCCAAACACATTCACTCTTCTATACGACTCGACAGTGTCTGGGGGTGATAGGCTCGCCAGCCAGCTAGCTCGTAAACTGTCTCGAAGCTAGGAATTTAATTGAATGGAAGAAGTGAACACGTAAAACGTATAAACACTTATAGTGGGCTGTGTATTGAAAATAGAGATATGCTGCCGCGGACGATTTTGTAGAACTGTTCATGCTGAACAATTCGTACACTCATAGTATAGATATGTTTAACGGTTTGCCCAGCGTAAGCTTAAAAAGCGCACGGACGCCAGGCTTTCTTTCCGACTTTTTCACTGAAATCTTTACTGCTCGGTTTCCTTTGGACATCAAAAAATTATTTCTACAGAAACCTTCCTCGAGATGTCCTTCACAGAATAGTGAACACCGCATCAAAATCTCAAGATTTCCCGGAACATCCAAGAATCGGGGACTTTATTTTATACTGAGTAGAGGGTGGAGGTATATATTAAAACGAGCCTTCCAAGGCACTAGACTTTATCAAAATTAAAATCTATTGCGCTACGCAACTTTACTGCCAGATAATAGGAGTAAGAAGCAACAGATGTGACGGTAAACATATCCATACTGTTTGTGAGGTGTTTAAGGATCTCTCCACGTCTGCAAACTTAGGAGGTGAGCTAGCGGCGTCCAGTCCTTGGTGCAGACACTATAAAACACAAATAAAACGCAAGCAGTTAGTACTCATAAAACAACACCCAAAATAAAAACCACATTCCGCTACTGCTGTCATTCCCAATCTCTCCTCCCATACACGCCAACACCAACGCAATCACACAACAATAAAACATCACGGTTAAGCAACAATGAGCCAACGTTCGACCACGTATCATGTCGACCAAACAGAACCGATTGGCGTCGAGGCACATTTATGAATCCTTTAGATTTTAATACAACACCTTCAACAGGTCTATTTTTAGCCTATTTTCATTTTATGAAAGAATAAGCTTATGAGATCACCTTTTGTCCGTCTGTGTGATGTGTGTGTGTGTGTCTCTCCCCCTAATAACTTCTAAACGGCTGGAATGATTTCAATGAAAATCGGTAAGGTCATAGCACCATTTTGGCCTACCCTGACCGTGCCCTTAAATTTTTCTTAACGTCTCACCAATCCAACATGGCGGCTATGCGAAATATTTCACCAGCATTCAATATCTCCGAAACAATTACCCTGAAATTTGGTACGGTCGTAAAGGAAACTACTAGAAGTTCACCTATGTGGCTTTCGAAAACCTGATAATTACAAAACCAACATGGCGGCCAAGCGAATTTGCGACTTTTAAATAGACGTTTCTCGCGATTTAGCCAACCAAACGCATTGAAACTTGGTACAGTATATGGTTATACACATTGTAATGCACCGACATCTAACTTCGTTCAATTGCTTACATAACCTCAAGATGGCGGCTCTGCGAATTATTTCACAGGCATTCTATATCTCTGAAACTATTACCTGTATCACCCTGAAGGTTTGTACAGAGATAAGGGGCACTACTGAAAGGTTCTTCTATGAGACTTTCAAACACCAGTTAACTACAAAACATACATGGCGGCCAAGCGAAGTTGAAAGTTTTAAATATAATTTTCTCACGATTTAAAGATCCAAACGCAATGAAACTTGGTACAGTGAAATGTTTATTCACATTGTAATGCATTGGTATCTAATTTAGTTCAATTGTTTACATATCCTCAAGATGGCGGCTGTGTGAATTTTAAAATTCAGATTTTATTTCTTGTGTTGTAATCATGAGATCGAAGTGAAAGTTTGAATAATAAACTTACGCATTAATTTTTCTTTAATGGTACATGACTCTATGGCCTATATATATAACAATCCAACATGGCGAGCATCCGAAATATTTAGACGGTTCTCAATATCTACGAATCTATTACAGCAATCAAACTGATTTTTTAAAATGTTTATAGGGGCTATGAACATAAGTTCACATATAGGACTTTCAATAATCTGGTGATCACAAATCCAACATGGCGGCGACGCGAAGTATAAATATTTAAATGGGCGTTTCTCGCAATTTAACCATCCGAGTGCAGTGAAACTTGGTACCGTAAATCCTTATGGAAATGTTAATCCACTGGCATCTAATTTATTTCAATTGTTTCCTTAACCACAAGATGGTTGTAGCTGTCCCATTTTTAGCCTACTTTCGATTTTTGCAAAAAATGAAAGTAGACTTATGAGATCAACACAGGGCGAAAAAAGTGTGTCTGTCTGTGTGTGTGTATGTGTGTGTGTGAGTCTGTGTGTGTGTATGTGTGTGTGTGAGTCTGTGTGTGTGTGTGTGAGTGTGTGTACTCTGAATGTCTGTCCCCCCCTATCAATTCGAACACGGTGAATGCGAATTGAACGAAATTTGGTACAAAGGTAGCACTAGCAAAGGACACCTCAGTGTCATGTTTTATATCGCCGCCATCTTTACTAAAACTGAATGGCGGCCACTCAAACGTTCAAAACGTAAAATCAAATAACGACTAACCAAATCATCCAATCTCTACCAAATTTGGTAACAACATACCTTCGTATAGGATGCGTCTTGTGACCAAACTACAAGGTCGTCCGCCATACCATTTCAGGATGGCGGCCGTGCGAATTATGCAAACTTTATAATCCATATCATGGGACCCACCAGTTCCGATTATCGAGCCGAGAATCGTTTTAACTGTTCTAAAGGAAGAGGCACGTACGAAATTAAAAGTTTATTTTGTAATACTATAGTGCAGACGTGATTTTAAAAAGCTCAGCTGATTCATTAATAAGACAAGATGGCAGCGGATATCTTGTGCCTGACTTATATTTCACTAATTTGAGTATTGCATGCAATATAGCGTACTGAAACAAAATAAATAAACTTTGTATGAAATGCTTTATATATAAATAATATACTTCAGTGATGAAATCGTTTAGTATAAATCATTAGTTGCTAACAAGTTCTATGTAAGTCATTTTATATAGATCAATGTTCGTTGGCACAAATGGCTCCGTGGTAAAGCGTTAGTCTGTCATTCATATGCCTATGGTTCAAACCCCATCAGAGATATGTTTTTTGCTTGACATTTTACATATTTGTTGCTTTGTAATGACTCAGACGTTTTAAAATTAAGCGTTATATTGTGCATATTACGGTGCAAAACATATACTTAATTAAAACATAATTCGCCAGCAGATTTAATCGAGACATCTAGCTGACAAAAAGGTAACAGATTTTATTGAAAAGTTTCTTCTTCTGGCCGCTAGAATGCACTCGCTCTGTTAGGATTATATTGTTCGATATTTCACAACTAGATATCACGACTAGTTTTTATATTTATTGTTTCTTGAGTACTGAGACGTTATAAAATAAAGCTTTATATGGTGCTTTTTGCAATGGAAATTATATATTAAAAAAAACGACATTCTCCACTGGAGTGACATCTTCCAGCCTTCAGTTGTACTATGCAGAAACTATAGATTCGAGCAGCGCTCTATACCGGCCAGTTAGTGAACCCAGTCTTAACGACTGCTAGGAGTAATAAGACAGTAACATTCGTTTATTCCTTGTGCACAGAGGCGTTGTTGATAATCTCAAAACTTGCAATATGGATGATTTGGAGATGGATTATTTTGTTATACCGTGTATTTAAGATTAGCCTATAAATTAACGGGTTGCGAAGTTACTTCACTTAGTTCTATATCATTCGTACACGACACAGAACAACAACGTGACGTCAGTTTCTGATCTGCTCTGATTGGCTATTACATTGCTGCAGTCGGGTAGTTGGCAGTCAAGGATAAAATTCTCGACTGCCAACTGCCAGCTACCAACTGCAACTTCATGTTGTGTATGGTGCCTATAGTATACACGGAGTCGATCGCGACTGCCGACCGAGGACTACCAACTACGGACTGCCGACTGCGCATTGTAGATGGGCCTTATTAGAGCAACGAAGTTTCAATTATTGTAAGTAGTCGGTGTTTGGAGTGTTTGCTGATGAAATTGCAAAATGCTGGGGTAAATTATAAACTATGGTTTGAACGCCACTGTTCAAATCCTGTGTGCCAATTTGCACTTCAAATAGGAAGAAATTAGGAGATGATAAGGACAGAGAGTTATAACTATACCCATACATTTCGGAGAAAGTAGGCTATATGTTCTTTCCCGAACATCTTGTTACTTCTTGTGTTATAATCATGCGATTGAAGTTTGAATATTACACGTACACAATAATCTTCATGTAAGAGTACATAACTCTATGGCCTAGACATATAAAAATCCAACATGGCGACCAACTGAAATATTTAGTCGGTTCTCAATATCTACGAATCTATTACTGAAATTTTGTATGTTGATAGAGGCAATTAACATAAGTAGGATATATGAATATAGGCTTTAGTTCTTCACGGCACTAATTGTTAGGCTATGTGAAGTATTGAAGCTATTTGTTCAGTCCTGCCTGTACAAACTGTTAATTTTGATCACATAGGAGGCGTGGTGGCGCAGCGGTCAAGCTGTTGGTCTCTCACCACGGCGGATCGGGTTCGATTCCCGGTCAATGCATGTGAGATTTTCAAAGTAAAATGCCATGCCCTGTTGTTTGGATTCCACGTAAAAAGGAGGTCCCGTGGCTTATGATCGTGAGATTAATGGTCACGTAGAACTACAAACACCCTTACATTCTTAATTTTGATCGATTTGCCATCACTCCCCCTTCTGGAAAGGTGAGTGAAAAGAGCACTCACTCACACACCCACTGATTTGGAAGTCTGTGTTTTATCTGTGATAACAATTTTTAATAAGACATATTTTATCTCTTGTGAAAGCCTTGGTGCACCCTTGTTCACTCAGACTGGTAATCTGGGATCTGTTGTTTTCGCAGCGGGCGGGAACAATGTCGAGGTAGGGAAATATGCATTACTGTAGCGGGAGCTTTCGTGTGTGTGTGTTTAGACAGTCCATTTGCTCTCCTGGGATCCGACACGCTCCGAGCGGAATGTTCAGAGGGACTTTCCCTAGTTCTACAAACAGGATAACCATGGGGCATGTATAAATGACACACAAATGTATTTAAGGTGGCCATGTTTCTTCTCAATGACGTTATCATGTCTTTATAAGAATGACTGACTTAGATGCGTTATCTATCAAAAGTTACTGTGAGTGCTACTACAGTAACGTACTTGAAAAAAATATCTGAATTACAGTTAGGAAGGTCATGAAGTAATGCAAAATTATTTTTTACAGTTAGGGTACTTGACACGACGACCAAACCCACCCCTATACTGTACATTGTCCGCTTCAAAATACGGTTTATCGTAGATAAGAGCAACGCGAGAAAATAAATGATGATGATGATGATGATAATTGTTATTTTAATGAGCCTAACATCCACGTTATCGGCCCCTAATGGTTTGGGTGATAGTGAAAGATGAGTTGAGAATGAAAACCACTAACTACAAACTTATATAGGCTACTAGAAGAAGAAATGGTAAACAAATAAAGGATAAGCCAAATAAAGGACAGGAAGAAAAGAAATGCCCTCAACCCTCGAAGAATGAGGATTGAGGGATTTATAAGGAAGGAGAGCCATGAAAGGCAGATAGGAAAGGGAAAGGAGAGGGCCCGCCCCAAGGTCAGAGGAAAAAGGAGACAAAACGGGCCCAGCTCAGGAATCCCTCGGGGTCGCCAACTCCTAAACTCACCAGCCGAGAGCCCTTGAGGGTGTAGCAATATCCAGGGCGCACCAGAAGTGGTGGGGCTTCATACACCCTGCCTCCTTGAGGGCCTTGTGCAGAAGGTAGGAGATAACATGAAAAGAAAAAAGTAGACTGACCCCTCGAAGAATGAGGGTATCAGGAAAGATGAGACAAGGGCCAATTAAGGCGGAAAGTGAAAGACTACCTAGGCCTTGGATACCCTAATACCGTCGGGGTCGAAAGAGAACAAGAATTGACCAAGAAAGGTTGACAGGAAAGAAGACAGAGAGGAGCCCGGCACAAGTAAGTGGAAGCAATGCCGTACTCAGATGGGGTCCCGTGGTCGCTAACCCACGTCGCACTAGATGTGAACCACTGGGAGGAAAATAAATGATATCTTAAACAGGCTGAGGGGAAAATATGATGCCTTGTGCCAAATTAACCAAAATATGCATAAATATGCGGGAATTTACTGTGATTTTGCATGAACTTCCGGCCTTAATAATTACACTCGAACATCAATATCTCGAGATTCGCTGCGTGGTTCAGCGGTAACGTACTCGCCTGCTGATCCCAAGATAGCTGGATTGAATCCCGGCGCAGTCAGTTGGCATGCGAGGGAGATGTGTCAGTATATTTTCGGGCACTTATAGATCTCTTGGAGGGTAAATTCCAGTTTAAAAGGGACGTAAAACCAATAACATCATTATCAAAATTAAATTTCTTGGCAAAGCCGGACATCTAACCGAGGACCTATGTGTCGGGATACAGAGACCACAGAAGGTGGCTGGAGGAGAATTGTTGTTTAATCATTTAGGGGCTTTGCGACATCGTGACCATGTAGCCCCGTGTAATTAGGAGTGTGTGGAATTTGTCTGATAACCTGTGTTATTTATTTGATTAGTGTGTGTAAATGTAGTTCTGAAGATAATAATAATAATAATAATATCGTATGGCCTCGGGTGCCGGAAGCAAGCTTTGTAACTTGACACCCAGAGGGTAGCTTGCATGTCGAATTTCGTTGTTCCTTGAATCACTATGAAAGTCAAGGAGGTTAGATATCTAAGCTCCTTGAACACTATAGCGCTTTCTAGTAGAGAAATGAGGAACTTTGTGTTGGCGAAAACTCCCGAGATTAATTTTGCCATTATGAACACGGCCTACTGAATTCAAATGGGTTCTTTGACATGCCAACATCGTATGACATGCGTGTCTATTTTTGCCGCCTTTCAAAAAAAAAAACTTACCACGGCCAGGAGCGAACCTGCAATCTTGGGGTTAGTAGACCGACTCGCTATCCACTCACCCACCGTGGCAAGCTGTTCTGAATATTATTGGGAAGGAGGTGGCCGTGGTATAAATTTAGAAACCACCCTGGCATTTGCCTGAAGAAGAAATGGGAAACCACGGAAAACCACTTCCACGATGGCTAAGATGGGAATTGAACTCTTATGACTTACGGCACACGAGGCTGAGCCAGCCCTCAGACCAGAATTAGATTTCTTGGCAGAGCTAGGAATTGAACCCGGGCCTCTGCGGTGTCATTCAAGTTTGCTAGCCACTACGCAACGAGCTAGACTAGAGAAGTGCGAATGCCAGACTACGAATAAGTATAAATTCAGTGACACTCGATATTGACAAATGAATCGTGATATACAGGTTCAGAACAACAACATAAAGTTATAATTTTGATTCTTCGGTGGCGTAGTTGGTAGGATGCTGAACTGCTGTTCCCAAGATCGCGGGTTCAAACCCAGCCGAAGTCGTCGGATTTTTTAAGAGCGTGTCCTTGATTATGCCTTCCTTCGGAGGGGAAGTAAAGTCGGTGGTCCCATGTCATAGATTTATGGCATGTTAAAGATCCTTCGACTAACTTATTTGTGAGAAACCAAATTTCGAGATTAAATTACATTGAAACACTCTATCAGAGTTCCAACGTTCACCACTAGGTGTCAGTGACATCTGGTAGCGAAAGTTGGAACTACTTGAAATTGAATGGAAATTGTAGCTCACCCCATGGGTATCCACTTGAAGCAGCTACAGCCTCTGGCGAGCCGAACAAGTCATCGGACAGTCCCGGCACTAAAAGCCATACGATAAATAAATATTTTTCCCCCTACATCCAGTATTCATTGGTTTATGTCCTGATCACTCCATGTTGTAATTATTTCGGGTTCTCCTAATAGCTTGTTGAAAATGATTTTATTTTTGTTCTAAATTGTGTGTGAAACAAATATAATAGAGCATTGGTCTGAATACACTGATCGTACGTGATGTTCAAGCATAACATCACCCATAGCAGTGTATTGGTTTCGTGGCAGACCACAGCTTGACGTACATCTACAACAACTATAAGTCACCCATTCCATTCCAGGCCAGTAGAGCTCGACACAATAACAATGGTGCTCTGATAAGTAAAGGAATATGTTGTCTATTATTGGGTTGATTCATGATATCTGATCCATAAGCTAATGATATCGCGCCAATAGTTGGCAGTTGGGTTTGAACTTCAGAAGTCTTCCCGCTCACTGCGTATCGCGCATTCCAAAAACATTCAGTTGGTCACTACTTGCTTCACTCACTCATCACATTACTTCTTTCACCGGCTGCGTATCGTCTGTTGCAATAATAACCATTGGCATGCGGGTAGCCGACATATTTAAGTTTGGAATAGGTGCACTGCGCATGCGTACTGCAAGACCCCCCCGCACCCCAACAGCGTGTTCAACTGCCATCTCCTGCCGCGATGACAGTAGAACCCCCAGGGACTCACATCTAGTGGGACGTGGGTTGGCGACCACGGGACCCCAGCTGAGTCTAGCATTGCTTCCACTTACTGTATTGTGCCGGGCTACTCTTCGTCTTCTTTCCTATCCACCTCTCTTGGTCAACTCTTGTTCTCCTTCGACCCCGACGGTATTAGGGTATCCGAGGCCCAGGGAGTCCTTCACTTTCCCGCCTTAATTTGCCCTTGTCTCATCTTTCCTGATACCCTCATTTTTCGAGGGATCAGTCTCCTTTTTTTTCAGGATATCTCCTGCCTTCGGCACAAGGCCCTCAAGGAGGCAGGGTGAATGTAGCCAAAATGATTAATATTATTCAAGCAATAGCTGAATTAAACAGATTACTAATTATACTTCAATAGTAATCACAACACTAATTTCTTTATTTTATTATCTTCGTATTACTTTCACAGCATTTATTTTCTCCAACCACTTCTGGTGCACCCTGGATAGTGCTACACCCTCAAGGGCTCACGGCTGGTGAGTTCGAGCGTTGGTGACCCCATGGGCTTCCTGAGCTCGGTCCGATTTTCCCCTTTTTCCACTGACTTTGGGGCGGGCCCTCTCCTCTTTCCCTTTTCCATCTTCCTTTCCTGGCTCCCCTTCCTTCTAAGTTCCCCAATCCTCGAGGGTTGAGGGCATTTTATTTATCCCGTCGTTCAGTTACGTTATTCTTCTTTTGTTTTCTATTTCTTCTTCTAGTATGTAAGTGTGTAGTTAGTTTTAGTTACAGTATACATTACATCATCATCATCACTATCACCCAAAACATTATGGGCCGATAACCCAGATGTTAGGCCCCTTCAAACAACAATTTGCTTCCTCTGTATCACAGATTGGAGAGAACGCACAAGAGAACCGAGTGCGATAGAAGCTTTATGGTGAAGCTAAATCTGTAATTAATTGTTTTGCATAATGAAACCAAGTGCCTTGCTTCTGAAGTTTTGTAGTGTTATTTTTGATCTAATTAGATTTTAGCTGTTCTGCGTCATAGACATCCTGGAAGTGGTTTTCTGTGGTTTCCCACTTCTTCTCGAGGCAAATGCCGGGGTGGATTCTAAATTAAGGCCTCGGCCACCTCGTTCCCAATCTTCATCTGAATTACAACTACACACACACTATTAACAATAACGTAGGTTATTAGACAAATTCCACAAACTCCCAAGTACTCGGGGCTACATGGATACGTTGTCGCAAAGCACCTAAATGAATCGACAACAATTCTCCTCTGATGATGGTTGAGTCTTCAGTCTTTTGACTGGTTTGATGCAGCTCTCCATGCCTTCCTGTCCTGAGCTAATCGCTTCATCTCTACATAGCTACCACACCCTACATCCGAGGCAATCTGTTTAACATATTCTAACCTTAGTCTACCAATACTGTTCTTGTCCTCGACCCTTCCTTCCATAACTAAACTTGCTATTCCTGGGTGTCTTAGTATGTGTCCTACTAACCTATCTCTTCTCTTCATTAGCAGTCGCCAGAAACATCTCTCCTCTCCCACTCGTCTTAAAACCTCTTCGTTTGTAACCCTATCTACCCATCTGATCTACATCATTCTCCTGTAACACCACATTTCAAAAGCTTCAATTCTCCTCTTTTCTGCTGCACCAATAGTCCAAGTTTCACTTCCATATAGCGCCACGCTCCAGACAAAGGCTTTCAAAAATGACTTCCTAATACCTAAATCTATATTCGATGTCAACAGATTCCTTTTTTTGTAGAAATGCTTTCCTTGCCTGAGTCAACCTACTTTTTATGTCCTCTTTGCTTCGTCCATCACTGGTTATTCTGCTTCCTAAGTAACAGAAGTCTCATACTTCCTTCAGCTTTTCACCTGCCAATTTGATCTCCATAGAGGTTTCTGATTTATTTCGGCTGCATTCCAGTATTTTTGTTTTACATTTATTAATTTTCATCATGAATTCTTTCCGTAAGACGGAGTCCATACCAGTCAAAAACTCATTTAAATCCTCAGGCATGTCGGCCAAGATGACGATGTCATCAGCAAATCTCAGAGTTGAAATTATTTCTCCTTGAATCTTCACTCCCACTTTAAATTTTTCTCCAATTTCCTTCATTGCTTGTTCAATGTAAAGATTGAAAAGTATTAGTGATATGTTGCAGCCTTGCCTTACACCTTTCTGAATACCAGCTTCTCTCTCATGTCCTTCAGCTCGAATGACTGCCGTCTGGTTTCTGTATAGATTATACATCACCCTCCTATCCCTGTACTTTATTCGAATAGATTTCAAAATGTCAAACAATTTAGTCCAATCTACATTATCAAAAGCCTTTTCTAAGTCTACAAATGCCATGAACGTTCTCTTATCGTTCCTTATTCTACTTTCCAAAATCAGCCGAAGACTTAGTACAGCTTCCCTTGTTCCTACATTTCTCCTGAAACCAAACTGGTCTTCACCCAACTCCGATTCTATCTGGCTTTCAATCCTCTTGTAAATTATTCTAGACAGGATCTTTGAAGCATGAGTAACGAAGCTGATTGTACGGTAATCTTCACATCTGTCTGCTCCCACTTTCTTTGGTATAGGGATGATAACATTCTTCTTGAAATCAGGGGGTACCTCACCTGTCTCATAATTCCTACACACCAAGTGAAATAACCTGATCAGACCTTCATCTCCTATGCAGCGTAGCAACTCAATCGGTATATCATCTATGCCTGGTGCTTTGTTCCTGCTTAAGTCTTCCAATGCTCTGTCAAATTCTGATCTCAATATTAAATCTCCTTTTGCATCCTCATCAATTTCCTCCTCCCTTTCCATTACACGATTCTCAATCTCCTTTCCCTTATACAAACACTCTATGTAAGTTTTCCATCTTTCAACCTTTTCTTCCCTATCTGTTACAGGCTTTCCATTTGTGTCCTTAATATTACAGCACTTAGTCTTCTTTTTCCCAAAAGTATTCTTAATCCTTCGATAAGCTGTGTCTACTTTTCCTAATTTCAGACAATTTTCTATACCTTCACATTTCTCTTTCAACCATTCTTCTTTCGCTTCCTTGCACTTCTTGTTGACCTCATTTCTCAGACGTCTGTATTCTGCTTTCCCCTTTTCATCTCTTACATTCTTGTGTTTCCGCCTTTCATCCATCAATTCTAGTATATCCTGAGTGATCCACGGTTTTCTACCTATTCTTTCTTTCCTACCAATGTTTTCTTCTGCGGATTTTGTTATTTCATTCTTCAAAAGTGCCCATTCGTCTGTAATTGAAGTTTGTTTAGGGTTTTTCATTAGTCCTTCCTTTATGCTCTTTTTGAATCTTTCGTTTACATCCTTTACATTCAGTCTGTCTATTGCCCACCTTTTTGGCTTTTGACTTTTCTTCAGTTTCTTCAACTTTAATCTGCATTTCATTACAACCAGATTGTGGTCAGAGTTTATGTCAGCACCAGGATATGTTTTACAATCCAAAATCTGGTTTCGAAACCTCTGCTTGACCATAATGAGGTCGATTTGGTAACGCCCTGTATCTCCTGGTCTCATCCATGTGTAGATTCTTCTATTGTGGTTATTGAATAAGGTGTTAGCTATGACCAACTCATGCTCGGTGCAGAATTCCATCAGCCTGCTTCCTCGATCAATCCTTTCACCTAATCCGAAATCTCCTACTATCTTCCCTTCTCTTCCTTTTCCTACCACAGCGTTCCAATCTCCCATTACTATAACATTTTCATCCCCCTTGATATACCCCAGAATTTCATCTATTTCTTCGTAGACCTTTTCAACATCCTCATCATCAGCTTGAGTGGTAGGCATATAGACTTGTACCACTGTGGTGCACGTAGGTTTAGTATTGATTTTTGCTACAATAATCCGTTCACTATATTGCTCATAATATTCCACCCGCTGTCTAAGTTTCCTACTCAATATGAGACCAACCCCTGCTTGGCCATTGTTTGATTTAGTGCTAATGACCCTATAGTCTCCTGACCAAAAGTCCTGTTCTTCCTGCCAGCGCATTTCACTAATCCCAACCAAATCCAACCTCAACCTATCCATTTCCCTTTCTAAGTTTTCTAACCTACCACTTCCTAGCAGACTTCTAACATTCCACGCTCCGATCCGTAGAATGTCAGATTTCCTCTTTGTCACTTCTGTGAAGTTAACCTCCTCTCGAGTAGTCCCCACCCGGAGATCCGAACGGGGGACTAGTTTACCTCCGGATTGAAATTTTACAAGGGAGGAGGCCATCATCACATGTAATTATGCATAGAGAGGTGCATATCCTCGGGAATAGCATTACGGCTGTAGTTTCCCGTTGCTTTGAGCCGTGCAGCAGAACGCAGTGTAGCCATTAGTTTGGTTATATTATCAATATCTTAACCGTCTATAAGACTAGTAAAGAATTGATTTATTCTGAAAGGCTTCTACTCCCTTTCAGAATAAGTAATAGAGCAATTCTACTAACAAAGATACTAACCTTCTACTAACAATTAAATACCAAAATTCTACTAACGAAAAAAATACTTAAGTTCCACCAACAACAAATACTACTACTAAAACATTCTGTCACCAGGCACACTCACATGCTCCTTCACACATCACAGTCTACTGAAACAATGAACTATAACTAATAAACAATGCAACTGCCACCAGACACACTCCCATACCACAGTCTAATAGAACAATGACATATATCTAATAAACAAACTAACTACATACTTACAACTAAAACTAACTACATACTTAACTGTGTTGTAATCTGAATTGACAATATTTACAAAATGCAATTTAGATAGAAGAAAATACTTACAAAACGTAATTTATATATATATATATATATATATATATATATATATATATACATATATATATATCACATATATATATGTAATGTAAATATATATATATATAAATTACATATAGATATAGATTAGATTAATATGGAATAATTAATATAAGTCAGTGCTGCCAACATGATTCTATGCCTGCTGTTAGGACCAATTTTAAAATACATGTAACTTCTATACTAACAAATGGATTCATCCAAAATTGGCACAACCTAATTAACTAATTAACTCTTCCTTGATTTGTTCTTTATTTGTAATATGATTTTGTTCTTACATTATATTTGTTTTGCAAAGATGTTCTTTATTTCCTAGTTAAGATAATGATCACAATAGCTTCTAACACTGTTCTGGAATTGGGTCTCTCTTTCACACTACGGTCTTCTTTGTACGGGTACAGCTAACATATTACAAAATGGTAGAAGTATGGAAGCAATGAATGTTTTATGCCGAGAAGCCTTGCGTACCGTTACTCCCGAACTCTGGAAACAATGTATTAAACACGCTAAAAGAATTGAAGACCACTACTGGGAGAAAGATGGACTGTCTGAAAACGACCCTCATTTCGAGCCAGTCAAAATTAACATGAATGACAGCAGTTCTGATTCATCGGAACAGAGTGATTCTTCAGACGAAGAATACTGATTGAATTTAATATTGTATAGATGTGTAAATAATGTAAATAACCCATGTAAAAATTGTGTAGGCCTAGTATGACATTTCCAAATTAGGAAGCAAACCATTTTTAAACCTGCCATTGAAGGTCCAAAGCCCTTATGTGAAAAAGGTGATGGAAAATGAAATTTGTACGAGGAAAGAAAATCAAAGGTTGAAAGTAAACTTAAAGCAGTGTTCGTTCGTTGCCAGCCGTGACTCACCCTGTCTATGATTCTCAAAATGAGCTGTGTGAACTTAAAATACATTTTTTTAAGCACTTAGAGTTGTTTCGTTAGGTCTTTCAGCATGTTTGAAAGGAATGTAGCCTAAATATTTAGTCAAAACAGTATTCAAGAACTAGAACTGTCAAGATAAAACTGCTAATGCCATGAAAAGAAAAATACGGTACTAGTATTTTGCCAGTCACTACATTCTGATCAACCAACCACCCATTTTTAGCCTATTTTCAATTTTGAAAAAAATGGGCTTATGAGATCACCTTTTGTCCGTGTGTGTGTGCGTGTGTGTGTGTGTGTGTGTGTGTGTGTGAGTGAGGTGTGTGCGTGACCCCCCCCCCCTAATAAAATCTAAATGGCTGGTGCGATTTCAATGAAACTCGGTAAGTTTATAGCACAATTCCCGGCGACCTCGACCGTGCCCTTCAAATTTTGTTAAGTCTCACCAATCCAACATGGCGGCTGTGCGAAATATATCACTAGCATTCAATATCTCCTAAACTATTACAGATATCGCCCTGAAATTGTGTATGGTGATAAAGGGCACTACTAGAAGTTCACCTATGAGACTTTCAAAAACCTGTTGACTACAAAACCAACATGGCGGCCAAGCGAATTTGAGACTTTTAAATAGACTTTTCTCGCGGTTTAACTATCCAAACGTAATGAAACTTGGTACAGCAAATGTTTATACACAATGTAATGCACTGGAGTCTAATTTAGTTCAATTGTTTACATAACCTCAAACTGGTGGCTGTGCGAAATATTTCACTGACATTCTATATCTCCGAAACTATTACAGATATCACCCTGCAATTTTGTACGGTGATAAAGAATACTGATACAAGTTTACCTATGTATATTTCATAAACCTGTGAAGTACAAAACCAACATGGCGACCAAGTGAATTTGAAATATTTTAATAGACTTTTCTCGTGATTTAACTCTCTGAGCGCAGTGAAATGTGGTACAGTAAATGATTTTGCAGATTGTAATGCACTGCCATCTAATTTAATTCAATTGTTTACATAACCTCAAGATGGCGGCTGTGAAAAAATTTTAAAATTAAGTTTTTATTTCTTGAGTCGTAATCATGCGATCGAAGTGAAAGTTTGAATAATGAACCTAGGCAATAATTGTCCTTGAATGGTACATAACTCTATGGCCTATACATATAAAAATCCTAAATGGCGAGCTTCCGAAATATTCAGACGGTTCTCAATATCTATGAATCTTTTACAGCAACCAAACTGAAATGTTTTATGTTCATAGAGACTATGAACATATGTTCACCTATAGGACTTTCAGTAACCTGGTGAGCACAAATCCAACATGGCGGCGACGCGAAATATAAATATTTAAGTGGACGTTTCTCGCGAATTAACTATCCGAGTGCCGTGAAACGTTGCACGTTAAATGCTTATACAAATGTTGATCCACTGGCATCTAATTTATTTCAATTGTTTGCATAATCACAAGATGGCTGCTGTGCGTAATATTAAAATTTTGTTTTTACTTCTTGTGTTCTAATAATGCGATTGAAGTTTGAATACCACACGTACACAATAATCTTAATGTAATAGTACAAAAATAAAAATCTAACCTGGCGACCATCTGAAATATTTAGACGGTTCTCAATATCTACGAATCTGTTACAGCAATTAAACTGACATTTTGTATGTTGATAGAGGCAATTAATATGAGCAGGATATATGAAAATAGGCTGTTTAGTTCTTCACGGAACTACTTGTTTCTATTAGCACAGTGATGGAGGCACATACAGTTAGGAAGGGCCTGCGTGGTGTAGTCGGTAGAGACGCTGAGCTTCTAACTGAAGGGCAGTGGGTTCGATCCCCACCCAGGTAGTGGATTTTAGAACCAAAACTACCACTTTCGGAAACGCAAATAGCCCTGTGGTTCACTCAGTCTACACCAGAAATGAGTACCAGGGTAAGACGGCCGGACGTGGAGCTGACAACTCCATCCCATCTAGTGCTAGCCTCTACCTTCCACTACTCCCAGGGCCTCCATGGCCAGTATGGAGTTGGCTTTGCTCTGCTTTTTACATACAGTTAGGTCTAACTCCTATCCACCTTCTATCAACCTACTAAACATAATGTATAAACATAATGTATTAGTGAATGAAGACACTTGTCAACTGTTCCTATCAGAATTTAGGATAGGGCTTCCATCCAGAGCTTGATCTAAAACACATTCATAACATAAGTAGTCTACGTCTACACTGTCTCCTCTAGCCGCATCGATGGTGTCTGTGTCCAGACACATAGATCCATTTGCCATGAAATTTAATTTTGATATTGATGTTATTGGTTTTACGTTCCTTTTTACCTGGAATTTTCCCTGAACTCTTCTGAGTTATAGCACTCGAGGCTGAGCCAGCCCTCAGACCAGAATTAAATTTCTTAACAGAGCCTGGAATCGAACCCGGGACTCCGAGGTGTCAGCCAAGTGTGCTAGCCACTACGTAACGAGGCGGACTAGAGAAGTACGAATGTCAGACTACGAATAACTATAAATTCAGTAACACTTGATACTGACAAATGAATCGTGATATACAGGTTCAGAACAACATCAAATAACAATTATCATGATGATGATCATCATCACATTAGCTACACTACAGTATGTGGCCTGGACCTTTCCTCCTCCTATCCTCGCCAACGGTGCGTGGTCCTGCTGAACAGGCATTCCATCCAAGGTCCAACCACGCCCAATGCTGCTTAACTGCGGAGTTCTCATGGGATCCTGTGTTTCAACATGGCCAGGGCGTTGGATGCAGTCATATATTTATGGCATGTAAAAGAACCTACCACAGTAATTGGTAGTGTATAGCTAAATTTGTAAGTTATTTGGTTAGAAACGCTCTATCAAGTTAACAACTTCGCCGCTAGGTGTTAGTGACAGTGGAATCTCTGGTAGTAACATTTGAAAATCCACAGCCTGCTTCCCGTCTCCGACCGGGTCAGGAAAGTAACATTTGAAACTACTTGAAATTGAACTTTCTGGGGGAGCCTAATGGCAATCAATTAAAATACCCCGCTATGGCCATTGGTTGCAATTCGAATATCAAATTCAGGGAAATATTCTTTCAATAATCGTGGTAATTAATAATTGGAACTTATTACCTGCCACAGTCTTAGAGCCTTTCCCCAACATATTGATGTATTTAAGAGAAGACTGAAATTTTATGTAAATACCACGATGTAATTACTATAGTTCCTAAATCGCTACTTGTGTATATGAAGTCTGTTTGTTATTATTGTTGGTGATTTTCTGTAATTGTACAATTTGCTACCGGGGAATTACCCCCATTTGCTAATAAAGTGAATGAATGAATGAATGAATGAATAAAATATAATGATACCGTATGGCCTCGGTGTCGGATGTAAGATTTCTTATTTGACGCCCAGAGGACAGCTTGCATGCCGAATTTTGTCGTTCCTTGGAGCGCTATGAAAGTCAAGGAGGTTAGATATTTAAGCTCCTTGACAGTATAGCGCTTTCTAGTAGAGGAAGGAGGATCTTTATGTTAGCGGAAGATCCCAAGATTAATTTTGCCATTATGAACACGGCCTACTGAATTCAAATGGGTTCTTTAACATGCCAACAACGTATGATATGCGTGCCGAGATTTTTGTCGCCTTTCAAAAATCACTTACCACGGCCAGGAACGAACCTGCAAGCTTGGGGTTAGTAGACCGACAAGTTAACCACTCACCCACCGTGGCAAGCATTCCTTGACTAATATTCACACAAACATCGACCGTTTGTGAGTTCTCCGTGGCAAGCAATGAATGAATGAACGAATGAATGAATGAAAGAAAAGGTAAGGGAAGTGTTCAAAATAATAATACTGTACATTCCTTGACAAACATTGACCGTTTGCGAGTGCTCCGTGGCGAACCAAGCAAGCAATCAGGCAGGCACGAATGCGCGGTCCGGTCCATAATCTATGAGGGAGCCTCCTCGCACTTGTGTCACGTCACGTCCCTTCATGGCTTAGTGGCTTGCTTTATCGCCCCGCCAGGCCGTGCGACAGCGCGAGGAAATGGAAATGTCAACTCTAAATCGCTATCGAGACCATTCTCTGTTCACACAATACGTTACATCTCGTTAAAAAAAAAAAAAAAAAACATGGAATAAAATGTCTTAATACCGACAACATTCCATTAGCTTGATTCGCACCCATCAGCTTTGTCTATCCCAGAACAATGATCATGTGCTTCTTAGGGTCAATTGCTGGGTCGGTCATGTACTCGGCGTGTAGTTGTATATGAAAATGGGCCAGTGATTGGGTATTTACAGTAGTTAACACTCATTCAAGACTGCACAGACTATATACTGTAGGCCAGGGGGATTTCTTTGATTGTTTGCTCTTATAATTTTCTGTTTTAAAATTTTTCTTCTGTTTCTATATTGTCTTGTTTTTGAATTATTTTCTCTTTTTGTTTAGTACTTTCGTTTTGCTGTATGTTTTGTGATCTATAAGTTTGTTTGTTTCCTGTTTTGTTTTCTTCTGTGTTTTTTGTTTTGTTTTAGATTTTAGGTTGTTTGGTTTTAGTTTTTTTAGTATTTTCATTTTAGTTTTTGTTTTCGGTGTTGTTTTCGTTGTCTGTTTTGTGTTCTTTTTGTTTGTTTGTTTCTTTCTTTCTTTCCTGTTTTGTTTACTTCTGTATTTTTTTCTTTTAGTTTTTGTTTGTTTAGTTTGTATTTTCTGTTTTGTTAGTATTTTCTTTTTAGTTTTTGTTTTCGGTGTGCTTTTGTTTTATGTTTGGTATTCTTTAAGTTTGTTTGTTTCCTGTTTTGTTTTCTTCTGTGTTTTATGTTTTGTTTTAGATTTTTGTTCGTTTAGTTTGTTTTTTTCTGTTTTGTTAGTATTTTCATTTTAGTTGTTTCTTTTTGTGTTATGCGCCTAATTTTTTTCTTTTGTTCTCTTTTGTGTTTTCCTTTGGCATTACTTGTTTTCTGTTTTGTTTCTGTTCTCAAGTTTATTTCGTTATTGTTTTTTCTGTTTTGAATTTTTATATTTTTATTTTTTGTTTTAGTTGTTTGAGTTATGGTTTGGTATTGCTTGTTTTTTGTTTGTTATATAGTGTACTTCTGGTTTTGTTTGTTGTGTTTTGAATTCTTATTTTTTGATTTTGTTTTGATTTTACAATTTTTGTTGTTGTTTTACGATAGTTTTGCACTGACTTGATAGTTTTTCTCTGTTTGGTTTATTTTATATTTTGTATTTTAGTTGTTTATTATTTCTTTTTTGTTTTGTTCGTATATAATTTTTTCAGAACGCCCTTGTGGCAAGATCTACAAAAATGCTTCTAAATTTTAGCTTAGGTAAAACAATAATTACAACCACAGTAGCTACACAAGACCAGACTGCTTCACACTTGGTAGACGAGTAAGTTCAAACCCCACAATCGGTCATCTTGTAAATAGTTTTGCCATGGTTTCTAATTTTCTATACCTGGCAAATGGCAGGATCAACGAGCTTAAACATTACTATAGAGAGGCAGGAGCGCCGCAAGACTGAAGCAACTTGAAACTGTGTCCGCCATTTTCGCTGGAGTCAAGGGAAAGGGGGAGGAGCTATGCCATATGTTGAAGTATCCGAGCAGGGCCTGTTGGAACATTAATAAGAAACATATTTACGACAAATTATGAAGTCCAATCACTTCTTAAACATTCAGAATAGTTTCAAGTTACAACAATAGTGCTGTAGGCTATTTACACTGCACAATTGTAATTACTGTCCCTTAAATTGAATCGGCTTTGTTAAAACTTGTCTCACTTGCCGTCCTCTCATTCGAGAGGACTTTCCTCGGAGTGCATGATATACTCTGCAAGTGAAGTAATATCAGCTTCACATAATGCGATTCTTCACATGGTTCTACTGCAGTGAATAGTTGTTCAAAGGAAGAGAACAAACAACAGTTTAACCTTGCTAATACCTTGGTCTCTAGTTTGAGCGAGATATATTTGCAGTTTTTTTTTTTTTTTTTTTTTCAAGATATGAGCATTACTCCTGAAAACACATTCTGCTATCTTACATAAATATTTCAAGTCATCGGATGTATTATACAATGAGTTGCCCACATCTTTGCGTTTTATGAGACCACACTTTGCGTCATTATTCATTGTCAGTAGAACACCTCAGCCTTCCACACATTTGATTTTCTTCTACACATTTCGTACAACAGTACCTGCAACATATTCTACCACTTGATCACTGAAAATCGAAAGGGTTTCAAAACACTTTACATAGTCAAGTTCACTTAGGCCTACATCAACATTAATTACAATAGGCTGCATAATGGGAGGACTTAGGATTAGACTATCATCTGTCATCACATTAGCTTTAGGGGAAGGATCAATTTGAGCAATTACGAATTTCCGAAATGAAGCTTTGAATTCTAAGGCATTGGGATGTTTCTGTATTTTTCAACGGGAATCTGGAACAGAAACAATTCCTTCTGTTACGGTACCAGTACGAATATATATCGTATACCGTATAGGCCTGTATCAGATATTACTAGAAAGCAATGTAGACCAGATGTTCTGGAAAATTGCTAGTAACATCCTTACTGTATCCGTGCAGTGAAGTACATTAGTAGCACATTTAGGCTATACTTATGTAAAATAGGATATATCCGTTGTTTTATTGCTTCGATTAGTACAGCCTTACGTTGAACACACAGCAGACATCGCTGCGGAAATTAATATGCAGTAGATTTCAACCTAGTAACACAAACGACAATAGAAATCACAATTCACTGAACTCTTCCCTCGCAATCAGCTGACTGAATGTTTTGACTCGATGACTCCGGAAAACATGGCGGACGTTCTTACCAATATCTTCCGCTAAGAGCGCTGTGAACGGTCCCTTAGCCTCTCTATAGTATCTTTAAAGCTCGTTGGGCAGGTTGGTATCTTGTAATATTATACTATATGGCAGATTCACTCCTACTGCTTGCCCAGTTTCATTCATTACATTTTTCAGTAAGCCATCTCTTGAGGTTCGTGTCATCAAGGGCATCCGGCCGTGTAAACCAACATCTGCAAAGGTATGGGCAATTTGAATAGAACCAAATTCTTTATTGCAAATTAAGATGCAATGCATTACAATAGAAGATTTTATTTGAGTACGAGTCTCCGTAGTAGGACATTTCTTTTTGCATTTTGTCATGTTGTAACCTATATTTTATGAGTTCCCCATGACAGTTTTAATGTAGGCTAGTGGGTTTATTATTTCTTTATATCATGTTATCGTGTTGGCAACGTGTTCAATTGCATTGGACACGTCTGCAGTAGACGCAGTGTCATTATTATTATTATTATTACTATTATCATATACGTATGCTTTTTATTATTAATTATTCAATGTATTTTAGGTCACTTTTGACGAGATTCTGAAGCTAGCTCTAATCGTATGTTGTCTAAGAAAGTTTATTAATATTGTTCAGACCACCGAACCAGGAGTCAGGTTAATGTTCTGGTCACACGTGCAGGAGGCAACACTTAATGGACACTATTGTCTCGAGCAGGTATGCTCTCTCACCCCGAGGGGGTGATGAGGAAGCGGCCGAGCAAATGCAATGAGTGGTCTGGACAAACAGGCGTATGACAATAGCAATTCTGTGAAGACTTCCTGGAAGGAGCTGTGGCTGGGAGACGTGTTGTAGCAAGCGACCTAGTGCACGGCGGAAGGGATTGTCTCGCTGGACTTTGAGATGTCAGGTTGTGTAGGGTGTCTCTCTTGAGCTGAGCGCTTGGTGTTTCTACGGAAAGCTTGAAGACCGTACGGTACCTCCGAATTGTTTTAGTATGGAGGGTACCACGTGATTGGGTTCTGGCTGTAATGCCACAATCATAGTAGGGCTAATACCCATCAAGATAACTGTGCTAAGTTGAAGAAGACCTTCATGGCGGTAAACCATAATGGCATGGCTGACCAGCTTCAAAGTGGTGATGAAATGGACATATTGGGCAGACGACGGCATTACCGGTAATGTGAAAACAAACTAAGAAATCTTTAAAGGCCTAAATATTATTATTATTATTATATTATTATATATATATTTTTAATTGCATTTCTTGTGTGTCACTCTTTTTTTTTATTATATTCATCAATCTCTTGCATGCAGCTTCAGAATATAAAGTAGATTTAAATTGGATAGTTTCTTTTTAGTTAGATGCATGTAAACCTTCCTTCGCCTTTATTAATTTATAGGAGGTTTTGGTAAGGCCTATGTACGAGCCAGTCCTTTCAGAATATCTGCACACGCCCGGAGATAAGAAGAGTTTCAAAAAGGTGGATTTGTTCAATTACAGTACTAATTATGTCAGTTGCTTATATTTTAAAGAAAGGCCATTTATGAGGCAGAATATTCATTTTTATTTAATTTTTTGTATCTTCAAAGTTACAAATGGCTTCTCTGGGTGAAGCCATCTTGTGGCTAGAATTGAAAGATTACAAATGGCGCCCAACTATGGAGTGTGAATAAGGCTGGCTGGTGCATAGTATGGCAGTACGCACAGGTAATTTGTGAAATCTAATCGGGTATTTTAGGAAGGGTATATATGTTCAGTGATTTTGGAGGGTATGCTAAGTAATAAGAGTGAGCCTGATTTATTAAAGTTGAGATCTAGAAGTGTTGATCGAAGCACCCTTGGTCATTCTAGAAGAGGCAGGAGTCAGTCAAACAGGCAGACCAATAAGCGGTCAGATTCCACAAATTCGAGAGTAGTTCCTAGTAAAATGGCAGATAAGGATGTAATTTCTGGTACGTTGGAGGGACGTGAGGGGGCCGAGAAAGATGATGTTGCAACTAGCAAGGAGTTAGGAATGGGAGTGAATAGTGACGAGGAAAATGTAGGACTGGGGGAAAACTCACAGATGATCAAGTTAATGGAGCAGATGATGTCTAAATTCAGTAGTAAACTAAGTGATTTAAGTAATAAAATGGATACTCAGAGTAGTGATTTAAGTACTCAAATTAATAATCAAAGCAGTGAATTTAGTACTAAGATAGACATTCAAAGTACGGATTTAGAGAGCAAAATTAATAAGATTGTAGAAAGTATGAGTAAAGGCTATAAGGAAATTCGTCAGGAAATTGCTAGTAGAATTGAGATGGTAGATAAAAGATTCGAGCAAGTTGAGGAGAAGATGAGCTTACAGAGGCAGGGCATTATGGATACTGTTGATAAGCAGATAGGCGAGGTGAGTAATGAGGTAGTCATTGTCAAGAAAGAAGTTAGTGAGAGGTTGATAGTTGTAGAGGAAGAGATGAAGGATATAACTGAGGTTAGAAATAAGCAGGTGTTTTTGGAACAGGAGTTAGCGGTGTCTTCAGCCAGAGTAACGATGGTAGATAAGAGTTTAAAAAAGGAGATTAGTGAACTGAAATCCTTTAATGAGAGCGAAAATTTGAAATTGAGAAGAGAGCTGAATCAGGCCAAGTCAAATAAGGAAAATTGTAATCACTCTGTAGGACATAGTAACTTCTATAGGGAATCTGACTTACCTAAATTTAGTGGAAGGCAGTTTAACCCTATGGAGTTTGTTAAAGTTGTTCAGAAGAGGTTTTCGAAAGGGTTAGAAGATGGGACTTTAGACTGGGATATTGTTGAGGAAGTCAAATCATTAGCTTTTGTGGGGGAGGCTAAATCTTGGTATCAAGTTTTTAGGGGAGGTTTTCAGGGGTTAGAAGATTTTAGGCAGAAGTTTGAGGGAAAGTTCTGGAACGAACAGACTAAAGGAAGAGAAAGAGACAAGATTTCTTTTGGGAGGTATCAGTCGAATCAGGGGGTGAGCATGACGGAGTATTTCCTCACACATGTCCTTATCAGTCAGAATTTAGACACTAGTTCTTCTGAAGGTGATATTGTTAGGCGTATGGCCCGTCATTTTTCTGATGAGGTGAAGATGGCCGTAGTCATGCAGGATGTAAATACGATTAAGGACATGGAACGTGTGTTAGAAAGGTTTGATACTTTGGGTAGAATGGGAGGTAAGAGGCAAGAACAGGGAAGGGAAGGAAATTACGATCAGGGGTATCAGGAGGAAGGGAATAGGCATTATGAGCGTAGGAATATTGATAGGCCAGGTAACTTTGTGAGGAATGATAGAGGAAATTTTGTAAATAGGGATAGGGGTGACCAAGGGAATTTTCGGAATAGGGGGCGCGGAGAACAGAGGCAGGCAGAAAATCGGGGACCTGGGGAACAAAGGCAGTTAGAGAATAGGGGGCGTGAAGAAGAGAGACAGCCAGCTCAGCCGAGTAATTTAAACGGGAACAGGGCTCTTTAAGATGGTCAGATAGAGGGTCCCATCCCAGTATTCCAGTTCATGTGTTGAAGAAGATAGAATACGACCTTGATGTTAGAAAGGAATTGTTAGATGACCAGGTTGAGGTTACACAGGAGAGATGTGAGCCTACGTTGATCAGTCCTGTGATTAAGGTGAAGATATGGGGTCAAGTCGTCGATGCCTTATTGGACTCAGGGAGCATGTGTTCTTGCATTAAGGCAGGCTTTTATGATGTGGTTAAGAGTAAAGGAGAAGCCATAGAGGAGATTCCTGTGTCCAATATATTTATATTGTCTGCTGTTGGGACTAAGTCACAGAGAGTGCGTAGACAGGTTGTCGCACCTATGTACATTGATGAGAAATGTGGTCGTCAGAGTTTTCTAGTGGTCGCGAATTTAGTGTATCCTGTCATATTGGGTGCGGATTGGCGAAGCAGTCAGATGTGTAAGCTTGATTATGGCGAATCTAAGGTGAGATTCATGTGGGGTGAGAATTTTGATACGATTAGTCTGAGTTATCAGGTGGACTCGGGAACCTTTGTGAGTATATCAGTGTGTGTCCAGGTTTTAAATGAAGAGGAAGAAGTCAGTGAGGTTAGTAGCGACATGGTATCAGAGGATATTCAAAGTTGTAGTATGGTAGTGGAAGAGGAGCGTGAAGGCGAATTTTCAAGTGTTGTGGAAGATACCATGTTGGAGGTAGAGCAGAAGGCTCAGTTGTTAGAAGTCTTGAGAGAGCACAGTGAGGTGTTCTCTGACAAACCTGGTAGGACACATGTTTACGAGCATAGTTTCGAGATCACCGATAGGTCTAGTTTTAATGGTGTTAGATACCCGATACCACACGCCCATGTCAAAGCAGTAGATGATGTCATTTCGCAGATGCTAGACGATGAGGTGATCGAATTCAGTAGGAGCCAGTATGTCAACCCGTTGGTAGTAGTGATTAAGAAGGATGGGTCAGTTAGGCTATGTTTGGATGCAAGACAAGCTAATAAACGCATTGCGCCGGATCATCAGCGACCGGAAACTACTGAGGATTTAGTTCAGAGATTTGGGGGTAAAGAATGGCTGTCCACATTAGATTTGAGTGCTAGTTTTTGGCAGGTACCCTTACGGAAGGAGGATAGGCAATTCACGGCTTTTTGTTACAAAAACCAGCTGTTACAATTTACACGGATTCCTTTTGGTATGAAAACATCGTCAGCTGGGCTCATTCGCGCACTTAACATCGCTCTGGGACACGACACAGGGGATTTCACAGCCAGTTACATCGATGACTTAGTCATCGCATCACGTACATTTGGGGAACACATGGAACACCTTAGAATCGTTTTGGGGAAGTTGCATCGGGCCGGGTTCACAGTGAAACTTAAGAAGGCGACCTTTTGTGCACAACAGATCACGTTTTTAGGCCACACCATTACACCACAGGGGGTTACGCCAGAAGGGTCGAAATTAGACAACATAATCAACACTCGGACACCACGTAACGTCAAACAACTTCGCTCTTTTCTGGGGGTATGTAATTATTTCAGGAGGTTTGTACTGCGGTATTCGCAGCTGTGCGGGCCATTTAGAGGGTTACTTAAACAGAATTCTAAGTGGGTTTGGGAAAAGGAACACAATGAGGCATTCATCAAACTTAAAGAGGGTTTTAGGGATGCTGTCACACTTAGGTACCCCGGGCAGGATAGTCAGTATATAGTGATGACAGATGCTAGCGACTTAGGTTTAGCAGGGGTGCTTTGTCAAAAGGATGGGGATGGTAATCTAGGCATCGTGTCACTCGCTAGTAGAGGTCTGAATTCCGCGGAGAAAAGATACACTACTAGTGAGAAGGAATTGCTAGCCATTGTGTATTCGCTGGGCAAGTTCCGGACCTATGTGCTTGGCCGGAAATTCCTAATCTATACAGACCATAACGCACTTACGTTTCTTAGGACATGTAGGATAACCTCGAACCGGCTTTCTAGGTGGATATTGGCGATCCAAGAGTACGATTTTGATATATTTCATGTAAAAGGGTCAGAAAACGAATTCGCGGATTTTGTGAGTCGCCACCCGGAAATTGCTGGGGAGGGAGTTGAAGCTAGGAGAGAGGAAGGAATTTTGGTCTGTGTAACTAGGATTTCAGATAGGGACGGGGAGAGGTTAAAGTTGGGAAAAATGAGAGAGGAACAATGCAAGGACGAGGAGATTCAAGACATTTATCGGGAACTCGAGGAAATGGAACATATGAGCATTGCTAAGAGGGGTAATAAGGAATTCAGGCTTTTTAACGACTTGCTAACTAGGAAATGCTTTGGCGAGAAATGGTGCGTGTGGGTTCCTAAGTCTTTGAGGTATGATATTATCTGGTTTTATCATAAGGAGTTAGCCACTATGGTGCAGAGAAGGTGTTGGGTGCTATTCAGGAGAACTTCTTCTGGAAAAACATGGGCAGGGGAGTCAGAAAAACCCTAGCAACATGTGAGTTGTGTCAGAAGTGCAAGCACCTCACAAGGTATTTAGAGGGGCCAAGGCAGGCTGTTCTAACTCAGAAACCAGGTGAGTTGGTGTGTGTTGACCTCTATGGGCCGTTGGTGAAGTCTCAGTATGGCTACCAATATGTGTTTGTCGTTGTTGATGCCTTTTCTAAGTATGTTAAGCTCTATCCTCTAAGACAGGCCACGGGGAGGGGTTGTGTAAATTGCATACTGGGGAAATATGTTCCGGAGTTTGGTAAGCCACTCCGAATAATCTCAGACCACGGTTCTCAGTTCACCTCGAAGATATGGAGGACCAAGTTGAGTGAACTGGGAATACAGTGTACGTATTCCTCTATTAGGTATCCCCAAGGAAACATGTCTGAGAGAGTAATGAGAGAACTAGGGCGCATGTTTAGGACTTATGTGAGTGAGCGACATAATGCCTGGTTTTCGATGCTTGAGGACGTTGAGCGTTGGCTCAATGTAACTAAACACGACAGCACGGGTCGCACTCCCATAGAAGTCCAGCTGGGCAGGAAGCCTGTCAGCGAACTTGCCATGATTTTGGGTTTGAGGACAGGGGAGGCCGTACCCAGAGATTTAAGTATCAGGTTAGCTGGGGAACATTTATTTAAGGCCAGTAAGAAACGGCAGAAGCAGCAAGGGAAGCGGGCAGGAGATAAGTTAGATGTAGGTGACCTTGTGCTTTTGAGGGTGCCTCATGTCTCGTCCGCAGACCAGAAATTGGTGAGTAAATTTTTTCATTTGTATGAAGGACCGTATGAAATTGCACGGAAATTAGGGGCCTGTGCGTACGAGCTCCTTACAAAGGACGGAAGGGTGCTAGGGATTTACAATATTTCCAATCTGAGGATGTACGTATCCTAGTAGCCCTGTTGGTTGTGTATATATTTGTGGAAGGAAGGAGTTAGGATTTTGGAAGGGAAGTCATGCCTAAAAGGATTGCTTTTTATTCTATGGTATAGGACCAAATGAATGAAAAGCAAGGGGGCGTTCTGTAACCTATATTTTATGAGTTCCCCATGACAGTTTTAATGTAGGCTAGTGGGTTTATTATTTCTTTATATCATGTTATCGTGTTGGCAACGTGTTCAATTGCATTGGACACGTCTGCAGTAGACGCAGTGTCATTATTATTATTATTACTATTATCATATACGTATGCTTTTTATTATTAATTATTCAATGTATTTTAGGTCACTTTTGACGAGATTCTGAAGCTAGCTCTAATCGTATGTTGTCTAAGAAAGTTTATTAATATTGTTCAGACCACCGAACCAGGAGTCAGGTTAATGTTCTGGTCACACGTGCAGGAGGCAACACTTAATGGACACTATTGTCTCGAGCAGGTATGCTCGCTCACCCCGAGGGGGTGATGAGGAAGCGGCCGAGCAAATGCAATGAGTGGTCTGGACAAACAGGCGTATGACAATAGCAATTCTGTGAAGACTTCCTGGAAGGAGCTGTGGCTGGGAGACGTGTTGTAGCAAGCGACCTAGTGCACGGCGGAAGGGATTGTCTCGCTGGACTTTGAGATGTCAGGTTGTGTAGGGTGTCTCTCTTGAGCTGAGCGCTTGGTGTTTCTACGGAAAGCTTGAAGACCGTACGGTACCTCCGAATTGTTTTAGTATGGAGGGTACCACGTGATTGGGTTCTGGCTGTAATGCCACAATCATAGTAGGGCTAATACCCATCAAGATAACTGTGCTAAGTTGAAGAAGACCTTCATGGCGGTAAACCATAATGGCATGGCTGACCAGCTTCAAAGTGGTGATGAAATGGACATATTGGGCAGACGACGGCATTACCGGTAATGTGAAAACAAACTAAGAAATCTTTAAAGGCCTAAATATTATTATTATTATTATATTATTATATATATATTTTTAATTGCATTTCTTGTGTGTCACTCTTTTTTTTTATTATATTCATCAATCTCTTGCATGCAGCTTCAGAATATAAAGTAGATTTAAATTGGATAGTTTCTTTTTAGTTAGATGCATGTAAACCTTCCTTCGCCTTTATTAATTTATAGGAGGTTTTGGTAAGGCCTATGTACGAGCCAGTCCTTTCAGAATATCTGCACACGCCCGGAGATAAGAAGAGTTTCAAAAAGGTGGATTTGTTCAATTACAGTACTAATTATGTCAGTTGCTTATATTTTAAAGAAAGGCCATTTATGAGGCAGAATATTCATTTTTATTTAATTTTTTGTATCTTCAAAGTTACAAATGGCTTCTCTGGGTGAAGCCATCTTGTGGCTAGAATTGAAAGATTACAATGTGTTTTACCAAATGCGCTCCAAGGGATCATTTACAAAACAACATCATATGTATTTGAACATTCTTTTACGCTTATAACTTAAAAGTGCTTTTATCTCATCCCTTTTGATTAAACAACAGATATTGAAAGGCCAATCCTTAGGAAATTAAAACGGTGTGGTGTCGGAACTAACCGTCTCCCAAAATTAAATTTGACGCAGTTTTATCTTTAGTTACGAGTAGTGTATGGCATACGACTATCTTAAATTGCCAGCAAATCATCGACTGAAAATCATTAATGTAATTCATTTCCAGCCACGTTAGCTCAATTGGCAGCCAAGGCTGGTCTGGTAAAGATGATCCAATAACTCATCATCTTTATCATGGTACAGGAAATCTATACATTTTTCAAGATTCTGTGAATCATTTAACAATAAAGGTTTTCGCTCTAATTAGCTTTACCATGGAAATTTGAATTTCTTGAAATTTATCACATCTCATCTTCGAACTCGTTGAAATGGGAATAATACGGGGTAGACGCACATCAATTTGATGTAGTGATCCCATTGTGACGTATGGTTGGAGCGAGGAGTATGAAACGGACGGACAAAGGACGATCGAAAATGACATGAGATCATTCTTATGGAATTCATTATTATAATAATTGTCATTATTGGTATGGCGATACGGATTGAATAAAAGCAAACAGTAACACTTATTGTAAAATGTGTAAAGGAAGTGAAGGAATGGAAGGAGACATATTACTTATTGTCAGAATTCTAAGATGTTAAATAATACGCCAATCAATACTATTGTTATAACATATCTATTTTAAGTATTAGTGGCGTATTCTTTAACATCTTATAAGTTTTTAATCAATACGGATCTCTAATTAATACTTTTCTATCATGGCTATTGTATTTGCATTCTATATAAAATAAATGAATGCAACCAAGACTTTGTTATTAGTTTTAAGTAACATCAACTCAAACCTACCCTCTCTTGATTTTCCAACTCTGATCTTACCTGGTGAATGTGCCAGTGTCGGGGGCATTTAAAGCAACACTTGATGTATCTCTGTTTGTGTGTGGGAGGGAGTACAGCTCATGAATACAGCGTACTTGAGACTTAATGAGTCGCCGTAATAACTTCTCCTTTCACGATGAAGTAATTCGCAGCTCATCAGGAACAGCCTTCACTTTCTGTACAGTATCATCCCGTTCCAAGGTCGTGTGCGGAATAATAGCCTTCAAGGGAAACCGGTACTCGGTCATTCCGCATTCTTCAACAAATAATAATGTTTATTGATATCATAGTATATACAGTTCAAGGAAATACTTGCCTTCTATGGTCGCGCGGTGCATATTGATATCCTGGAACTAAAGGTCCTGTGTTTGATTCCCAGCTCTGCCAAGATATTTAATTCTGTTCTTAGGATTGGAACGGGGCACACTCAGCCTCGTGAGGGGAAACTGAGAGAAGACTGATTCGATTTTCAAATGTAATGAAGGAATTAAGTGAGGAATGTATGAATTAATGAATACTTAAATTAATGATTTATGAATGAATAAATAGACAAATGTATGAATACATAAAAATTAATTGATTAATATTCGTAAAGCTCTTTGCATTCTGAAACAGGGTTTTAGGGGGTTTACTTTTTCGCTAGTCCATTTTAAGGAGACAGTCTGGAGATAAGAATTGAATATTTTCGTCATCATGGCGGAAAATTGAAAGAATCTTCTTTCTAGTCATGAAGTTAATTGCGTTCAATTTAAACTATTTATAACTCTTTTGTTTCAATTTGATTTCTTTTGCTCTTGTTTTTTTTGTTATTTGTTTGTTTTATGTTCTTGATGGTTTTGTTGTTTTGTTTTTGTTATTTTTCATGTTTCTTAATGTTTTTCTTCTTTCATGTTTTTGTTTGTAGTTTTTGTGTTTTTTGTTTTTGGTTTGGTATAGGCTTTTTTGTTTTAATTTTTTAATATTTTTGTTTCTTGTTTTTTGTTTTGCCTGCTCGCAGCAGAATGATCATGCCATCTGCTGGAATCCAGTATTTGGTTAGGTTATGCACCATCCTCTGTCAGCCGATGTCATAGTCAAGGCTGATGACTAAGATGTCCATAGCCCCTAAAATGAATTAACAAAGAACAAACTAGGGATTCTAAAATACCTATCTCCTTGAATAAATCCTGAATAATTTACATCTTAAAATGATGGACTAACGTAGTCAGTGTTTTATGTCAATAACGGCTCAAGGTTGGCAAGTAACTCTTCAAATGGAATATCATTACTAGTTAACAGTTACTTTAGATTTCAAGATAGACTGATGAAGGCCAGTGGTGTTTCTTATTTTATTTTGAATATTATTGGCATTTATTTTATGGAAATGTAGACTATATTTTTCGAAGGAATTATTCTTTGGCCTATCTTCATGTGGACCATGTTATAATGGAACCAAGCGCCACTTTTGCTGAAATTGGGTTATAACTAGAGCCCTGCGCGGATAAACAAAACGTTATCCCCATCCGCCACACATCCAACCCGCATCCGTTCCGCATCCGCATGACTATTATCCGCACCTGCCCCGCATCCGCACGACGGTTATCCGAATCTACTGGCATTAGCATAATATTTATAGATAAAACATAAAATATTAAAGCAGCACCTTTAGACATTTGAGGAGAAAGTCGCTCCCTTAGGCTATGTTTTAAATGAATGGCATACAGCCAGAATTCCTGTTCGGAGTGTTAATTATGCTTGATGACATAATTTGACTGAGATTAGCTTAAATTATCATTTTCAATTTGTCATGAAAAAAATATAACGGAATAATATGATACTAGGCTATGTCATAAACATCATGGTCCTAGACTAATGATATTCAACAAGTTCGGACTGGATTCTAAAAATTATCCGCAAATTTGCCCCAAACATTATCCGCAGCTTATCCGCTATCCGTACTACATCCGCACGGCGAAAAATGTTGCGGATATCCGCGAATAAACTCGTGGGTATCCGCATCCGCGCATGGCTGTAGTTATAATTACCATCTTGTGGAGGAAATATTGAACTATCTGACCAACTATTGTGGTCTTCAGACATGGAATAATTATTTTAAATTTGCTTTCTCTGTATCACAGATTGGAGAAAACGCATAACAGAAGGAAGGTGGAGTAAGCGACAGAAAATAAGGGCTGACCAAAACGAAAATATAGAGCATTATTTAAACCTCGGGTGAAAAATACCCATGCGCCAGTCCTAGCGGGTTATTAACAAATGCATTGACATCACCACCATTGACCAGTGGAAGCACTCCTGGAAGATTGTAGGGCAGGGACAGATATAGAGAGAATTCTAGGCAGTGAAGTAATTTATACACTTAAATTTTACGTACGTTAGTTACGGTCTACGATTTAAAAAAAGCAGACTCAAGTATGAAAATAGTGGTGGGGAACAAAACACTACAACATGTTCATGAATTTAAATATCTCGGAAGCAAAATTACCAAGATGGAAGAAGCAAGATAGAAATCAAATGTAGAATTTTACAAGCCAAATTAGCATTTCACAAAAAGAAACGTTTATTCACTACAAATTCCATTAATCTTAAAACCAGAAAAAGATTATTAAAAGTGTTTGTTTGGAGCATTGCCCTTTATGGTTGGGAAATGTGGACAATTGGAAAAAAAGAAAAAAGGAGGTGAACTTCGTTTGAACAATGGTGTTATAGAAGAATGCTAAAAGTTAGCTGGACAGAAAAAATAACGAATGCTGAAGTATTTAAAAAGGTGGAGGAAAATTATACCTTATGGAAAAAGCATGAAGAGGAGGAGGACTAGGCTTATAGGACATATTTTGAGACACGATAGCCTGCTGAAAACGGTATTGGAGGGAATGGTTGAAGGCAAAAGATGTCGAGGAAGACCACGCCTAAAATATGTATAGCAAATCATGTCTGAGGCAGGATGCAGAAACTATGAAGAGATGAAGAGGAAAGCTAGAAATAGAGCCGACTGAAGAACTGCCGCAGACCAATCCATGGATTGAATACTTAAGAAGAAGTATTGTAGGGTTGTATATCCAGAGTGGGAAAGATCCCAGACTCTATGTTACATTATTCAGTAAAGACCCGCCCACAATGCGCAGTCGGCTGTCGGTAGTTAGTAGTTGGCAGTCGGCAGTCTCGGGCGTCCCCGTGTATACTATAGGCACCATACACAACATTCAGTTGCAGTCGGTAGCTGGCAGTAGACCGTCGGTAGCCGGTAGTCGGCAGTCGAGAATTTCATCTTCGACTGCCAACTACCCGACTGCAGCAATGTAATAGCAAATCAGAGCAGATCAGAAACTCATGCCAGGTTGTTGTTCTGTGTCGTGTACAAAGAAGATAATTATAAATGAAGTACCTTCGCAACATGTACCTTTTTAATCTTAAATACACGGTATAACAAAATAATCCGTACATCTCTAAATCATCCATATTGCAAGTTTTGAGGTTATCGACAACGCCTCTGTGCACAAGGAATAAAAGAATGTTACTGTTTTATTTACTCCCAGCAGTCGTTAAGACTGCGCATTGTGAATGGCTAGGTTGTCAACTACCAATTTCTTACTGCAACTGCCGATTGCCAACTACCAGCTACGGACTGCCGACTGCGCATTGTGGATCGACCTTTACTTAGCCAACGCTGGTCTAAACCTTCGTGCTTGAAACCATGTTCTGAGACTTTATCTCATGTTTGTACCTGTGTAAAATGATGTATAATACACACTAACTGTCAGAATTGATCTTTGAAAAGCCGTTTTCCCAAGTAGAAAAATTTGTAACGAATGCGGTCTCTAATACAGTAACAAAGAACGCATGGTCAGCCGCTTTTGTTACAGATACCGCAGGGATGTGTGTGCCTCCTTAGATGTAGCGAAACAGGGGGCCTTTCTGTTCCCTAACTGGAGGCTGGATACGCCTGCTCCCAACAAAGGACATGAGTGTTAGATGAGGGGAGAGAGAGCTAAGGAATCAATAGTCCCTCTCTTTGGACCTTTCGTTCCGCAGCTAAAATAATAAAGAAGTCATACATAGTGACAGCAGCCACAAAGACTGTGCCAGGTACCTGACATTGTGCCCATCATGATAGGCTATTGAACTGTCCCCATTGTGTTCCACATTACCTGTGTGAAATTCCACCATTCTTCAAGAAAGCCTCTTCCTCTTCTTCATGAAGTTCCAAGAAAGTTAGACGCTCCACAGTAACTATGCAGATGTTTAACACCTATTTACCCCACACAAGACTTCGCCTGTTACAGATCACAATGATCTTCTTTCAAGTAAGCTTGGCTACATCTTGTACGTGTTAAAGGAGAATAGAACAATGCGTGCAGTATAGTCCTAAGGAGAGGAATAAAATAACATTGGTGTGAGGCTTGACGTTGTTTGGTTCCTCAGATTAGGGGCTGCGACAACGTGATCACAGTCCCGTGTACTTTGGGTGTGTGTAGAATCTGTCTGATAACTGGTGTTAATTGTGATAGCTGTATTAGTGTGTTTTTAATTCAAGTAAGGACTGCAGACATTCTATTTCCAAGTAGTTCATACTTTTTGCTACCAAACGCCACCGTCAACGACAACTAGTTCTGAACTTGGTTACTAGATGCCTCCACAGTCGTCTCCTGGCGACGAACGTTGGAACCTAAGAACGTAAGTCAAAGCTAACCAATAATTTAGCTTCACACAAGTGTAATTAGTGGAAGGTTCTTTTACATGTCATACATCTATGACATGGGACCACCGGCTTTACTTCCCCTCCGAAGGAATGCATACTGAGGGATTTTAACGCTCTTAAAAATCCGATGACTTTGCCTTGGTTTGAACCCGCGACCTTGGGCATAAAAGCTCCGGATGCTACCAACTACGCCAAAGAAAGCCGCCTAAGCTTGACGTTAACTGACGTTATCCGCAGTGGCAGCTGGTAATGAGGTTACAGTGTTGCACAACGACCAGATTTCTTTAAGAAAAACAATTAATACCGTAATAATGTTTTTAGTAATAAAAGTTGTAAGTTTCCCTTTATATATATAGGAATTCATATTCTTTTTCTTTAATAATTCTTACAGTAAGTTACTGTGAACTCTCTGAGAAAGAGAAGCACTCCTACAGTCTAGGAGCACTCGTTCATTTGGTCGTTGCCAGGCCCGAGCACCGACCAGATCTCAATAGTGAAGGGTATGGCAGGGTGCAGTTTACGCCACGGTTTTTGGCCAGTATCACAGTCATAAAGTCAGCGAGCCTAACACATATGCAATTGATACGTAATTTTTCAGTTGCACGGACAGCAACTCTTGTAACAATGGCTTATTCCTGAGGTTCGCCACTTGTCCTCTAAACGATTACCACTTAACCCCACTCCCGCTTAATGTAAATAGTGTAACACCCAGAACAATTATCCGCCAGCCGCCACTGACGTTATGAGGGGCCGTTCTGACAGTTGGGATACCAGTTAGTATGGAATAGGAGTGTGAGATGGAATAGAGCACTGATAAACTAAACACTAAACAAAGTTGGAAATATTGATGGATGTAATAAAGAAGAAATCGGGAAGTGAACTCACAATAATAATGTTAAATGAATCTAAATATTTATGAACAGTTGTAATTTGTTTTTGCTGTTGTTGTTGTTGTTGTTTCATTTGAGGGGCTTGAACATCGTGGTCATTTAGTCCCGTGTACTGCTCGGGTCCAAGCTCTGTGAACTTGCGGGGTGATGCGACGTGGCAGGCGGGAAGAGATGGGCCTGTCAACAGCTCACAGTGTTATCTGGAATTCCTGTCTATTCCAATACTGCTAACATAGGACCGTTGCCTAAACCACTGTGCTGTTGCAAATGAATGAGTGAGTGAGTGACCGACCAATGTACAGTATTTGGTTCTGTTACTACGCACGGACCGGCAACCCCGCACATCTCTCCTCTTCGTCCGCGATCTACAGTTTGTATCTTAATTATACCGACAAAAAAATCAGGAACGCTCTGCGTGTTATGTAAAAGACGATGCCGCAATCGGATTGGCGGAGAAAATTTTTCCCTCCGAGAAAATGAGGTTACTTTGTTACTTCCGGGCGCGCGATTCAAATCTACGAACTCGCCGTATTTGCTAGCAAGGCAGCAAGCCGCTGGCCACTGTTGTGGTTCAGGCAAGGGAAGGGAGTGGGATAGAAGAAGACAGAGATATGCTGGCGGGCATGCGGCAAGCCGAGGCGATCGAGGAAACTTGCGCATGCCCGCCAGCATATCTCTGTCACCTTCTATCACACTCCCTTCCCTTGATTGAAGTACAACCGTGGCCAGCGGCTTGCTCTCTAGCTCAGCAAATACGGCGATTTCGTAGATTTGAATCGCGCGCCCGGAAGTAACAAAGTAACCTCAATTTCTCGGAGGGAAAAATTTTCTCCGCCATTCCGATTGCGGCATCGTCTTTTACATAACACGCAGAGCGTTCCTGATTTTTTTTTGTCGGTATAATTAAGATACACCATGTATATTCCTCTCAGATTCACAGAGCTTTGATTCGAGCAGTACTTGGGTATTTGTGTAATTTTGTCTGTTTTAATGTGTGTCACTGTGATGGCCGTATCGGTGTGTGTATTTGTAATTCAGGTGAGGATTGGGAAGGAGGCAACCGTGGTTTTACGTTGGATACCATCCCGGCATTTGCCTGGAATAGAAGTGGGAAACCGTGGGAAACCACTTCCAGGATGGCTAAGGTAGAAATAGAACCCGCCTCTTCTCAGTTTTTCCTCTACGAGGCTGAGTTACCCCATTCCAGCCCTCACATCAGAATTACATTTTTGGGGGGAGCTGGGAATCGAACCTGGGCCTCCGCGATGACAGTCAAGAATACCAGTCACTACGTAACGAGGCGGGCATGTAAACTGAGAACGTGTGTGTATATGTCAATATGTCAAAGGTCGAACGAATGATAAATATATAGCATGCTTTTACTCTGATGCATGTGTATAAATATGGTTTATTTTTCTAGCTTTGTCTGTAAATAGTGTACCCAGCTTTTGCTCCTTTTCTGTTGTTTACAGGTCAGAGAAGACACTCTGTGTATGAGGCTTGACTTTTCCTCCTTAGCTACCATATACATTAACCAGGAGCCTCTGCCAGGGGCGTACATACAATTTGTTTTCGGGGAGAGGGGGTGACTATCCTAGAAAATTGTGAGCATTCTCAGGGGATTGTCACCGCAAAATACCCAGAAATGTCAACCACTATCTTAGAGTATATAAATTTGTGTAATTATTTTAGATTAGATTCTAAGTTTAGCCTATATAGTCTACAATTAGATGCAATACAAAAAAAAGTTGTAAAATACTACACAACACACAATACAATTTTATATAAGGTGCGTTCAAAAAGTAACGAGCCGGAGGCTGGAATGCGCAAACCGGTGACGACATCGGCTAATCGTGGCGTGTGTAACGAGGTGTGGTTCCGACCAGAGCATGGAAGGTCACAGCCCGTCGCTAGAGGGCACGCGTGCACGTCACGTGACGATACAAAGTGAGCAGCAGCATGCTTCAATCGTCCAACGCTGCCTGTCGCATTGCAAACAGTGACATGGAGGTATCAACCGAAGAGCAGAGAGGTGTTCGGTTTCTGACAGCGGAAGGAGTAGGGGAAAAGGACATTCATCGCCGAATGTCACAAGTGTACGGCGAACACTGCATGTCCCTTGCATGGGTCAAGGCGTGGCACAAGCACTTCAGGGAAGGACGGGTGTCGTTAACCGATGATGCCCGGTCTAGGGCACCCCCCCCCCCCCCCTGCATTACCGATGACAACGTCCAGCTGGTATGGCTGAATATTTCCCATACTCGTCTGGTCGACGTCCAGCTACGCCACACAATGAGAATCATATCTGTCACCCTGCACCCTACTCCTGTACAGTGGTTACCCGTACTGAGCCACATTCAACCTCCTCACATCAGACGACAAAATGCCCTTGTCAGATTATGGACTAAGGTGATGATGAACAGCTCACTTCCCATCCACCAGGATACAGATGGAAACGACGTAGAAAGACTGAAATCCCGGAAACCTGCCTGGAAGACGGCCAGGAAACTAGCTGATATACCATTCAGATCTGACGATGCATGGAAGCAAGAATGGACCAGATTACACCCACATGGTCTAATCAACATCGATGACCCAACAGGAAAACCTCCTGGGTTCAACCTTCCGCGCACCATCTGGACCAGACTAAACAGGATACGCTGCGGCGTTGGAGAAACTGCTTCTGCACTACACCAATGGGGGTGGATGGAGTCTCCTTCCTGCAACTGTAGTGCTGAAGTGCAAACCATCAGCCACATCGTGAAAGAATGTCCTCTACGAGCATTCACTGGGCCTATGGAGGATCTACATCAAGTAACTCCTGCGGCACTCGCTTGGTTAGAAGGACTAGACATAAGCTTGTGATGAAATCTGAGATATCCATGTATATAAATATATATTAATTTTTATTTTTCTAATAGCAATTATATGTAATACATTTCAAACGATTGTCATGAAGCATCGTACGCTAAATAAATAATGCACTCATTACCCAGGACCGCCGAGTGACAGTGAACGCCATAGCCGCCGTGGACGCTCCACGACAATGCACGACCTCATACGGCCAACACAGTCGCGGCACTCCTGCAGAAATTCGAAGGGAGGTTCTCGGTCACCCTCCATACAGTCCAGACCTCTCTCCCTGTGATTACGCCATGTTTGGTCCCCTGAAAAGGGCTCTGCGGGGCGAACGATTCACCTCGGACGCCGACGTCCAGCTGTACGTGCGGAACTGGTTCACATCGCAGCCCAGGGAATTTTATGAGACAGCCATTCACCGCCTCGTGTCACAGTGGGACAAGTGCCTCAACAGCCAGGGCCATACTTCTAACATACAGGTACTGGTTTCTGTAATTATGCCTCCGGCTCGTTACTTTTTGAACGCACCTTATACATAATGAATTTTCTACTACGGCCTGTGGAGTATGAATGGCAAACATCTAAATATTTGTCAATTTATTAAGCAGAAAGGTAAGCAGTTATTTTAAATTGATAATTTATTTCTCAAATGTACCGTACTGTGGAATTCTCAGATTTGCCTCACGAGGCTGAGTGTACCTCGTTCCAGCCCTCAGATCAGAATTAGAATTTATTGGCAGAGCTGGGAATCGAATTCGGACCTCCGGGGTGGCAGCCAAGAATGCTAGCCACTATACCACGAGGTAGTCTAATTTCAATCTTAATATTGTTTATAACTTAGCCAATGAGTTAAGATTAGAGCACAACCAATTTTACTATTATTTTATGCTTTTGCCAAAACAACATTTTCTTAAGTTCTATTGGCTTTTTTCGAGGGGGGTGGGGGTGGGGGTGGCTGGGGAGTCCCCACAGCTCCTCCCTTATATACGCCCCTGGACTGTGGTAGAGTCTATCCCCCGATTGGATAGTAATTGGCAGTGGATACTCTTGGAAGGTCACTCTATAACAGCGGCGTGGCATCCAGCCTTGGCGTGCTTATTATAGTGCGTCGCACGCCAGCAGGCTGGATCCTGTCTCTCTTGGCTCACAATTTGTAATACGAGGGATGATCAGAAACTAAGGTTACAATGCCGATATTCGTGGAGTTTTGTCTGTTATAAAGAAATTAGTAGTGTTGCGTAATTCCAATACATACAGATGGTAACTGTGCAGAGCTTCAGAGTGTTCTGGGACAGCGTGGGTGTCATACTCGTAAACTTCTTTTTTGGAAAGAGAGCACACAGTGACCGCTGACCGATACTGCGAGAACTTGACAGGATTGCGCCAAGCAATCAGGAGAAAACAGTGAGGACTTCTCTCACCGAGGGCGTCATCTTCCTTCATGACAACGCGCGATCTCATACAGCCCAAAAGACCACCACGCTGTAGAAGCGGTTTCGCTGAGACATCATTGATAACCCTCCCTACAGTCCGGACCTCACTCTAAGCGACTTTCACCTGTTTCCTCACTTGAAGGAGCACCTAGCTGCTCGACGATTCTCTTCAGGCGGGGAGGTGAAACACTTCCCGACAATGACAGGTTGTTTACCATGAGGGCATATTCAATCTCATCCCACGAAGCGACAAGTGGAGACTATGTCGAAAAATAGCCTAATGTACTGTATGTACTATCGGTTGGCTTTATTGGTTGTAAGAAATAATATGTACCCTTTTACTGCAAGCTGCTTGCCACGGTGTTGAATGGTTATCGTGTCGGACTACCAACCCCAAGCATACCAACCCCTAGCCATGGTAAGTGTTTTTTGAAAGGCGACAAAAATCACGTCACGCATGTCATACGATGCTGGCATGTTAAAGAACCCATTTGAATTCAGAAGGCCATGTTCATAATGGCAAAATTAATATCGGGATTTTCCGCCATTAGAAAGTTCCTCCATTCTCTACTAGAAAGCGCTATAGTATCAAGGAGCTTAGATATCTAACCTCCTTGACTTTCATAGCGTTCCAAGGAACGACAAAATTCGACATGCAAGTTGCCCTCTGGGCGTCATATAACAAAGCTTGCAATTGGCACCCGAGGCCATACGATATTATTGTTATTACAACAAGTTTTGTAACCATAGTTTCCGATCATTTCTCGTACAATTTCGAGTATGTTAGTGTAGTAAAGGGTCAGATGACCTCGTAGTTCCGCCCCTTAAAACAACAATAACTAACTAACTATTAGTGTAGTAAGTGGTGTCGTCGCCTTTCAGATTAATTGTAATTAATGTTGATGAAGACCACAATGTGTTCGAAACGTCCAATAAAGATCTTCTAGCAATTTATTTTATGGACGTTTGGTGGATTACACTTAATACCATTGGTATTTAATTGAATTAGTTGTCAATAACATCCCAATTTAAATACGATTAATTTCGTATCTATGTACAGGATCTTTATTTTTGCTTGGCAAGATGATTCCGGCCAATAGCCGGCTGTTATTTACACGTTGGTGCGGTCCCCGGCCGTATTTCCCGGGTATTCCCACGCTCTTCCTGTAGTGGACGTGTAAACTCCGTGCTAATTGAGTGTATTATAAAGCTACTGTCTACTGTTTATCTTATTGTATAGTGTTTTATTGTGATTGTTTAAGGTGTCGTAATAATAATAATAATACGGGCAAGCAGAAAAAATCACAGCTACCATACGGAAGAGAAGATTGAAGTTCTATGGACACCTTACGAGAATGAGCGACAGTCGACTAACGAAGAAGATCTTTAATTACATCTCCAAGATAAAAGCGACTACAAAATGGGTAGATGAAATAAGAAAGGATATGGAGGAAGTTGGGGTCAGTCCAAATGAGATTTGGAATAGAGAGGTGTTTCGAGGTAGGATTGATGCATTCAAGGGGTTCCAGGAAAAGCAAAGGAGAAGAGCCAAGAACATCTGGTCGGAAGAAAGGAAGAGAATCCACAGTGAAAGGATGAAGAGTTTCTGGGAGCAGATAAAAAGGACTAATCAGCAAGTCAATTGTTTCCCGTGGTCCAAAGTAGGCCAAAATCGAACTAATAATAATAATAATAATAATAATAATAATAATAATAATAATATTGTATGGCCTCGGGTGCCGGGTGCAAGCTTTTTTAAGAGGGCAACTTGCATGTCGAATTTTATCGCTCCTTGAAGCGCTATGAAAGTCAAGGAGGTTAGATATCTAAGCTCATTGACGCTATAGCGCTTTCTAGTAGAGAAATGAGGAACTTTGCGTTGGCGGAAAATCCCGAGATTAATTTTGCCATTATGAACACGGCCTTCGGCTTACGTTAGTCGGGACAATCTGTAAAAAAAAAAAAAATAATAATAATAATAATTATAAGGGGAAAAATTCAACTGTTTTGGTGCAGCACAAAAACATAGCTCACGTTCTTGTTGATCCATGTTTAGGCTGCAAGGACACCATGGTCATTAGCTCCTTTGTTCAAAATATCGGGATGACTTTTTTACCGCTACATTCAAGGCCAATTATACTATTAAGAACATTAATGTCATTTTTCTGCATGTTAAATTTGAAAAGTATAAATAAACATCATTTTATATTGGGAATAGTTCATAGGAAGACACCAGGTGTAAAATTACTTCGTTAGAAACCGTACGCCTACGACAAAAAAGAAATGCCACACTATTGGTAAAAATGACCCGGCGCCAGTCCTCCTGTTATACTTTTACACGCCAGTTCTCAAGGGTTAATGCATAATGGACGACGGTAAAATTCGAATCCAACACAGTGTAAATGCAAGAATACCTCCTATATCGAGGAATAATGGGGTTTGGAGCCAGTGAAGGGATATAATACTTACTGTATGTGAACTGAAAGATCGGGGGTGAATCTGAAGATAGTCCAACACAAGCCTCGCCTCGCCGTCTTGTGTTGTATCACAACAAAAGGAACGTAATGTTTCGCGATGAAAGCCCCAAATTAGCTACTGAGAAACCAGGTATCAGCCCACAAGACCGGCAGCTGCACTAAAGACATATCACGCCTGCCTTTTCTTTCTTGAGATACACCTTGAGCTTACTGCCATAAGTCACTCGGACAAGTCTCTCTTGATCACCCCATTGTGCTCAGCTACCGCCGTAACGTTTGTCACCAATGTTACCAATGTTACCAATAACAGTCATATAAAGGTTTAAGAACCCCTTGGCCAGCTGTTCGGCTCAGGTTGAGAGGTTCAACTCCACGGCACAAAGTTGCGGGATCGAAGCTAATCCTGGCACAAGCGGCTGGTAAATGAAGACGTTAAGTGAAACGATGGAATGGTATCCAATATGTAATATCTAATTTATTTAAAACTATCAACCCGCCCAGGCTTCGCCCGGGAACAGTTATGAATGGAAGGTGATAGGCTACATTTAAGCGAGGTTTTATAAGATTTCCTTGTATAAAACATTAGTCGTTTTCCCTCCAGCAGTAAACACGAAAGCTAGCTCGTAAACCATCGCCTCAGTAATATTGAATGGAATTTGTTGGAAGAAATGAAAACCAAAAAAGCACTTCTAGTGGGCGATGTATTGAAGATAGAGATATGCTCTCGCGTTTTTTTTTTGGTAAAACTTTTCTTTCTGAACAATTCTTACACTCATAGTAAATTGATATTTTTAACAGTAAACTTAAAAAGCGCACAGACGCCACGTTTTTTTCTTTTTTACTTTTTCACTGAAATTGTTACTGCTTGGCTTCCTTTGATCATAAATAAATTATTTTCTACAGAAACCCTCCTCGCGACATCCTTTACAGAATGGTGAAAATCGCATGAAAATGCATATACTGGTTCTCAAGATTACCCGTGACATCCAAGATTCGGAGACTTGGTTTCATACTAAGTAGAGACAAGACTTTCCGTGTAGTCGTTCCGACTAGTCTTATCCATTAAAACTAGAGCTAGTACTTTTAATTGACACATTTCAGCTAGTGAATAATCTATTATTGGAAGCAGAAAAATCGATTAGTTGCTAAAATCAACGATTAATCAGTTGGCCGAATAATCGATCATTGATTTACTTCGCTCTTTTAACTACGCTCCCACAGAAGCAAAACGGACATTTAATTAATTAAAATATGTTTGTATCATATATTTTCAAATAATATATCATCTTTGTAAAACTAGGCTAAAACGAAGTCTGTCTGTTAGGTAGTCAGTCCGAAGGCTGGTTGGATCCTCAAAAAACTAGGCTAAAACGAAGTCTGTCTGTTAGGTAGTCAGCCCGAAGGCTGGTTGGATCCTCAAAAAGCACCGCCGTTAGGTTATGTGGGTAGATACCCACAAAAACCCAAGGCACCGCTATAGTGAGGCGTACTAGGCAAGATGAGGAGTGAGGTAGTTTGCCATTGCTTTCCTCACTGCGTCAGAACAGCAGTACTAACCCTGTGAGGAACCTTTCACAGCATCCACAGGCAGTGACTGTTCACTGAATCTCATTACTAAGCAGCACCCATACCTCAGTAGCTTCCATATAATCACAGCCATGAGTGAGACTGAGACATCGGTGAAAAGCCACATTTTACTCTAGCCTGTACCAACAGACAAATGCAAATGTACTGCTTTCATCAAGAGATGGCAAACAGACCTCTAAAACAAAGTAAAACAAAAATATTGTGTGGGGATTTTAACGTGCCGGACATCTCATGGGAACAGCAGGAAGGGCCTTCTCTCGTACCTTTAAAACTAACTGAAAGTGCAGTGAACTCTATCGTCTGCGAGATAATTGGGGAATTTTCTCTGCATCAATTGAATTCATATCTCACGCGCGGACAAAACTACCTCGATCTACTGTTTACTAATATTCCTAAAATCTCTCAGTCTGTAGAGTTAGAAAAACCGGGGTGGATTCCATCCGACCATAGTGCTCTCATATGGAACATAGATTTTCATGGCACTAGTTTATTTCAAGAACCACCTCGCAGGGAAATTTTTAACAGGAGGAAGGCAGACATGAACCACCTGAAACTTCTGCTGGATTGTTGCCCCTGGTCCCTCCTTGATATCAGGAACGACATTAATGAGAATTGTGAGATATTTTATGATCTCTTGATGTCCGCAGTTCGAGAAGCAGTTCCTCGTGTGAAGGTTAATCCTTACCGTTATTCCCCTTGGTTTGATGCAGATGTAATCAGCGCGCTACACTCGAAAAATAGGGCTCATCGTCAATGGAAACGCTCTTCTTTGGAATGCCATAGAATTGAATTTGTGGTCAGGAGGACCGAATTCAAATAAATTCAGCGCCGAAAGTATGACGCCTACCTGGAAGACATAGACTCCAGTGTGAAATCTAACACGAACAGACTATGGTCCTTCATTAAGCAGAGATCTAGGAACACCAGATTACCGGTCTCGCTTGAGTACGACGGACGTACCAGTACTGATGCAAACTCTGCCTGTGAGCTGTTTTCTGACTATTTCGAAACCTTATTCCTTCCTGTAAATTCTATACCGCCATCCCTACCTGATCTGCCACCCTCCAGTAACGACAGCATTTATTACTTCCATATTTCCGAAGACTGCATCAAGAATAAATTACACAATCTAACCTCTGGCAAGTCTTCCGGTCCTGATGCCATTCCTATAGAAATAATTTAATCTTTATGCCACCAGCTATCTCGTCCACTTTATATTCTTTTCAACCAAGCCATCAGTGAAGGAGTGTTTCCGGATTACTGGAAATCAGTCCATATCACCCCAGTGTTAAAGAAAGGCTCCAGGCAGAAAGTAGTAAATTACAGACCAGTATCACTAATGTCTATTTTCGCACGAGTCTTTGAATCAAGTGTACGCCCACGTGTCACCATTCATCACTGAATTTCAGCACGGCTTCCTTCCTAGGCGATCCACTGCTACCAACCTAGCAGTCTTCACTCATGTTGTATCCACCTTTATGGATAACCGTGGTAGTGCTGATGTTATCTAGGGCTTTCGACAGCGTACATCACAACCTACTGCTTCATAAACTTTCAAATTTTGGTATAACTGGTAATCTTTTACGTTTCTTCAAAAGCTACCTCTCAAATAGAACCCAATCAGTTATAATTAATAATAATAAGTCTAAATCTGTAAACGTTACTTCCGGTGTCCCTCAGGGTTCTGTACTGGGCCCTCTGTGCTTTATACTGTTTGTGAATGATATCCCTCGTATAATTCATAATTCTAGGTGCCTGATGTACGCTGACGACCTTAAACTGTATATGCCCATCAGTACTATAAATGACTGTGAGTTGTTGCAAGAAGACCTACACCAACTCAGTGAATGGTGTAAAACATGGAAACTGAAACTGAATACTGAAAAGTGTAAAGTTTTGTCAGTTTCATTGAAACGTAACCTCCTACCCAGGTTTAATTATTGTATTAATAATGAAACGCTAGATAGAGTGTCAACCATTAAGGATCTAGGGGTGACAATCACAAATAATTTCTCGTTCGATGAACATATTTCAAAAATATGTCGTTAAAGTTTCCGTATCCTAGGATTTTTAAAAAGAAATTGTTTAAATTATTTTTCGGACATAACTCTGTCCAAATTATTTAAGTCACTCATTCGGCCTAAATTGGAGTACTGTAGTGTGATCTGGAATCCTTTGCACAGTAATAAAATCGACGCCATCGAACGTGTGCAAAAGAGATTTGTCAAATGGCTCTGTTACAGGGGTGGACGATCGTACCATAGAGCTGTGTATGAGTGTTATTGCAACGTGTACGGTCTTCCTCCACTGAGCAGTCGGCGCACAGCGGGTGGCGTGAGATTCCTGTGGAAGCTGGTAAATGGCGGAATTGACCAGGGATCCGGAACAGAACGTAACGCGGAACGGAACTCTTGTCTATGTGGAACGGAGAAATTCCGTTATCTCCAAGGTTATTTCCAAGTTGTAACGTTACCGCTGTCTGTTCCAAGCGTAACGTTACCGTCCTGGAACGGAACTGATTCTGAAACCGTACCCGGTATCTGGAACAGTGGAACGTTAGCCGAGCCTGTACCGGTACAGCGTATTGGAGACGGGTGGAACGTTACGTTGTCCCGTACCGAAATGAACAGAGGAATATCCGATACGTTACAGTTCGGAACGTTCTACTTATAATAACGGAACAAACAGACGGAACGGAACGTTACAAATTTAACGGGATTGTATTGTTACAAGGCTGCTTTATGACGTCTCAAGGTCAAACAGAAGGTGTGCGATATAGCTCTTATTTTTATTGGGACGACAGCGTTAGTGGTAAAATCATATCCAAACCGGTGCATGCATTTACTCACTCAATCCCATTTTCCCGCTCACCTCACAGCACGCCAGCATTCTGTTTCAGCTAATGTAGAGATCCTGTACCCCAAAAGAAGTTGCGCGACTCCGTCCCCTCGTTGTGATCGGTTGATCAAAATATCTTTGGGATACCGTACACGATTTGTGAGGTAGGGCAATGGGCAAAGCACAGTGCTATCAAGCGGTTCCGTGCCACCTTTTCCGCATATAACTAAGTATATCTAAGTTGCGGGAACACCGTAGTGTTTGTTTGTACTTCAACGTTGATTATCACCGAGACATGAGGTTTGAGCCCACATATAAAATTTATACATTTGAAGCTGCCTGGAGTTGGAGAGGCGAGTACAGACGATTCTCTAGTTTAATCAAATTTTGGTTGGCTTACATATCATTGACAACCATTTCATGTCTCTGCTTTCAGAATAAGGCTATATTATGACTACCCACATCGTCACTCCAAGAGGACAGCGAAATACTTATTATTAGACTATTGTTATTATTATTATCATTAGACAGATATGTTATATTATTTTCATAATTATTAGTCAATAATGATTATTATTAGTATACTATTATTATTATATTTTTTATTATTCTAGACAATTGAGTTTGTACAGCAACAGAGAAACTACCTTATATTATCGGGGCGCAGTTAGCCTGTTATTAGGGACCGGATTCTTAGGTTCCTATCTATTTTTCCCATACTTCTAAATACTTTTACGAATCACACTGAAAATCCGTACTACCTAAAAACTAAATGATACGCGAGTACCTAAAAATAACTAATTGCAGTTTTGTACCATTTACTGTAGTATATTTCAAATTTTGTCCATAATTCGTGAAATTAAATGTGAAGATAGTGTTTATTCCTAGAACCAGTTGATTGAAAGCAATCCTACCTACCGGAAAAATGAAATATTTTCAGCACTTTACAGCTTATATATTATTGTTTGGTTATTTACCGAGAGGAAAGAGCGAATAAATCTCTTATTATTCCCAAGAATCCAATATTGTAAAGAAACAAAATTATTTGAACGAGATAGAGTGTGAAAATCATCTCTGACATCCTTGGCTTTATTGAAATCCCTAAAAGTGTAAAGTTATCGGTGATAATTTGATTACGCGTCATTATGTAAAATATTTACTCTCTCGTTGCAATCAGATTGTCTACTAACAATTAGGTATTAATTTTAAGCCTTATGTAATGTACAGTATGTCAACTTTCGCTACCCTTTAAACATAAGAACCTATTGTAAAAACCCATTCTACCTAATAAAAAACTAAAAAGAACAATTTTATGTTTTTGAAAACCTAAAATGACAATTTTAAAAACCACCAAAATCCGGCCCCTAATTATTATATTCTGATGGTTGGGTGGTAGAGCAGTGGACTCTGTACTGGGATAAACGCTAGGAAAGAAGAAGAAGGTTGGGTGGTTTCATAAGTAAGAAAACAGAAACATGGAAACAGAAGAGTGGAATAAGGCAAACTTCAAGCTGCGACACGTTTTCACGAGGACCTCGGCCCATGGGTTTGATCACAGATTCTGCGCAGAGAGAGGATACCACACCTGCACCATATGTGGACACAGTATCATATACTGTACTCACCTGCCAAGCTAGGACAAACTCACTAACTTTCTATACTCAGAATGAAAACTTGTAACATTCACCCTATTGTTAGCATCTGAACGCATTGTGTTTAAGAAATATTGTTATAACTCAGCAATTTTTTTTATTAATTGTCCGCTTTGAAACGATTTTACCACATTTTCCAAAATGAGGGAATGGAATGAAACCTGACAAATTTATTCGCGGAAACGCACCCATACAATTTGGCAAAATTTTAAGATCTTCTACCCTTATTAAATTACGTCATAATTGACCCCCTCTAAACGTAGGAAAAATGAAAGGTTGTGGTAAATGCGATAGTACTGCGGAGTTTCGGCTAAGGAGTGTTGGAACTTCACGGACTTGCTATTGTATATAGTTACACCACCGAACGGAGGCACCCGTGTTCACCTTAGGACCTCCGTGTAGATCTGACCGAATTTCCTGACGCGTGACTTGCCACGGAGGCACCTCGCTAGTTGTCCGGATCATACAGGGCCCACAGCCACTCCTATTTCAGTACACGAGCAATCGAGTCTTATACTAACCGGCCGAGTGGTTCGAGGCTGGTTGGCGTACCTCTGGTCGTATTGGGTACTGACGAGCGCTCAATAGTTCGGATATTGCGGCATTTGACGCACATTGGTAGTATATGCTAAAAGCATAAGTTGGCGTCGATAATTTAGAGGTGGAACACCCGATTCGGCGAGTAGGCTGGGTATCGGGCTGGTCCGGAAGGCACCAGTAGCCAGCCTAACGCCACTATGGTGGATACTGTCCAGCATTTTCAAGGTTGCCTGCCATTCTGAACCGTAAGCTGCAGAACCATAGTCTAGCCGGGACACGACGAGGGCTTGGTAGAACCGTAGCAGCACCACTCCGTCAGCCCTCCACGTAGTGCTACTAAGAAACTTGAGCATGTTCAGTTTCCTGAGACACGTCGTTCTTAGTTGCCGTATATGGTGCTGCCACGTTAATTTGCTGTCAAAATGGAGCCCCAGGACGCGATAAGTGTCAACCAACGGCAACGCAGCATACCTGAGATGTAGTTCAGGGTGTAAGTGTAGCCTTCGGAGCCGACAAAAATGGACGACGGAGGATTTCGCTGATGAAAACCGGTCGCGAGCCCACCTGTCGACCCGGTTAATAGTTCTCTGCAATTGCCGTTCCACGATTGACATACTTCCAGAGCTGTAAAGCAGAGCTAAATCGGCTACATACATCGATGGAACTATCGTGGGCCCGGTGGCGGTAACAATGCCGTTTATGGCAACCTCGAACAAGGTGACAGAACAGAACCCTGAGGAACTCCGTTTTCTTGGGTATAATATTGCGATATGTTCTACCGACCCTTACACGGAAGAGTCGGACGGACATGAAATTCGCTATGAAAGTCGGTAGATTACCACGGAGTCCCCACTCATGAAGGGTGGAAAGGATCTCGTAGCGCCATATGGTGTCGTAGGCAATTCGGAGAAATGCCTCCTGTATGGCGCTAACAAGTCGCACCAGATGGGCGGTGGTGGACATATGGGAGCGAAATCTAGACTGGTATTCTGACAGGAAGCCTCTCTCTTCCAGGAACCACACCAGTCGACGGTTCACCATCTTCTCTCGCAGCTTACATAGGGCATTTGACAGGCAAATGGGCCTATAGCTGCTGACAAGTTTGGGATCCTTTCCAGCCTTGGGAACCGGTATCACGATCCAATCTCGCCATTGAGATGGAAACTGCCCATCAATCCATATACGATTGAAGAGGACCAACAATTGCTTTATACTGGACTCGCACAGATGTTTTAACATTTGATTCTGTATGTTATCCGGTCTGGGAGCCGTATCCCTACACAGTGAAAGCGCATTGCGCAGTTCCCAATCAGAGAATGGTACATTGTAGGACTCCAAAGCAGTAGTGGCAAAGGACAAGGGGTGAGCCTCCGCCTCCCGCTTCAGAGTCAGAAACGTAGGATCGTAACTTCCAGAACAGGATACATCATTGAATTGCGATCCAATACTGTTGGAAATGGCGAGTTGGTCCGTGATGGTGTCTCCGATGATGTAGACCCCGTGTGCCATCAATGATATCGGGAGTCTGGAGATCCGACGAAGCTTAGTCCACACTTGAGATGAAGGAGTGTCGTCATAAACGACACATACTTTTCCCACGTGGTTCTATTACTCTCCCGAATCAGATATGGAGCCCCATGCTCTAGCATGCATCCTTTTGAAGGTGATAAGGTTGGCCATAGTGTTTTGCCTCGGATAGCATTTGAAAGCACGTCGACGATCTTTAAAGGCTTCTGCAATATCGGCTGTCCACCAAGGGACAAGTTTCTGGTGGGAGTTGCCGGATGAGGAAGGTACTGTTTCCTCAGCAGCAGCCAAAATACCATGCGTTATGTGAATGGTATGATCATATACACTCTCAAAGGTATCTTCGGCAAAATCCGCACGTGCTGTGAAAGTTGGCCAATCAGCCCAACGGAGAAGCCATCGACTTGGTAATTCGATGGATCTCTGGTTCGGAAGAGTAACGATAATCGGGAAATGGTCACTAATACAAAGGTCACCGTGTACACCCCACTGTAGCAGGGGAACCAGCGCACGACAGCACAAGGTGATATCGATACTTGAATAACTGCCGTGTGTAATAGAGAAGTGCGTAGGTTCCCCTGTGTTCAACAAATACAGCTCCAGCCGCCTGATCAGTCTCTCAAAATCTCTCCCTCCATCACTAGTGGTAGTGGAGCCCTAGATGGTGTTGTGGGCATTAACATATCCCAGAAGGAGAAAAGGAGGGGCGGGGGGGAGCTGAGGGACTAGATCCACCAGCTGGTATCAATCCAGTTGAGAATCAGGTGGAATGTACACGTTACATACTGTTGCCATTACTGGCAACGAAGCACTAACTGCAACTGCTTCTAGCTGAGTACGCAACGGCACCTCTTCACTAAAGAGGCTAGAGTGGACGAGAATGCAGACGCCACCGACGGCCACAGCTCCATCCACCGGGTCTTCAGAGAAGAGTTTGAAGTAACGCATTATTGTCTCATGTCCAGGACGAAACCTGGATTCCTGAAGACAGAAAATGTTTGCCGTAAACGAAGATATTAATTGACGTAACACATTGAGATGACCAGAATAGCTATTGCAGTTCCATTGTAAGTAGAATTGGGTCTGCTACTTACGCTTGACCGTTTGCCACCATTCCCCATCTCTAGTTGGATATGATGGGGCAGGAGAGCACACCTCAATCCCCACATCTCCGTCCGAAGACGAAGAAAATGGAGCGGGCAGTCCCCTAGATGGCGCGCGGTCCTCGTCGGACTTCACGAGTCTCGCTCTTGGGGAAGAGCGATAGCGGTGTCGAGGGACTTTCTCCCGGTCCGGAGACAGGGTGTCTGTCCCCGACACGTCCCGAAGAGATTTCTTTCTTGATCGGCGCTGACGTCTATTTGGGGAAGTAGATGGTCGCTTCCCCACAGACGCCAGTTCCTTACAAAACATGGCCGCTTCTGCTGACACCGCTCCACTGGTGGTGGCGGGAGTGGAATGGCCAGCAGATACCTGAGCAGCCCTGTCTCTAGGAGAGGAAGAGAAACGGCGCTGAACCGTTCCTCTCTCCTTCGCCGATGTATTTTCCTATTTGTAGGGGAGTTCCTCCGTACGGACGAGTTTGGCTTCAGCCGGCTTCGCTCCCTTGATGGTCGTGGGAGCGGGAAGGCCAGCAGAGTCAGTAGCCACTCCGTCAGGAGGAGGGCGAGAGAGAGGGTGACGAAATTTCTCTCTCATCTCCACTACAACTTTTGTCATATCGGGTGGACTGGAAGAAGGACCAGCCCTGGTCGGCAAACTCTTCTTTCCACTGTTAACTGGGGAAGACGTGTTAGCCGACCGGTTCGGAGAAGAAGAGGACTTCTCCGATTTCGCCGGTTTAGATGGTATAACTGTCGCCTTCTCTTCCTTGCCCGAAGAAGGTTGTGGGACCTCCTTCGGGCAGACAATTTTCGCTGGTACAGCGAGGGGTGATTTCAAATCTGCTGAATTACCGGACGTCGAGGGTACTACATTGGGAACTGTGACAGCAGGGGTGAATGAGGGCGTCGCTGCGGCCACAAACGTCACCCGAAATTCGGGGGCATTCATATCACGGTACCTCTTGTGAGCATGGTGATATGAAGCCGATGCAATGTTCTGATTTCTTGGATTTTGGCTTCTTTACAGAACTCAGGGCACTGCTTCGATCGTGGAGAGTGATTTCCTTGGCAGTTAGGACATATCGGGGGAGGCGTACACCTCTCAACCTCATGTGTCCCCTTGTCACACTCTCTACACACGGCCTTGGCAGTGCACCTGGCAGAAACATGCCCGAATTTCTGGCATTGATAACAGCACATAGGTGGAGGGATGTACGGTCGAACATCGCAGTGGTTCAATGTGACCTACATCTGCTTAGGTAAAACATCACCCTCAAAATGGAGTATAAAAGCGCCGGTATCGACGCTGTTCTCTCCAATCTTTCGGGTGATGCGCCCGATCTTGGTGACGCCTATCTTCCCCAGATTCCGCAACAATTCCGCATCGCTACAAGTAAATAGGTAAATAGGTGTTCGACCGTTTTTTTCATAGATCCAATTTAAGGGGCCCTTGGAGAGGGGTGAAATTCTGGGGGAAGAAAACAGGATAGAAAGTGTCCTAACTGATTGACTCACTTACTCACTCATCAGGGCGAAAACAGCTTTAAATAAGTAAATAGGTGTTCGACCGTTTGTTTCATAAATCCAATTTAAATGGTTCATGGGGATGGGTGAAATTATCAAAAATAAAGGAAAAAAATGTCCTGACTCACCCACTTATCATCACCAAGCCAAAATTATTGAAGTTAGAAACATGAAATTTTGGGGATATGTTCGTTGTATGTCGAAAACTTCCACTAAGGAAAGAGTTTTGAATATTCAGGTTCTAAATAGGTGTTAAGGAGGTAAACGTGCATTTCATTGAATAACAATATCTCATGAGTGGTTTCATTTGGGGATGTGATACTTGGCATATATACTTATCAATTAAAATAAGCTGACACATGTCTAATGGTTTTTCGATGTAGTGTATATTATAAGGTGAAAGGGATGAAAAGTGGGGGTTGAAAGATTCCTAACGGAGCGTGTATCTCTTAAACGACATAGGCGAGGAGTTTGAAACTCGGAGGAAATCAATCAACTTAAAAATAAATAAATAAAATAAATAGGTGTTCGACCGTTTTTTCATAAATCCAATTTAAGGGGCCTATGGGGAGGGGTGAAATTCTGGAAGAAAAACGTCCACTAAGGAAGGATTTTTGTATGTTTACTCTCATCGACCAACCCAAACTATTAATGTTAGCAGAATGATATTTTGGGGATATGTTTGTTGTGTGTCGAAAAGGTCTACTACGGAGGGATTTTTGGATATTCAGGTTCTAAAGGGGTGTTAACGGGGTTAAACCTGCATTTCATTGAATAACAATATGGCACGACTATGACGCGAGCGAAGCGAGGCTAAAAATGAGATGGTGTGTGTCTGTGTATTACTCAATCACGCAAGTACCACTGGTCCGATATACGTGAATTTTACTTGGAAGTAGCTGATTTACCTGGTTAACATATAGGTTAATTTTGATTTCAATACTTTGCACTATTTAAAGATGGCGATCATTTTAGTGACGTCACTACACCCTTTGGTTTCAAACTTTCATATTTCCATTTCAAATAAAAAGAGAACGCTAAGTAATAGCAAACTTTTGATGGCATATACGAGGTTTAAAATTACATTTTCTATCCGAAAGGTATCTCCAACCGTTAGCGAGTAAAACCTAAATTTGTGCTATAAAACACGGTCCACGCCGAGCGGTGTAGTTGGACAAAATGTTCCATCCTTAATCTCCCTCTGCGGAGCACCTCGCCTATCCCCTGTTTTAACTGTCACCTTCACATTTATTTTATTTATGACGCGTAGCGAAGCACGGGTACTTCAGCTAGTAATAAATATAATATCAATATAATAACCCCTGGCACTTCAGCCCATGAAGGGCCTAGGTCTTCCAAGCGACCGCTGCCCAGCCATTTTGCCTTCAGATATCAGGGTGACGCTTGGTCAGCGCATCGAATCTCCACAGCCGAAAATCTTGGTTTTCGTGACCGGGGCTCTGTCTCACTCTCAGACAGCTACTCAATTGTCCTCACGAGGCTGAGTGAACCTCGTTCCAACCCTCACGTCTGTTTCTAAAATTCCTGACGGAGCCAGGAATCGAACCCGCGGCCTCCGGGTGAGAGGCAGGCGCGCTACTCCAACACCACGGGCCCGGCGTACTAGAAGATATAGCTTTCAATATTGGTGATTAAGACTCCTCCAACGAGATGGCGAAGGTTGGTTGGTTGGATCCTCAGTTTAGGGGCTGCGACAACCCGGTTATGTAGCCCCGTGTACTTTGGGTGTGTGTAGAATCTGTCCGATAACCGGTGTTAATTGTGATGGCTGTATTGGTGTGTGTTATCTGTTTTTAATTCAATTAAGCACTGCAGTCATTCAATTTTCAAGAAGTTCCTATTTTTGCCACCGCCAACGACAACTAGTTCTGAACTTGGTTACTAGATGCCACCGCAGTTGGCTCCTGGTGATGAAAGTTTATTAGTCAATTCTAACCTATAATTTAGCTTCACACAAGTGTAATTAGTGGGAGGTCCTTTACGTGCCATAAATCTATGACATAGGACCGCCGGCTTTACTTCCCCTCCGAAGGAAGGCATAATGAGAAATTTATAACGCTCTTAAAAAATCCGACGACTTCGGCCGGGTTTGAACCCACGACCTTGGGCATAGAAGTTCAGCATGCTACCAACTACGCCACCGAAGCAACCAGATGAAAAAAATATTTTCCTAATTCTATGTTTTGGTTTTGCAACACTATAACTTAATTATTAGTTGTAGATGACCTCGATGTTCCTCCCCTTAGAAAAACAACCATCATGGCAGACTGTATTTTTTATAATATTTTTTTCAAAAGACAAACAAAGTTCTTTCGTAAAGTAGTCTGACTAGCGCCTTGTAAAACTGCTAGAGGGGTACACGTCTGTTAATCATTCCTTTATCCAACATCCATTATAAGTTTTGCTGGCTTACGCTGTTATTCAACAAACTTGCGTTCTTAACAGTATTCACTAGAATCTTAAGAATTTATTCTATTTTTATATAAAAATATTATGTTTTTGTTATGAAATTGCTATCAAAGCAAGATACAGTATATTTTGTTGAAGCCAAGTGGCTTGGCCGGCGCGGTCACTTGATAGAGTGCCAAGAAGGGTGCTCACCCCTGCAGGATAGCCCACACCTCTCACTCCTATACTTTGTAACACTCCACTCGTAGCATTAAAACTAATGGCATCGCGTCCCTAAAGACTGCACCACAATCCTTCTCACTTTTATGGAATGAACGAGCGCCTTTGTATGCTGTAGTACTGTTTTCTCGGTTGAATCAGTGGTAGTGTCCGCTTCCGGTGAAAACCAAGATCGCGAGTTCCATTTCCGACCAAGAGCGTTGGATTCTTGAATGGCGGGAAATCCAGAATTTAATATATTCTCCTTTCTGAATGTTCTATAGGGTGTTTTAGAAACTGGAACGCTATCACCAGCAGAAACTTCGTTCCATTGTGCTCTACAGATGGGATGACTAAAATAATGAATCAAAAACTCCTATTGACGTCGAATTGTCAGGTGAAAATCTAAAAGAAGTAGGAGACTTCTGTTACTTAGGAAGCAAAATAAGCATGATGGACGAAGCAAAGAGGATATGAGGCAATGAAAGCATTTCTACAGAAAAGGAATTAATTGACATCGAATATAGATTTAGGTATTAGGGAGTCATTTTTGAAAGCCTTTGTCTGGAGCGTGGCACTCGATGGAAGTTAAACTTGGACTGTTGGAGCTGCAGAAAAAAGAAGAATTGAAGCGTTTAAAATGTGGTGTTACAGGAGAATGATGAAGATCAGATGGGTAGATAGGGTTACAAATGAAGATCTATTAAGATGACTGGGAGAGGAGAGATGTTTCTGGTGACTGCTAATGAAGGTAAGAGATTGGTTGGGAGGACACACATTAAGACACCCAGGAATAGCAAACTTAGTTATGGAAGGAAGGGTCGAGGACAAGAACTGTAGGGGTAGACCAAGGTTAGAATATAGTAAACAGTTTGCCTCGGAAGTAAAGTGTGGTAACTATGTAGAGATGAAACGAATAGCTCAGAACAGGTTGGCATGGAGCGCTGCATCAAATAAGTCAAAAGACTGAAGACTCAAAAAACTACAGAAACAAAATATAATGAATGCCAAGGTTCTCGAGAGAGCAGAACTGAAGAGTACAGAGGCCATCATCATCATTACTCATTGGCTTAGATGGATCGGTCATGCCCAGCGTATGAATGACAACAGACTCCATGAGCAAATCCTGTACAGCGAACTCTGCACGGGCAAGGGACCTCCAGGTGCACCTCTGAAGTGTTAAAATGTTCAGCTCAAGCAATCCTTAAGAAGTGTAGCCATTTGTTTTGCACACTCTTGCAGAGAATACCCCACGTGTTGATGTAGAACCACCTTAGCTGCTGTGTAACATTTTGAACAAGAACGCCGAAGGCAGGAAATATAAACTTGTCAGAGAGGGAAGTTATACCAGTTACTACCACGTTCTCCACCTTCCATTAGATGCCGCATGTTCTATGCAAGGATGGATCTGTTGAGTCACCAACGTTTCCATCGAGTGGACACACAAACAATTAGAATTACAGGAAATAAACCTACACTTGGATACGAGTATCGGCTGACGATGACTTCAAAGTGTTTCAGAATTCCTATTGCGCCCGTAGGCCTATATGGGTTGTAGGGAGGATATAGTAGTTACCATTAGCATGAGGAACCCATCTCTGGGAACGTACCATTTCGATGCTACGAGGCCCATCCGGAAACTATTGTTCCCTATTGTTTAAGTAATAAGAAAATATAGTAACATGAAAGAGAATATTGACACCAGAGACAGCAATGCTTGAGCTATTTCTTTGACATAATCACCACCAGAATAAAATTCAATTCACAATTATATTTGTAGGTGTAAATTTAACATTTTCCCCTCAACATGTTTATAGGATTAGCTGGTATACCACGACGATACTCTGATTATCCAGATGTTTATACTTCATAAAATGTTATTTCTACATTAGGTTTATTGGAATTATTTCACTTATTTTTATCATCTGAGAAAGTATAATCTCTAACCGCCCTATTTTATTCTCCGCGGTGGCCGAGAGCGCTAACATGTCTCGCTGGCATCTGGAGAGCGTGGGACCGAATCCCACCTCAGCCGTCTCCCATTTTCACTAACAAGCACATGCCGGGATGGTTCTGTTCATAATCCCTTCCCTGACCCGTCCTGAAAAGAAAAATGCATGGCCATTGGCTGCATTAAGAAAATTATTATATTAATAGAGACACCTGCCATAACGTGGAATCAACTTTAGTATTCCTGTGTCGTAGAAGTCTGCCGCCTGTGAAAGGAGTCAACGTGTGACAGCTTGTTTATTGGCTTCACCCAAAATCTTTTCATGAACTCACTGTGTTGCCTCTTGTGCTCCTGTCCATCTTGTACCAGATTTCACCCTAAATGACTGACTGCGTGGCTCCGCGGTAACGTTCTCGCTTTCTGTGCCCAAGGTTGCAGGATCGAATCCTGGAGCAGTCATCTGCCATTTGAGGGTGCCCAAATGCGAGGGAACCGTGTCGGTAGATTTGCTGGTACGTTAAATTAAGGATCCTCTTTCGGTACAAAATTCCGGCACCCCGGCGTCTCTAAAAGCCGCAGTAGTTAGGAAGGACGTAAAACCAATAACTTTCTTTTAGTCAGTTTTACCCTCCAGATTGGTGGTTCCCACGGACTCAGCGAGGGAACTCTCCACTACCGCCTTGGACGGATTGGATACAACTGGGGAGGTGTGATCAGCACTTCGCCATGGCGGCCTCACCTGCAAAGCGAACAGGGGCCTCGTGAGGGATGGGAAGGGAACATTGGGATAGATAGGGAAGGTAGAGGGAAGGAGGTGGCCGTGGCCATATAGTACTGTAGTTACTATACCCGAAATTACCTACCCTTTACCTGTTGGAATCCTTCGATTGTAGCTGGATCGCAGGACCTGAAAATCCCCGGCTAGAAAATCCCCCGGAGCCTACCAACAAGTGAAGGGAGTAATAGGGTGCAAGTATTCCTAACAGTGGTGGCATTAAGTAAACCCAAAGCATCAAAGAAAACTGCTCATAGAACACGAGAATCATGAAATAAAATTATATCAAGAGTGTGGAGAACTCTAGAAATACCTAGCAATGGCCCTCTTAATGCGACCTCTTATTACCTCTATAAAGCATCACACCACACGCTTAAAAGGAAATTACAAAGTTATTCAAAAATAGAATGGACTTAAAGTCAGTCGACGACGTCCGAGAATGGACACAAAACTAAACCTCACTTAAAATGCATTGAGAAAAATGCATCAAAATGCAACGTTAAGTCCCCGTGGACTGGACTGCATTAGTTACCCTAATCTTACAACAAGAATCAATTATGTACAACAGATGATCCAACAACAAAATGGCATAACCCTAAAGGATCATCTCCACGGTTCTTACAAAATTAAAATATTATTTCGCACATAAATAATACCCTTATATGCATAATAACAAGATATGTGTACACCCTTAAGTGTAAACGCCACTAACTTGATATACCTTCACCCACCATGTATGCTTTGTCATAATTCGTTGCTTTAGCTAATTCAAGTTTCAATCATGTTCATCAACCGAGCAATTAAGCTGAGAAGAAGTATAATCACAAATTATCCATAATTCAAATTATCATTCTGAATTAGTATTATTATTATCATTTATATCTGTTTAATTATCAATATTCAGCTTATTTAAAAACTCATATTTAGACATAATCGCAGGGGATGACGAGAGAAAATTAGGAGGCATTGCTATTAGTCATCCATGACTAGAATCGCCAATTCATCAGCTAAAAATAGTTAAGAACGCATTGAAAATTATGTTTATGATAAAACATCATTAATATGGCGTAGTTTAACTAAGATACTGTATTCATTTTATAGTCAGACATGACATCGACGATTGCTTATTAACTGTGGCTAATACCACCAACTTCACGAAGAATATTCCTTAGAATATGATCAACTCATTTCGCATAACAGAATCACATGTACTTCACTGAGTACTTCAATATATATATATATATATATATTACCATTAACGTTCCACAGACGTTTAATACCCATATATCATCCTCATGGTGATTATTAAATTCATTCACAAGTATCTAGTTCTGTCTAGGCCTTTGCCTTTCAAAATATTGCATTATACAACTTCAGTTCACTACATTCAATTCATATGTGGAACATAAGTATATTCCACTGGACTACAAAAATTATTTCCCCACAAAATTATACTCGAAGTCACGTATATCAAAAGTATACGCCTCCACTAAAATTAACCCTGGGATTGGTGTAGAAAAATGAATGTTTTTTCGTAAATTGTCATGCCAATATAAACAGCATAGAAAACTCATAAGAATGAACTAATATCAAAGATATCAATCCTAATTGAATTTATTAATAACCTACATGTGCCAAAGTACACGTGGTAACGAAATAGAAGTCGGAATCGATCAGTCAAAATAGGACCTCAAGTGAATTCACAATGTTCGAACTGGTCCTACATCATGAATGTAGGTAACGGCTCAAGTTAGCAACTATTGATCCATTAGAATCCAGAACGATTACTGATCCTACCCAAGAGAAACAAGTAGTTCCGTGAAGAACTATACAGCCTATTTTCATATATCCTACTTATGTTAACTGCCACTATCAACTTACAAAATTTCAGTTTGATTGCTGTAATAGATTCGTAGATATTGAGAACCGACTAAATACTTCGGATGGTCGCCATGTTGGATTTTATATATGTAGGTCCTAGAGGTATGTACTGTTATGTGAAGATTATTGTGTACGTGTAGCATTCAAACTTCAATCGCATGATTAGGACACAAGAAGTAACAAGGAGATTTTAAAATTTCGCACAGCTGCCATTTTGTGGTTATGGAAACAATTGAAATAAATTAGATGCCAGTGGATTAACATAAGGGTTTACTGTACCAATTTTCACTGCACTCGGATGGTTAAATTGCGAGAAACGTCCATGTGAATATTTATACTTCGCGTCGCCGCAATGTTGGATTTGTGATCTCCAGGCTATTTAAAGTCCTATATGTGAACTTAAGTGCATAGCCCCTATAGACATAAAAATATTCAGTTTGATTGCTATAATAGATTCGTAGATATTCAGAGCCGTCTAAATACTTCGGATGGTCGACATGTTGGATTGTTAAATGTATAGGCCATAGAGTCATGTACCATTAAAGGAAAATTATTGCGTAGGTTCATTATTCAAACTTTCACTTCGATTGCATGATTACGACACAAGAAATAAATACTTAATTTTAAAATTAGCACAGCCGCCATCTTGAGGTTATGTAAACAATTGAAGTAAATTAGAAACCAGTGCATTACAATGTGTATAAACATTTCCTGTATCAGATTTTATTGCGTTTGGAACATTAAATCGCGAGAAAGGTCTATTTAAAATTTTCAAATTCGCTTGGCCGCCATGTTCGTTTTATAGTTAACCGGTTTTTGAAAGTTTTATAGATGAACTTTCAGTAGTGCCCTTTATCTCCGTACAAAATTTCAAGGTGATACCGATAATAGTTTCAGAGATATAGAATGCCGGTGAAATATTTTGCACATCCGCCATCTTGTGGTTATGTAAACAATTGAACGAAGTTAGATGTCGGTGCATTACAATGTGTATAATAATATACTGTAACAAGTTTTATTGCGTTTGGTTGGTTAAATCGCGAGAAACGTCTATTTAAATGTCGCAAATTCGCTTGGCCGCCATGTTGGTTTTGTAGTTACCAGTTTTTCAAAAGTCACATAGGTGAACTTCTAGTATTTCCCTTTATCACCGTAATAAATTTAAGGGTGATATCTGTAATAGTTTCGGAAATATTGAATGCTGGTGAAATATTTCGCACAGCCGCCATGTTGGATTGGTGAGACGTAACAAAATTTGAAGGGCACGGTCGGGGTCGCCCGGAAATGTGCTATGAACTTACCGAGTTTCATTGAAATCGCTCCAGCCGTTTAGATGTTATTAGGGACACACACACACACACTCCTCTCTCTCTCTCACACACACACACACACACGCACACACACACACACGGACAAAAGGTGATCTCATAAGCCTATTTTTTTCAAAATTGAAAATAGGCTAAAAATCACTAATCCAATAGAATGATCAACCTTCACATCCTGTAAATCCTACAAATAATTACTTCCAAAAATATCTAAGTGCATTGGCAAAGTTCAGAGACCGCAACTATCAAACACGAATTATAGTGCATCTATCAATATCAAGTCTGAGCTTGATATCAAATATCAAAGTCTTTACCAAGATCAAAAATATCTATCACAAGAGTTAACCTAACTCCACTAAGGAAAACACTAGTCTTCTCCTAAGGATGTCCTCTTCTCTACAATTAAGAAGATCATTGAAAGTTACTGAATTTAATTATATTAAACTGAAATCAAAATAGCAATTATCAAAAATTTAGAAAAATGGGTGCGCTTGTTATTCAAGCCTAAACCCGATTGAGAATGAGACCAGACACGAAAGGAATATCGGGCCTAAACCTCATTTCAATCCCTCTACAAAAAGCATAAAAGATGGCAATAGTGGTCACTCTGGAATGTCGCTACTTTGCTACGCTACATAATTGTTCTTCTTTATACCTTTTGAAGCATCTCGGAGTCGAAATTAGAGGAATGATATGCCCTACCATCTGTTTCCACCCTATACTGTAGGACAGTGTAGTTCCTCCAGGTCCCCGGCACTCGAACGAGGGACCACCAACTCTCCTTCCCCTGGCTCTCAGCTGGTAACAGGATCTCAATATCGTGGTGGAAATGGCCTCTTTCCTCCATAGACAAGCTCCAATTCGCCCGAAAGAGGTTATGCGTACGTTCACAATATCGCGACACCCGAGCGAAGTCATGGCTGACGTTCATAATTACAGCAGTTGCAAGGATTCGAAAGTTCATTTCACACATGCTTGCAAACCGCGCTGCGAACACTTTAAAGACTGAACACGGCATTTTGATTGCTCGTAATGTTCAATACAATGCCTGGCGAGCAGCATCCATGCTTTATATTTAACCGGACATGGTTAAAAGTTCAATATACATGCTCAATATTCCTCCCAACGCCTTGCTTTTCGGTACGACTTATAAACTGAGGAATTTCAAATAAGAATGTTCATGTAGCAGCACTGCGGCAAATGAAATACTCGCAGTATTAATGCTGAACGTAAAAAGTGAAATCACCAAGCCTTTAGGCTGTACCTTTAGTATAAAGTTCTTTACAAGTAACATTCCGCGATACCTTCTTCGTAAACACGTGATTTCAATGTCTCAACATAAGACAAAGTCCTTACACCTTGCGTGAGAATGTTTCAAAGTCCCTCTTCGACATTTGGGACGAATATCACGGTAGTCTTTCCAAGTACGGCACTCGCGAACGCACTAGGTCAATCCCGGTGTCGTTGTTAGCTCGGCGGAGCTATCACAAGATCTGCTGCCCACTGCCCTAGCAGCAAATCACAGGAAGGCTATGTTTCCCCTTCTCCTGGGCGGGATGTATATCGCTACCTGATACGCTGGCATATTATTAATATACTTTATTTCTTCTGCAGAGGATATTTTCACGGAAATGTGCTTGTATTACCTCTTTGCTAGATAAATGTAAACTCCAATGCGTACTGAACAGCATAAATAGGTCTCAATTCCATATAATAATAATATATACTTCTCAAGCGGTCAGCTCGAAAGACATTTCAATAATTATCGATCGCTCCGCGCATCGCAGAGTTGAAACTGCGTTCGGGGACGGTCGCGAATACTTCTTGAAAGCTTCGGGTTTACTAGGGCGAGCCACAGCTGTAACCCCAGTCGTCAATGATGTACATTCTTAACTGGGTCATGGGCTTCTGTAGTAACGGCATCTCGAGCGAAAATGTACCGCATTTTGGACCATAAAATAATGGTACAGTACTGCCCCCGTAATTGAATTATGTAGAGACCACGGTGGCTATATTTGAAATTATGATTAGAGTTATGGCTGTCATAGTTATGACGTGGGTAGTCATGACGTAAGCACGGATGACGTAAATGTTATGCCAGCAAGCTACTTGAGCTGAGATTCTCAGTGACGTCAGCATTTTAGTCCAGAATGTTCCAAGATGTACGACGCAGTCGCAGGAAACGAGGAATTCTGCTGAGGAAGAAACTATGCTATTGGAGGAGAGGCATGAACCAATGAACGATAGTTTAAAGGAAGACGGAGATTGCTGAAACTATGGTATTTTTATGACTTTTTGAATGCAGAATTGTGGAAATCCATTTGCAGTAAAAGCATTGATTTGGAATTTTGGTGAAATTTATTTTCAGTTTTTGAATTTTGAAAATCCGTCATGTATTAACGAAGTTGGAAGTTCTAGCGATGACGTAGTATCACGCTTTGGAAGGGATGGTAACGCCCCTCGAGAAGGTAATAAAAGGGCTTGCGCAGAAGAGAGGAAGCTCTTCTCTTCTCTTTCGTTCGCTGATCAGTCTGAGATCTAATGCTCAGATCATCGAAGTATTTGTGAAAGTCAGTTTCTTATACATTCAATATAGTGAGACATCAAAGTGAACAGCAAGTGAAAAGAATCGTTTTTATAACGCGTGGCGAGGCCACTATGTTAACGAGATACAGGTCAAACTAGGTGAAGTTGAAACGGACCTTAGAAAGCTTCTATAAGTTTAGCTTCAAACAGTTAGCGGTCTACGATAACATAATTGTATTGTGCAGTACTACATGCAATTATAGAGAAAAGCTGAACAATTTCGACCGAGTACTTCAAAAGATATTAGCAATTTTATACGACTGGCAAAAGTGATTATCTCGCCACTAGAGAAACACTTTTGTATAAGCCAGAATCAACGCAAGGCTGACGCTGTGAGTGGAGTAGAAAGACTTCAGATTGCTTGCTTACAGAACGATACAGTATAATGGAGCATTTGAATACGGCAGTTTGTTCTTCTGACACTACAACTGAAGTGCAGATGGAAGGCTAAGAAGGCTTATTGCAATTGGGACATACTTCAATGGAGTAAGATAGCGACATGGAACTTCGCTAATTGCTATTCCACATAAGCGAACATGCGGTGAATACCATCTACACCCATGTTTCGTAAGTAAAGGCTGAATACCATCGAACAGCCATAGAAACAATTTCATACTCTGAATATGAATAATTTCTTCGGAAATTTCTACAAAACGTCATGATGATTGTCTACTGGAACTTCAGGGAATTTTTCAAGAGAGGTCAGGGTAGTCCCGACTCACAAAGAAGATTATTGCCGGAAGGATGTCTATTCGTTTTCGAGGAGCAGAGCGATTCACGGAGAAGGAAGCAGTTCGATTCTCCGAGGGTGCTATTTCCTATTTCGAGGATGGAGCTCAGCTTTAACGTGGTGATATGGATCCATCAGCAGTCTTCTTTGGGGAATTTTCCTCTGGAACGTCAATCGGCAGATAAGGTAGTCGTGAACGTTTATTGTATTTGAGTAACCTAGTAATGTTTGAGCAACCATTTTTCCCATATTTTTACCCTCATGTATTTTGCCTTATTTTCTTGTTGAGATTCTTATTCTCAGTTCACCTTGATGAGTTGTGCATTTTTCGACGATTTATTAAGACATTGTTATGTCATGGGCATAGTTAACGATTTTGAATCAGTTGAGACTGATATTTAGATTTTTCAGTAATTAATTTTTTTTTGTAGTCACGATTTGACTGTAAGTTAATGATTTTTATGGCAGATTTAAATTCAGACAGCGTGTCACTTTATTAAAGTAATTCTACCCCAGTTTAATTACTTTGAACAATTTTCTGTCATCATCAAGAAGGAAGAACATTTAAAAAATTTTAGAGCGTTAAAATCTTACGTTATCGACGATCTTGGAAATACTAGTCGTTATTTGTATTGATTGCAACACAGACATTTATCGTCAGTTATGAATGAACATTGCATCATAGACAATTTTGTGAAAGAGTAATGTTAATAATGAATTATTGAATGCATTAAAGTCAAGTACTTTTGTTAGGAGTTTTTCTCAATTAGAGAATTATATGACGATGTTTGCATTCCCCAGTCTAATTGGATTATATTCGACTACTTTGCAGTTTAGTCGCACTTTATTTGAAGATAGTATTTTCATACTACAATTTTTCTTTTAAGATGTTAATCTTAAATTTTGATAGACCAGATAGGCGTATATAAGCGTATTCACTATTAAATTTGTTTGTGATTGGCAAGTTTTGGACTTCATTTCAGTTCATGAATGAAATCTACGAAGGTTAAATAGAAAAACAGTTTTGAAACAAATTATGATTATAAAATTTTTAAGTGGAACTATGAATGTATAATCGCTAGTGCAGCGCGTGTTGAAAGTCGCTGAAATATAATGCCCTTGAATATGAAGGAAGTTCCCACAGGAATTAATGTTAAAGAATTATTTGTGGAAGTTTTGTAAGTGATGTGAAAGTTTAAAATGCCATATAGATTAATATATGATGATTTTGGGCATATTTTTAATGCAGATTGTGCCTTAACTTGTTAGCGAAGGATTTTCCGCTGGAGTAAGATTATTATAGTTCGTTGAAAATTAATCAAGTGATTTACTGTTATAATTAACACGAGTTTTGAAGGAATTTGAGACAAGATGTTGAATGAAGGTTGCCGTCACAAATCATTATTAAAAACTTTATTAAACCGGATTGTGACATTAACATGTATAACTAACCTTCATTGGTCGATTATATTAAACAGGATTATAAAATTACCAACCGAATGAACATGTGGCTAATGTATTTATTAAATTAATAATTTAAACAATTTAAATGTTAATATTGTAAATAATTGTTGTAAATATTTTTGAAGATAATATGAAACGAGAGTGATGTTAAAGGCGTGCTTATAATATTTTTTTATTGTCTTTGACAAATATTATAAACAATTTCTAATTGTTATAAATAATTTATGTGATTTTGTTATAAACATTTAAGAGCTACTTAAACATTTGGATTGAAGTTAACAAGTTTAAGAAATTTATGTAATGATCCATTAGGATGTGATCAAAGTACTTGAAAGATTTGCGTAAATATAATGTGAGTTGTCTTGTAAGACATTTAAAAGCTTGAGAGTGCAGGCTGGATTCTTACGTAACATAGCGTGTGAGAAGGGAGTGCATTTGACCAGTATGCGTCAGGCTGGAAGGTAGCCCGCAGCTGTGTCAACATATGGTTTTCAGAGAGTGAGGTCGTACACTCCGGCCTTGCGTCTATAAATATCATTCTCTTGTTTATTAAAAGGAAACAAATGCTCTATATATGTCACACCCTGACGTCCTTTTCCAATCCAATAGTGTTATGAATATTACGTTATTTGGAGCTCTTGGGAGCTAAAATGTTTTATATCATGTTGTATAATAATTTTGCAAGTCCTACTGGAGGACGTAGTCAGATTGACTTGGGCTACTGATAGCCACGTATATTTTGTTGTGTTAGGAAAATCATACCCTTTATTAGAAATAAAGCTATTGTACAGTTCAAAGTTCTCGTCTTCGTGTCTGGTTCATTTTTAAATGTCATGGCGGAAATTATTGTGTGAACAGACTTTTAATGATCCTGTTGTCAACTCAAACCCCGAGATAATTAAGAGGTAAGCAACGGTAAGTATGCACCCCCGTCTATTTTGGTGTGTTCCACAATGATTTCCTGTGAATTTCTGTGCTCTTATCTCGATAGTATCTGTCAGTGCCATTTTCATTGATGTAACTGTGCCGGTGCGATTGATAATTGGCAATCCGATTGAGGGGGCGGATATCTGACAGCCTACTATCCAGGTAAACGGGGACAGAAAGATTGGCGACCCAAGAGCGTGGGGCTCGAGTCAACAGTAAGATTGACCCTAATATGTGGGACGAATTCGACAAAACTGGATTACCAGGTTGAACACCAGAAAGATTGACAAACCTAGAACGTGAGGTTCGATTAGACTCAAATAAAGAGGTTGATTCTTTGTTAGATGTCTAGGCCAATTGTAGTATTTAAGAGTGTGATTATATAGGAATTAAATGTTGTATTGTATTAGGAAAATTACACTCAGAAAAGATCAGATCTTATACAACTTGAGAAAGGTTAAATGGGCAGGAAACTTAGAAAAATCGCCTATAATCTGGAATCTTATTTTATTTGACCGGCTTATGACACTTTAGTCATATTAAAGATAAAATTAATTATTTGGATTGTAAATGTAAATTATTTGTGTTAGGATATTTTAAAATGAGCCAGAGAAATTTGAACATGTGCTTGAGTTTGTTTCAACATGAAGTATCTTCGAATATTAATTATAAGGTAGTTATAAGTTAGATTTAAGACAGAAAATTGATCAAAATTATATATGGTGAAAAGTGTTGCTCAAACGTTGTTATTTTGCTCTTTTGATGTATGTCCCTACAGCAATCCATTTTGAATAATATTGTAATGGCAGATGAAAGTTTGAAGAAAATGTTAGAGGAGATGTCTGCTAATTTGTCTGCTAATTTGAATAGTAGTATGAAGCAGATGCTGAATGAAAGCATGAAGGAAAATGTTAGTAATTTGTCTGCTAATTTGAATGCAAGGATGGAGGAGAATGCTAGTAATATGTCTGCTAATTTGAATAGTAGTATGAAGGAGATGGAAGCTAGGAATACTAGTCGAATGGAGGAGAATGCTAGTAATTTGAAAGCTAGCATGGATGAAAGTTTGAAGGGTATCCAAACTAGTGCTGCTAATTTGGAGGATAATATGTCGCGTTTACAGATTAATACCCTAGGAATTGAAAATACTGTAAGTGACATCCGCACAGATGTATCTAATGTCCATAAAAATGTTGATGATGTTAAAAATGATGTGTCTAAGGTACAGAGGGACCTTACAATGTTAAATCTAGATGTAGCTAATGTCCGAGGGGATATTTCTTGTGCTAGAGCCGAAGTTGTTGTTGTCAAAAACGATGTAGCGACTGTCCAAGACAAGGTCGAGGAAGTCCAGAAAGAAATTCAAAAAGCTAGAACAGATGTATCTAATGTTCAGGTAGACATTAACAATATTCATGCGGATATAACTGAGGTGCAAAGTGATGTAACTAAGATTCAGGTAGAGGTCAACACAGTTTTCGTAGATATCACGAAAGTCCAAACTGATGTAAATAAAGTCAGGGAAGAAATCGAAAACTCAAAAACTCTTTGTACGCGTAATATAACTGCATTAACGACTAGGTTAGTCGACGAATCAGTTAGAACAACAACGTCTTTAGCAGAGTTGAAGTATGACGTAGAGGTCATGAGAACACAGGTATTAGACCACAATAGAGTATTAAAAGAGGATATCGAAGTAGACATAGCCGAGATGTTAACAGCAAACGTAGCGGTATGGAAAGACGAATGGAATAAGTCAAGTGGGGAACATGTAACCCAAATTCAGGAAAGGATTGAAAGAAAACTTGCCAGTACGCAGATAGAAATTAACAATGAGGTAGTACAGATCAGAAAAGATTTAAGCGTCAGGATAAATTCGCTATCCGAAAAACAAGTTGACGATAGAACACAACTAGATCAGGATATGCAAACTTTAAAATCTACATTAGAGGATCAAATTCATAAAGTTGTCTCGGATGTAAACGAAACGACGAGTAAACTGAAAAATTTGAAGTTAGGAGAGGCTAGTTTAATGGAGAACTACAAGGAAGAGATAGTCAAGAAAGTCTTAACAGAAATCACCGACAAGGATACAGAAGGCTTAGCTTGCGAATTGAACAGGAAGTATACTAGAAGATGTCACCTAGATCCAGAAGAAAGAGACGTGACTCCTGAAGAACGTGTATCCAGATTCAGAGAGGAGGATGACGAGAGGAATATGGAATCTGAGTGGAATTATCGAGATAGTGGGAAAAACTATCCGGATTCATATCCGAGGAACGTGACGGTCATTAGGAATTTCGAGGACAAACCACAAAAATTCAGTAACACTGATAGTTTGACACCTATAGAGTATGTAAGGAATCTCAAAGATTATTTCATCGAAGCTCACATTCCCAGAGAGAGAGAGATGAAGATAGTAGAGAGATATCTGATTGGAGGACCCCTTGAATGGTTTAGAGCTTTTAGATATACATTCAGTAACTTTGACGAGTTTGCAGAGGCATTAATCAAACGATTTTGGTCCATAGAAGCGCAGAATTCGTTAAGAGCGGAGGTATATTCAAGAAAATACTCAGGTACTCTTCCAACGAGGTACGCTGATTTCTTTACGAGTCAGTTGTCCCGCTTGAGATTTTTGCAACCCCCATTGTCCACGGAGCAACTAATAGATGCGATTTCTCGTATGCTGCCAGTTGAGGTGAGGAGACTTATAATTTCGTCCAACATCAGGGATTTATCCAGCATGGATGAATTACTAAGAAGGTTAGACTACACAAGTCCAATGCCGAACGTAGTCCAGAAAGGTCAAAGGCAAGAGTATAAGGAAATCAATACGGTATACATGGACCAAGTCCAACAAACTGACAAGCCAGAGGAGGAGAAAACTGACAATGTAGGTCCTCACAGGAATAATCAGTTTAGAAATTATAGATCACTAGGTTACCGACCATATCAACAGAGAAGAGGTTGGAACTACAACCGAGGAAACTATAATGGAAGAGGCAGATATTATAACAATAATGGGTATAATCGTAACTATAATAGGAATAACCAAAACCAAAATAGAAACCAGAATACTCAAAGTCAGGTTATGACACCTGATCAATATCAGCAAAGAGAAAAGGAAAGCCAGCAATACTTAAAAGAATTAAGGGATAAAGAAGCTGACAATCAAAGGAAAAGGCAGGATGTTGTAATCGATCCTGGGCCTTCTACGAGCCAACAGAATTTTGAGGTCGGTAACACAAAAAAAAAAAAAACGCCGATTTCTCAACGTCAGTGAGAACCTGTAAATACATTGCCACACCACACCTGATTACGATTAATGAGATATACGAAGTTACCGATGAAGATTTACTAGAAGAGAGGGGTATTGTTAAAGAGGAAAGACCATGTGCCTTACCGATTATTGCTGTACGGATAGATGGACAGCAGTACAAAGCCCTGCTGGATACTGGTGCTATTATTTCCATCATTTCAGAGGAATGTTATCAAAGTCTGCTAAGAGGAGAGAACATGACAGTTCTACCTGTTTCTACCGTCAAAGTGAGAGGGATATTCCAAGATAAGGCAGTGAAATGCAAGATTCAAGTGTTATTGAACTTTGAGATCAATGGAAGGAATTATGAACAGATCTTCATTGTGGTGAGCAAGATTAATTTTGATATGGTGCTTGGAATCGATTTTATATCGAAGGTCGGAGCTATTATTGACATGAAGAACAGAAGTATTAGCTTTAATGATGGGTACATAATCACAGAAGAGATAGAAGAACAGGACGTGAAAAACAGTCTGGATATAGACCTTAGGGAAGAAATTTTGAATACAATAATTAATGAAGTGGAAAACTTAGAAGAAATACCCAGTAGAAAAACTGAAGGATTTGAAGAAATTCAGGGGGAATTTGAGGATCTGATAAAGGAATTCCAAGATATTTTCGATGAAAAGCCTGGATTGATTAAGGATTATAAGTACAAGATAAGACTGACAGATGAAACCCCTTACCAGAAGAGAATATACCCCATTCCTGAGAAATACTATCAAGAAGTACGAGGGTTAATCAGAAAAATGGAGGTAGACGGGATTATTAGAAAACAGGCGTCGTCTTATATAAACCCCATCACAGTAGTAAAGAAAATTAATGGTCAGATACGTCTTTGTCTCGATGCCAGGACCATCAACTTGAAGATTCTTCCAGAAAATGACAGACCACCCAAGATTAGAGATCTGCTTCGGAAATTCAAAGGAAGAGCTTGTTTCAGCGTTCTTGACTTGACGTCTTCATTTTATCAAGTTCAATTAGAAGAGGATAGTATGCAGTACACTGGATTCCTATTTGACCAGACGTCATGGGTCTTTGCCAGAATGCCTTTTGGAATGGTTAACAGTGGACCAGCACTTATTCGAGCACTTGATAGTAAACTCACTGACGAAGTGAAAGAAAATGTAATCTGCTACATTGACGATTTAATCGTATCTTCACCCAGAGCCGCAGAACATTTAGTGCACTTGAGAAAGTTGTTCGAGAATTTAAGGGAGGCCAACATAAAGGTGAACTTTGGAAAATGTCAATTTTTGAAGAAGGAGATAAATTACTTGGGGCATACTATTGATAAAGATGGATATCATCCAAACATGAGAAAAGTAGATGCGATCACGAGATTTCCAAAGCCAACTAAGGTAAAACAAGTCAGAGAATTTGTAGGTGCATGCCAATTTATTAGCAGCCACTGTCCAAGATACTCGGAAATTATGGCTCCTCTGTATGACTTACTCAAGAAGAACAACAGATGGAAATGGAGTACCGCTGCAGACGAGGCTTTTGAGAAAGCAAAAGAGATGCTCAAAAATAATGTGAAACTGGAGTACCCAGACTTTGAGAAGATGTTCTATATTGAGTCTGATGCATCAAGAATAGGCATTAGTGCAGTCTTATACCAGAAAGACGAGGCAGGCAACAAGCACTACATTGCGTTCACTAGTCGGAAGTTGAAAAAGCACGAGGAAAATTACTTCACGACAGAGCTTGAAGCGTTAGCTTTTGTGACAGCTTTACAAGCCTGGAAGAAAATCCTGCTGGGACATAAGGTCATCATTATTACTGACCATAAAGCACTACAGTTTATGTTGCAAACTGACATGTCGAGTGATAGATTGACACGTTGGGCTTTGTTCACCCAACAGTTTAACGCTACTATCGTCCACCAGCCTAGGAAAGATAACTTACTGGCTGATGCTCTATCACGTAACCCTATTAAAAATGTGCAGATACACCATGTACAATTGGAGCAAGAAGATGAAGAAACCGTTAGGAGGTTAGCCCGAATCGGTGTGTCACAGAAGAGACACGCTCCAATAAGGAAAATGTACAGGTTCCTCAAGGGTTACATGGACAATACGGATGTTGACTATGAGACTACACGGAGAAATTCACGACATTTTGTCTTGAGTGGAGACATTGTATGCAAGTATGCTGACCCTGCGCATACAAAACTTCGAATAGTCGTGCCACCTAAACTTGTTGTCAATTTAGTGTGGGTAGCTCATCATGCAACTGGACATGCCGGTTTAGATAAAACTCTTAATACACTTAAAGAGAGATTTATCTGGACTAACATGCGTTCCAGCATTGCCAAGGTCATTAGATCCTGTGACAAATGTCAAAGAGCAAAGTATGCTTCTGCTTTATTAAAGGGAAAACCGAAGGCGATGATTCCTTCTAAGCCAAACGAACTTATGGCGACGGATATATTTGGCCCCTATCCGAAGGGATACCAGGGTAACCAGTACCTGTTGGTGACCGTGGATGTTTTCTCAAAATTTGTTACAATGAGTCCCATGCAGAAAGCTAACACGAGGAACGTAGTAAGCAGACTGGAAAATGCTGTATTTCCTAAAGCTGGTATACCGGAATATCTACTGTCGGATCATGGAACGCAGTTTACGTCCGTGGAATTTGCAGCGGATATGGAAAGGCTTGGCATTAAGCACTTATTTTCAAGCGTGCGTTACCCTGAATCGAATTCCTCAGAAAGATATATGGCTGAATTTTCGAAATTCTGTCGAATTTTCTGTCCTAATGATCATTCTGGTTGGGTGAGATTTGTACCCCTTATTGAGGAATGTCTGAACTCTACAGTGCAGGAGAGCACAGGAGAAGTGCCAATGCGACTTCATCTAGGAAGAAACCCAGAAAGGCCGTGGGATAATCTTTTCAACCACATACCGAGAGATCCCGACATAGGAAGACAGCAGAGGATTGACAAGGCAAAGGAACAACTCCAGAAAGCAGCAGAGAAACGATTGAAGAGAGTAGCTGGAAAACGTTTTGGTACACCCTTTCAAGTTGGAAATCTTGTATTATTACGCAGACCTGTCAAGGCTGATATGACCAAGAAAATCTACCCCAAATTTGGATTAGTGTTCCTGGGGCCGTTTAGGATTACGAACGCTTATGGAAACAACTGTTATGAACTCTACGATGATGAGAATAATGTCGTTTACGGCAAGTTCAATGCTGGAAATTTAAAAAGATACTATCCTAGAGTAAGCCAGTAATAATTCAATTTCGTGTTCAAGAGAGTTGAGATACTTGTAACATTGAGTTTAAAAACAATTTGCAACTGTTTTTAAAACGTGGTGGGAGGAGAATGCCCCCGTAATTGAATTATGTAGAGACCACGGTGGCTATATTTGAAATTATGATTAGAGTTATGGCTGTCATAGTTATGACGTGGGTAGTCATGACGTAAGCACGGATGACGTAAATGTTATGCCAGCAAGCTACTTGAGCTGAGATTCTCAGTGACGTCAGCATTTTAGTCCAGAATGTTCCAAGATGTACGACGCAGTCGCAGGAAACGAGGAATTCTGCTGAGGAAGAAACTATGCTATTGGAGGAGAGGCATGAACCAATGAACGATAGTTTAAAGGAAGACGGAGATTGCTGAAACTATGGTATTTTTATGACTTTTTGAATGCAGAATTGTGGAAATCCATTTGCAGTAAAAGCATTGATTTGGAATTTTGGTGAAATTTATTTTCAGTTTTTGAATTTTGAAAATCCGTCATGTATTAACGAAGTTGGAAGTTCTAGCGATGACGTAGTATCACGCTTTGGAAGGGATGGTAACGCCCCTCGAGAAGGTAATAAAAGGGCTTGCGCAGAAGAGAGGAAGCTCTTCTCTTCTCTTTCGTTCGCTGATCAGTCTGAGATCTAATGCTCAGATCATCGAAGTATTTGTGAAAGTCAGTTTCTTATACATTCAATATAGTGAGACATCAAAGTGAACAGCAAGTGAAAAGAATCGTTTTTATAACGCGTGGCGAGGCCACTATGTTAACGAGATACAGGTCAAACTAGGTGAAGTTGAAACGGACCTTAGAAAGCTTCTATAAGTTTAGCTTCAAACAGTTAGCGGTCTACGATAACATAATTGTATTGTGCAGTACTACATGCAATTATAGAGAAAAGCTGAACAATTTCGACCGAGTACTTCAAAAGATATTAGCAATTTTATACGACTGGCAAAAGTGATTATCTCGCCACTAGAGAAACACTTTTGTATAAGCCAGAATCAACGCAAGGCTGACGCTGTGAGTGGAGTAGAAAGACTTCAGATTGCTTGCTTACAGAACGATACAGTATAATGGAGCATTTGAATACGGCAGTTTGTTCTTCTGACACTACAACTGAAGTGCAGATGGAAGGCTAAGAAGGCTTATTGCAATTGGGACATACTTCAATGGAGTAAGATAGCGACATGGAACTTCGCTAATTGCTATTCCACATAAGCGAACATGCGGTGAATACCATCTACACCCATGTTTCGTAAGTAAAGGCTGAATACCATCGAACAGCCATAGAAACAATTTCATACTCTGAATATGAATAATTTCTTCGGAAATTTCTACAAAACGTCATGATGATTGTCTACTGGAACTTCAGGGAATTTTTCAAGAGAGGTCAGGGTAGTCCCGACTCACAAAGAAGATTATTGCCGGAAGGATGTCTATTCGTTTTCGAGGAGCAGAGCGATTCACGGAGAAGGAAGCAGTTCGATTCTCCGAGGGTGCTATTTCCTATTTCGAGGATGGAGCTCAGCTTTAACGTGGTGATATGGATCCATCAGCAGTCTTCTTTGGGGAATTTTCCTCTGGAACGTCAATCGGCAGATAAGGTAGTCGTGAACGTTTATTGTATTTGAGTAACCTAGTAATGTTTGAGCAACCATTTTTCCCATATTTTTACCCTCATGTATTTTGCCTTATTTTCTTGTTGAGATTCTTATTCTCAGTTCACCTTGATGAGTTGTGCATTTTTCGACGATTTATTAAGACATTGTTATGTCATGGGCATAGTTAACGATTTTGAATCAGTTGAGACTGATATTTAGATTTTTCAGTAATTAATTTTTTTTTGTAGTCACGATTTGACTGTAAGTTAATGATTTTTATGGCAGATTTAAATTCAGACAGCGTGTCACTTTATTAAAGTAATTCTACCCCAGTTTAATTACTTTGAACAATTTTCTGTCATCATCAAGAAGGAAGAACATTTAAAAAATTTTAGAGCGTTAAAATCTTACGTTATCGACGATCTTGGAAATACTAGTCGTTATTTGTATTGATTGCAACACAGACATTTATCGTCAGTTATGAATGAACATTGCATCATAGACAATTTTGTGAAAGAGTAATGTTAATAATGAATTATTGAATGCATTAAAGTCAAGTACTTTTGTTAGGAGTTTTTCTCAATTAGAGAATTATATGACGATGTTTGCATTCCCCAGTCTAATTGGATTATATTCGACTACTTTGCAGTTTAGTCGCACTTTATTTGAAGATAGTATTTTCATACTACAATTTTTCTTTTAAGATGTTAATCTTAAATTTTGATAGACCAGATAGGCGTATATAAGCGTATTCACTATTAAATTTGTTTGTGATTGGCAAGTTTTGGACTTCATTTCAGTTCATGAATGAAATCTACGAAGGTTAAATAGAAAAACAGTTTTGAAACAAATTATGATTATAAAATTTTTAAGTGGAACTATGAATGTATAATCGCTAGTGCAGCGCGTGTTGAAAGTCGCTGAAATATAATGCCCTTGAATATGAAGGAAGTTCCCACAGGAATAAATGTTAAAGAATTATTTGTGGAAGTTTTGTAAGTGATGTGAAAGTTTAAAATGCCATCAAGTGATTTACTGTTATAATTAACACGAGTTTTGAAGGAATTTGAGACAAGATGTTGAATGAAGGTTGCCGTCACAAATCATTATTAAAAACTTTATTAAACCGGATTGTGACATTAACATGTATAACTAACCTTCATTGGTCGATTATATTAAACAGGATTATAAAATTACCAACCGAATGAACATGTGGCTAATGTATTTATTAAATTAATAATTTAAACAATTTAAATGTTAATATTGTAAATAATTGTTGTAAATATTTTTGAAGATAATATGAAACGAGAGTGATGTTAAAGGCGTGCTTATAATATTTTTTTATTGTCTTTGACAAATATTATAAACAATTTCTAATTGTTATAAATAATTTATGTGATTTTGTTATAAACATTTAAGAGCTACTTAAACATTTGGATTGAAGTTAACAAGTTTAAGAAATTTATGTAATGATCCATTAGGATGTGATCAAAGTACTTGAAAGATTTGCGTAAATATAATGTGAGTTGTCTTGTAAGACATTTAAAAGCTTGAGAGTGCAGGCTGGATTCTTACGTAACATAGCGTGTGAGAAGGGAGTGCATTTGACCAGTATGCGTCAGGCTGGAAGGTAGCCCGCAGCTGTGTCAACATATGGTTTTCAGAGAGTGAGGTCGTACACTCCGGCCTTGCGTCTATAAATATCATTCTCTTGTTTATTAAAAGGAAACAAATGCTCTATATATGTCACACCCTGACGTCCTTTTCCAATCCAATAGTGTTATGAATATTACGTTATTTGGAGCTCTTGGGAGCTAAAATGTTTTATATCATGTTGTATAATAATTTTGCAAGTCCTACTGGAGGACGTAGTCAGATTGACTTGGGCTACTGATAGCCACGTATATTTTGTTGTGTTAGGAAAATCATACCCTTTATTAGAAATAAAGCTATTGTACAGTTCAAAGTTCTCGTCTTCGTTTCTGGTTCATTTTTAAATGTCATGGCGGAAATGATTGTGTGAACAGACTTTTAATGATCCTGTTGTCAACTCAAACCCCGAGATAATTAAGAGGTAAGCAACGGTAAGTATGCACCCCCGTCTATTTTGGTGTGTTCCACAATGATTTCCTGTGAATTTCTGTGCTCTTATCTCGATAGTATCTGTCAGTGCCATTTTCATTGATGTAACTGTGCCGGTGCGATTGATAATTGGCAATCCGATTGAGGGGGCGGATATCTGACAGCCTACTATCCAGGTAAACGGGGACAGTACCATCCCGGCATTTGCTCCAAGACGAAGTGGAAAACCACCGAAAATCACTTCGATGATGGCTGAGGTGGGAATCGAACCCCCTGTACTCATTTGGACCACCCGAGGCTGAGTAGACCCCGTTCCAGTCCTCATACCACTTTTAAAATTTCGTGGCAGAGCCGGGAATCGAACCCAGGACCTCCGGGGCGACAGATACCCATGCTGACCGCTACGCTACGGAGGCGACTCATTATTTTTATTGTTCACCCTAAATCTGTGCTTAATTACTGATGTTCTGAAGATTCTTTCTCTTTTTCTTTAAGGGTTTTCAACTCATACAGGTCTCCCCTTGTTCCCTTCAATTTGTCTTCGTTTCTTGAGTTTTTTTTAAATGATTATTGTTATTATTATTCTCCCAAAAGATTATCAGCTCAATAAATCTTATAACGTGTATTCTTTTCGCAATACATTTCCTTCACAACTTGGAATATTCATTTAGGGGTGCGTGATAGCTCAGTGGCTTAGCTGCTCGTCTTTCACCCGGACGGCCGGGGTTCGAATCCCGGTGACAGCGGGGTGCAATTTACAACTGAAAAATCACGTGGCGTCAGGAAGGGCATCCAGTCTTCAATCCCCGACGAAAACCAAAATGAGCATGGTTAGGTCCGACGACCCCAATTAATTGGGAAATTTGAAGAAAGTTTACTACTTGGAATATTATTTTCTTTACCAGCTTTACCGTTACATTACCTATACTGTAAATCATCATCCTTTGTATTTTTGAGTCGATTCTCCAAGTATGAGCAACCTGTTCCCTGTGAAAGGGAATTCATGAATACCTGAGAATGAATGAGAGTAAATTTGTTCCCTTTCCTGAAAGAGTATCTAATGAACAGTTACGTTTAATTACTGTAGTGGGGAAGATCAATAGTGTTGCTATATCCAGGTGAAAACAAAGGAAGTAGATGAGATAATGAAACATTTTGCTCGTTCCTTTCTTCATTACCGGTTTTGGAGACAAATGCGAGAGGAAATTGCTCCTCTCAGAGAAGAGAGAGAGAGAGAGATAGTGGCAGATAGACAGACCTGTGGTTACTGTGTGTGTTTTATCTCCTGAAGTTTAAGTTCTGCCAGCCTCCACCATACCATACTGTACTGTACGCAGTGGTGCGGTGGCTTCATGAGCGCAAAGGACGAACAAGGACCCACCATCCCTTTCTGTTCTTCCCGTTTTTCTTCTTCTCCTCATACACCTGTTCTTCCTCCTCTTTCTTCTCCTTATTCCTCATTCCTCCCCTCTTCATTTTTCTTCACGTCGTTTTCATTCCCCTCCACCACCTATTTTCTTGGCTCTTCAACCTTCTTCTCTCTCCTCCCTTCGCTTCATCTTCTTCTTCATCCATTCCTCGTTTTTGTCTCTCTCTCTCTCTTTCTCTTCTTACTTTTCTTTTCCTGTTTTATTCGGCTAACTTCGTGGCGCAGTAGATACGGGTTTGCCTGCTGTGTCCAAGGTTGCAGGATCGAATCCTTGCGCAGTCAGTTGGCATTTAAGAGGGAAATTCCGGCACCTCAGCATTTCTATAATCCTCCGTAAAAGTAAAACCAAAACGTTCACAATAACGTTATTGGACTATCAGTAACAATAAGGAAAAGAAGATTGATGTTCCTTGGACATACAGAATGGATGACGATAGACTAACTAAACGAATTTCCAAATATCTTTGGGAAAAGAAATCAACCACCAACTGGATTCAAGAAGTCAAGAAAGATATGGAAAGGTAGAACATAAGAGAAGAACAATTATTAAAAAGAGAGGTTATTAGGACGAAGGTCTTGCAACTTGAAGGATCCCAAGGGAGGAATGAAAAGAAAACAGGCGCAAAGTGAACTGAATACAGGAAAAAGAAGCATAGTGCAACAATGAAGGAATACTGGAAGAAAAGGAAAAAACTACGGAGGACGAATTGAAATATTGTAACGTGGTCCTTAGAAAGCCGTAATGCGAGAATAATAATTACAATTATAATAATAGCATCTGTGATTCAATGTTTCTCAGTCTAGCGGAGGAACTTAAAATGTTTTATTACTAGGGCTAGGATTTTTAGGTGCTAAAAATCGGAAAAATATTTATTTTTTATGTATTAAAAATACCTGAAATATGTGACAAAAAAGTAAAAATATGTTATTATAACCACCGTCAGTTCTAAAGGTTAGGCCTATAGCCTATATAATTTAAGTACGGTAGGCTATGTAGGCCTATGTATCATAATGTACTGTAGCCTACATCACTTTCTTGTGGACACGATGGTACCGCAATTTTGCACCAATCACTTTGAATTTTTTACATAATAAGTTAGATATCTCTTTAAAATCTCGGTCGAGTTCGTTAATGGGCACAATCGGACCAAGAGGGTGAAAATGGGGGTGGGGCTTCTTTCGAAAAGGTGAAATATCGCTATAACTCTCTTAATATGTGAAATATCGAATCCATTCAAAGTTCTTACTATTTGTCGGATAAGCGTGAAAAGTTTTTGTCAGTAAAGAATTTTGATTGCAGCAACCATTGACCAAAGGGGTGGGAAAAAGTGGGTTTTTAGAGAAACAAAAATCATATCTCTCTTAATAGGCACAATATCAAAACCGTTTACAATGGCCCATACTCCTCTAATTATTACCTAAAACTTTTGTCTGAAAGAATTTTTGATATGACCCATCTTTACGCCAAGGGATGAGCAAAATGATTTCGGAATTATAAGAAAATGCCAAGAGCCATCAGAGATTGCCATGACAATGCCACTGCACGAGATCACATTCAGTTTTCCATCTGTCTCTGTGGGAAGCGGCTTCGGTGGCGTAACTGGTAGCATGCTGAACTTCTATGCCCGGCTGAAGTTGTCGGAGTTTTGAAGAGCGTTAAAAATCCCTCAGTAACTCTTCCTTCGGAGGGGAAGTTCCAACGTTCGTTGCCAGTTTCTGGTTGCAGTGGCATCTAGTAGGCAGGTTCACAGCTGGGTGTCGTTGACGGTAGCATTTGGTAGTGAAATTAGGAACTACGGTAATACTTGAAATAAATTGACTGTCTGCAGTCCTTACCTGAATTACAGACTAATGCAGCATCACAATTGACACCGGTTGTCAGACAGATACTACACACACCCAAAAGTACATGGGGCTGCATGACCGCATTGTTACAGCCCCTAAACTGAGGAACCAACCAATATCTCTGCGAGAGATAAAATTTTGCGTGAAGAAGTAACAGACCGTTAGATAGTTACACATCAGTGTAGAAACCTTGCATAAGGATAGTGTGACCACAAGTATAAAAGTGGACCCCAAATGACGAGAAGGTTACCGGCCCCATAAGACAGTAAAATGTAAAAAATATGCATAAAAGGACGAAAAACAAAGTTTATTAAGCTCCAATATACTTTCTCGCAATGAGGTGTAAAAATGAGGTCTGATCCTTCTACGAAAACCTCCATATTTTGCCTATCCCCAAGTTTTCCCGGCGAAATCTACATCCGCCTTCCGTCGTTCCGAGAGGAATACTTTGGATTTGTAGCGTTACGAAAGCTTCCAGAATTCTTTGAAAACTTGGCGAAGAATACATTTAGTTAGGGCCACCGAGAGGATTTAAGGGCCCCAATACAAATTATTTTCTTGGCCCCTTTATCCACTATTAGCTATTCCAGAAAGAAAATGCAAAAGCATCTGATGCACAGTCATATTTAAAAAAAAAACATACAAATTCTTATTTCACAGAAAACATTTTAGTAGTTTATGAAACATATTTTTTAAAGTGCACAAAACAATTTGGGATTTTTGAGTAATTTTATTACAGTTAACATGCATAGGAAAATATTTTGCAATTCTTTATTTATTTGTTTATGTAATGAAAACTAAGTAGCATTTTAAAACTTCGCATTAGTTTTTATTATTATTATTATTATTATTATTATTATTATTATTATTATTAATTAAATCGTTACAAATATACACAGTTTACACAATTCAGAAAGACTAGGGTATCTTTAAGTTTCGAGAGAACTGTCGACTCTCTTCCTAGCACTTCAAAAGATATGGTATACATGCAATCTTTCTTACATCAAAATCTTACAAAACTACTGAAATGATGAGTAGGTACATAATTATGTAGGCATATGTAGGCATATGTGTATACCATTAGTTGGCGTAAAATTTGCAGTGATTCATATCCCTTTATCCCTGCTACCGACTTTGCATCACAACTGCATAATTACGCAAAGAAAATATGTTACTGTTCTTGTACCTCCATCTCATCCTCGCCCCAGATCACATCATCATCTGCAAACAACATTACCTTCATTATTATTATTATTATTATTATTATTATTATTATTATTATTATTATTATTATTTATTGGTTAGATACAAGGCTGGAAAGTCAGTTGGCTGCCACAACGTGGAGCCTCACTCAATATTGCCAGTTCAAATATAATCAGGATTTTCTGAAAATCCGAGGAAAGATTTAATTCAAATTCCAATATGAAAATGGAATAAATTTTCAAAGTGAAAATTTCAAAATAAAAATAAAAAAATCAAATTCAGAAATGATTCAAAATTCAGAAAACGATTCAAATGGTAAAGTCGGATAATTGTGCAAAATCACAATAAGAAAAGAATCATCAAAGATCAAAAATAGCTAAATCCAAAATTTCAAAATTCGAAAACTAAGAAAATCTGATTTGCGAAAGCAAATCTTCAAAAACTAACTCCTCGGAGACTGCGAAGTGGCAACAGCGCGAAATAAGGGGGGGGGGGGAATGCAAAGAAGAAAAGTGCGCAAGAAACTGCTCCTCTCGAAACACTCTTATATCCAAAAATAATTAATTGCGAAAACCCAAGGGGTCGAAAATTCAAATCTGAGAAACATCTTACAATGGTTAAATGCCAGCGGTAATCATCGAAGCGAGGACTCCACAAACCCAGGCACGGTCAACAAGAAGTTAACTCGCCCGCAAAGATCCCCAAACATGCTGGAACTGAGGCTAACTAGCCTACTCCAAGCACACCGTGACTTGCTTCGATGAATAAAAATCACTGACCACCAGGTCTAAACCAACTACATCACAAAATTTCTACAGAAATAAAATGATCACACTAAGCATCTACAAGAACACAGAACTAAAAACTGGGGCTACAAATTTAGAAGGACTGGTCTTACTTCAGCTGAATCGGAGACGAACAACGTGAAGAGCCATACACGTTCAGAACAGGTGCTGGTTTCCATATCACTCGGCTGACATCTGGGTAGCCTCGCAACTGCTCGTTCCCTGCTATCGGTCATCCGAGTTCTTGAGAGGGTCTTGATTACCTCGGCGTTCGGTTCGCCCCCTGACAGACCCCTCGTTCGATCCCTGGTCTTCATCCCGGCGTTTTCTTCTTCTCGTCCCTCCGGAAAATCTTGTAGTCTCCTTCCATACATGTGTTGGCCACAATTCATAATGTTCTCTAGTAGATTGTTTTTTTTAAGTGGCTCCGTGATTTTTTTTTGAGATAGTAAATCAATCCTTCGATAAATGCCAATATTGTGTAGGGTGGGTATTTTGTAAGTATTTTTATTCTCAGTTGCATTTTGTGACTATTTTGAATCTAAATTACATTTTGTAAGTATTTTCTATCTAAATTGCATTTTGTAAATATTGTCAATTCAAGTAACAGTACAGTACATATGTAGTTAGTTTTAGTTGTAAGTAGGTAGTTAGTTTGTCTATTAGATATATGTCATTGTTCTATTAGACTGTGGTGTGTGAGTGTGTCTGGTAACAGTTGCATTGTTTATTAGTTATAGTTCATTGTTTCAGTAGACTGTGATGTGTGATTGCATGTGAGTGTGTCTGGTGACAGACTGTTTTAGTGGTAGTATTTGTTGTTGGTGGAACTTTAGTATTTTATCGTTAGTAGAATTTTGGTATTTAATTGTTAGTACAGTAGAAGGTTAGTATTTTTGTTAGTAGAATTGCTCTTTACTTATTCTGAAAGGGAGTAGCAGCCTTTCAGAATAAATCAATTCTTTACTAGTCTTATAGACGGTTAAGATATTGATAATATAAGCCAAATAATGGCTACACTGCGTCCTGCTGCACGGCTGAAAGCAACGGGAAACTACAGCCGTATGCTATTCCCGAGGATATGCACCTCTCTATGCATAAATACATGTGATGATGGCCTCCTCCCTTGTAAAATTTCAATCCGGAGGTAAACTAGTCCCCCGTTCGGATCTCCGGGTGGGGACTACTCGAGAGGGGGTTAACATCACAGAAGTGACAAAGAGGAAATCTGGCATTCTACGGATCGGAGCGTGGAATGTTAGAAGTCTGCTAGGAAATGGAAGGTTAGAAAACTTAGAAAGGGAAATGGATAGGTTGAGGTTGGATTTGGTTGGAATTAGTGAAATGCGCTGGCAGGAAGAACAGGACTTTTGGTCAGGAGACTATAGGGTCATTAGCACTAAATCAAACAATGGCCAAGCAGGGGTTGGCCTCATATTGAGTAGGAAACTTGGACAGCGGGTGGAATATTATGAGCAATATAGTGAACGGATTATTGTAGCAAAAATAAATACTAAACCTACCTGCACCACAGTGGTACAAGTCTATATGCCTACCAGTCAAGCTGATGATGAGGATGTTGAAAAGGTCTACGAAGAAATAGATGAAATTCTGAGGTATATCAAGGGTGATGAAAATGTTATAGTAATGGGAGATTGGAATGCTGTGGTAGGAAAAGGGAGAGAAGGGAAGATAGTAGGAGATTTCGGATTAGGTGAAAGGAATGATCGAGGAAGCAGGCTGGTAGAATTCTGCACTGAGCATGAGTTGGTCATAGCTAACACCTTATTCAATAACCACAATAGAAGAATATACACATGGATGAGACCAGGAGATACAGGGCGTTACCAAATCGACTTCATCATGGTCAAGCAGAGGTTTCGAAACCAGATTTTGGATTGTAAAACATATCCTGGTGCTGACATAAACTCTGACCACAATCTGGTTGTAATGAAATGCAGATTAAAGTTGAAGAAACTGAAGAAAAGTCAAAAGCCAAAGAGGTGGGCAATAGACAGACTGAAAGAGAAGGATGTAAACGAAAGATTCAAGAAGAGTATAAAGGAAGGCCTAATGAAAAACCCTAAACAAACTTCAATTGCAGACGAATGGGCACTTTTGAAGAATGAAATAACAAAATCCGCAGAAGAAAACATTGGTAGGAAAGAGAGAATAGGTAGAAAACCGTGGATCACTCAGGATATACTCGAATTGATGGATGAAAGGCGGAAGCACAAGAATGTAAGAGATGTAAAGGGGAAAGCAGAATACAGACGTCTGAGAAATGAGGTTAACAAGAAGTGCAAGGAAGCGAAAGAAGAATGGTTGAAAGAGAAATGTGCTGGTATAGAAAATTGTCTGAAATTAGGAAAAGTAGACACAGCTTATCGAAGGATTAAGAATACTTTTGGGGAAAAGAAGACTAAGTGCTGTAATATTAAGGACACAAATGGAAAGCCTCTAACAGATAGGGAAGAAAAGGTTGAGAGATGGAAAGCTTACATAGAGAGTTTGTATCAGGGAAAGGAGATTGAGAATCATGTAATGGAAAGGGAGGCGGAAATTGATGAGGATGCGAAAGGAGATTTAATATTGAGATCAGAATTTGATAGAGCTTTGGAAGACTTAAGCAGGAACAAAGCACCAGGCATAGATGATATACCGATTGAGTTGCTACGCTGCATAGGAGATGAAGGTCAGATCAGGTTATTTCACTTGGTGTGTAGGATTTATGAGACAGGTGAGGTACCCCCTGATTTCAAGAAGAATGTAATCATCCCTATACCAAAGAAAGTGGGAGCTGACAGATGTGAAGATTACCGTACAATCAGCTTGATTACTCATGCTTCAAAGATCCTGTCTAGAATAATTTACAAGAGGATTGAGAGCCAGATAGAAACGGAGTTGGGTGAAGACCAGTTTGGTTTCAGGAGAAATGTAGGAACAAGGGAAGCTGTACTAAGTCTTAGGCTGATTTTGGAAGGTAGAATAAGGAAAGATAAGAGAACGTTCATGGCATTTGTAGACTTAGAAAAGGCTTTTGATAACGTTGATTGGACTAAATTGTTTGACATTTTGAAATCGATTGGAATAAAGTACAGGGATAGGAGGGTGATATACAATCTATACAGAAACCAGACAGCAGTCATTCGAGTTGAAGGACATGAGAGAGAAGCTGGTATTCAGAAAGGTGTAAGGCAAGGCTGCAACTTATCACCCATACTTTTCAATCTTTACATTGAACAAGCAATTAAGGAAATTAGAGAAAAATTTAAAGTGGGAGTGAAGATTCAAGGAGAAATAATTTCAACTCTGAGATTTGCTGATGACATCGTCATCTTGGCCGACAAGCCTGAGGATTTGAATGAGTTTTTGAATGGTATGGACTCCGTCTTACGGAAAGAATTCATGATGAAAATTAATAAATGTAAAACAAAAATACTGGAATGCAGCCGAAATAAATCAGAAACCTCTATGGAGATCAAATTGGCAGGTGATAAGCTGAAGGAAGTAGGAGACTTCTGTTACTTAGGAAGCAGAATAACCAGTGATGGACGAAGCAAAGAGGATATAAAAAGTAGGTTGGCTCAGGCAAGAAAAGCATTTCTACAAAAAAGGAATCTGCTGACATCGAATATAGATTTAGGTATTAGGAAGTCATTTTTGAAAGCCTTTGTCTGGAGCGTGGCGCTCTATGGAAGTGAAACTTGGACTATTGGTGCAGCAGAAAAGAGGAGAATTGAAGCATTTGAAATGTGGTGTTACAGGAGAATGATGAAGATCAGATGGGTAGATAGGGTTACAAACAAAGAGGTATTAAGACGAGTGGGAGAGGAGAGATGTTTCTGGCGACTGCTAATGAAGCGAAGAGATAGGTTGGTAGGACACATATTAAGACACCCAGGAATAGCAAGCTTAGTTATGGAAGGAAGGGTCGAGGACAAGAACTGTAGGGGTAGACCAAGGTTAGAATATGTTAAACAGATTGCCTCGGATGTAGGGTGTGGTAGCTATGTAGAGATGAAACGATTAGCTCAGGACAGGGAGGCATGGAGAGCTGCATCAAACCAGTCAAAAGACTGAAGACTCAAACAACAACATAATTTAGTTTATTAATGTAAATATATACAATATGCAGTGCTCAGGAATTTGATAGTCAAGTTGCCGAAGAAAGGGGACACCACAAACTGTAACAACTGGAGGGGTATCACCTTGCTGTCCATTCCAAGCAAAGTGCTGGCGAGAGTCATCCTGAATCGTATAAAAGACTGCGTAGAAAAAAGGCTTCGGAAGGAACAGGCTGGATTTCGACAAGATCGCAGCTGTGTGGATCTCATCAACACCCTCCGAATCATCCTGGAGCAGAGTGTGGAGTGGCGGAATACCCTTTACCTCACATTTGTTGACTTCGAGAAAGCCTTCGACTCCGTAAATCAAAGAATCATGTGGAAGACCCTCGAGGAATATAAAATTCCAACAAAGATCATCAGAATCATGGAAGAGATGTACGAAGGGTATGAGTGCCAGGTTCTTCACGAAGGCAAATTAACAGAAAAGATAAAGGTCAGATCCGGAGTGAGACAGGGGTGTGTCCTTTCCCCCACTCTGTTCCTGTTGGTCCTGGATAGTGTGATGAAGAAGGTAATGGGAGGACGGAAGAGGGGTATTCATTGGGGGTATAAATGACAGGCTTGAAGATCTGGATTTCGCAGACGACATTTGTCTTATGGCACAACGGTACCGAGACATAGAAGATAAGCTGGGGAGGTTGCAGAGAGAAGCAGAATGTGCAGGACTGATGATCAACACCAATAAGACCAAAGAGATGAGGATAAATTCTGACATCACGACTAGTTTGACAGTCAACGGAAAGGACATTGAACGAGTTGAGTCCTTCCTCTACCTTGGAAGTATAGTCACAAATGATGGGGGAGCAGAGGAAGATGTTCGAAGCCGTATCAGGAAGGCAAATGGTGCCTTTGTCCAGCTCTACCCCATCTGGAGAAATAGAAACATTTCCAGGAAGACCAAGCTCCGCCTTTTCAATAGCAACATAAAGTCGATTCTTCTCTACGGCTGTGAAACATGGAAAGTCACAAAACCGATCAACAACCAGCTACAGGTGTTCATTAACAGATGTCTGCGTCGCATCATGAATGTGAGGTGGCCGGACATAATCTCAAATGAAGATCTTTGGACCATCACCAATCAACAACCGATTAGCATCCAGATCAAGGAGAGGAAATGGCGCTGGATTGGTCACACACTAAGGAAGCCGGACGGAGCTATTGAGAGGGCGGCGCTAGACTGGAATCCTCAAGGCGCCAGGAAGCGAGGTCGACCTAAGAAGACCTGGAAGAGGACGATTGAAAATGAAATTGCAGAGGTGGACAAGAACTGGAGTCAAGTGAAGAGAATGGCCAGGAACCGTACTGCGTGGAGAAATTTCGCCAAGGCCCTATGCTCCGGAAGGAGCGGCAGGAATTAAGTAAGTAAGTATGTGCTCAGGAATGCAATTTATTCTATGTCACTGACTGCTGAAGCATTACAATACACAACGAGATACATCGTCAGGTTGTCCATCCCAAATTACCGACGATTGACGATTATCGCGGAACACTTATCCTAAAGGCGCGAAACTGCGGCAATATGTTTCTTGCCCTTGAGGTGTTGTGTAACTTGAGATCGCTGTTCAGCCTTTATTCCTTTCCCACATGGTTGGCAGAACAGAACGCCCCTATCAGAAGTAAAATTATCGTTAAATTCTGCAACATACTGCAGACGATAACTTGTAGTTGTGGTTACTTTAGTCATCGTAGAACTGCCTTACACTTCACAGTGCCAGAAATGAATTGCATATGAGTGACACTGGTTCCAGGTAGCTGGGGGAGGGGGAGGTATAGCACGTGGTGCAATATGGCTATGGACAAGGAAATCTCCGACTTCCACAGTGAGTGGCACGGGGCGACAAGTTAATAATACATATGCTCTGCATGAAGATTAGATAGCTCACAGGTTCTTCCCCGTTGAAGTAACACAGAACAAAAATGCAATAAACTGAAAGATCTAGCATACTGATTTTAAAAAATGTAAATATTAGGTATTTTTATGTGCTAATAAGTGAAAAGCAGGAATTTATGTATTAAAAAAATGCTTAAAATATGTATTTACATAAAAAATATTTATTTACCTAAAATCCTAGCCCTATTTATTACTATGTTTTCGGACTTTGTAATCAATTTGTCTGTATATAAAAATGATGAACTCATATGCAGAATGTCCCGCGTATTTTCATCTGTTCCAATAGATTGCCATGGTGGGTGAGTGGTTATCGTGTCGGATTACTATCCCCAAGATTGCAGGTTCGCTCCTGGCCGTGGTAGGTGATTTTTGAAAGGTAGCACAAATGACTCTACACGCATGTCATACGATGTTGGCATGTTAAAGAAACCATTTGAATTCAGTAGGCCGTGTTCATAATGGCAAAATTAATCTTGGTATTTTCCGCCACCACGAAGTTCCGAATTTCTCTACTAGAAAGCACTATTAAGTCAAGGATCTTAGATATCTAACCTCCTTGACTTTCATAGTGATTCAAGGAACAACGAAATTCGACATGCAAGCTGCCCTCTGGGTGGCCATTAATAAAGCTCGCACCCGGCACCCGAGGCCATACGACGTTATTATTATTATCTGTTCCAATAAAAGGAATTCAAGAAAAATGAGAATAAATGATACCGAATTCGTAAATCGTTTCAGAAACAGTAGCGGTAGCCAGTGTATCCAGTCAACAGTTAGAACTAATTGCGAAGAAGGTCGATAGGGTTCCTATATCCAGGAGAAAACAAAGAAAGCAGATGAGATAATGAAACATTTTGCTCGTTTCCTTCTTCATTACCGGTTTTGGAGACACATGTGCGAGGAAATTGCTCCTGCCAGGGAGAGACAGGCCCGTAGGCAGTGTGTATGTTTTATCTCCAGAAACTCAAGTTCTATCAACTAGCCTGCCACATGTGTTACGTTCTGCAGACTTGATTCAGTTATGGTAATACCGTACTGCCGGTCATCTCAGATCCTCGTGCGGTATAAAGTGCTCAAACAGACCAAGTAAATATTGTAACCTTCAGACAAAGGGAAACGTTTGCAAACTGTTTTGCTTCATACATAACAGTAAACGTGGTCTATGATGCAGAAAGGCTAACTCTCAAACACAACATCTAAGTAAACTGTGTGTGGGGAGTTCTGTTGTATTACTAATAAGAGAGTTATGATGTTCATAACCTCGCTTCTAACTACGGTTAACCTTTGATTGCTAACTTTGATATTAACATAGATATGGGTTTGGGCTGGGAGTCAGTCAAACATTTGCGAAATATGACCTAAAAGTGTGTCAGTCATGTAGGCCTCATACATGGTTACCAAGGCAGCAAGTATTCATAATCTAAATCCGAAGTGTAAAGGTCATCTAGGCCTCCTATATGGTTACCATGGCAACAGGTATTCATCATCTAAATCCAAAGTGTTAAGACCATCTTATCCTCCTATAAGGTTACCAAGGCAACGCGTATTTAGCATCAAAATTTGATGTGTTAAGGCCATCTTGGCCTCCTATATGGTTACCAAAGCATCAAGTATTCATCACCTAAATCCAAGGTGTTAAGGATATCTTGGCCTTCTATATGGTTACAAGGGCATCAAGTATTCATCATCTAAATCCAAGGTGTTAAGGACATCTAGGTCTCCGATATGGTTACCAAGGTAACAAGTATTCATAATCAAAATCCGAAGTGTAAAGGTCATCTAGGCCTCCTATGGTTACCAAGACATGAAGTATTCATCATCTAAATCCAAAGTGTTAAGACCATCTTAGCCTCCTATAAAGTTACCAAGGCAACACGTATTCATCATCAAAATAATTTGATGTATTAAGGCCATCTTGGCCTCCTATATGGTTACCAAAGCATCAAGTATTCATCACCTAAATCCAAGGTGTTAAGGACATCTTGGCCTCCTATATGGTTACCAGGGCATCACGTATTCATCATCTAAATCCAATGTGTTAAGGCCATCTTGGCCTCCTATATGGTTACCAAGGCAACAAGTATTCATCATCTAAATCCGAAGAGTAAAGACTATCTTGGCATCCTATATGTTTACCAAGGCATAAAGTATTCATCATATAAATCCAAGGTGTTAGGCCATCTTCCCCCCCCCCCCCCCCCCAGGATTGACAATCTAAATTGCTTTTTTAGTAAGTCTGTGAATGTGTGGGTACCATTTTTGGGAGTTTTCTGAATTTCAATTGCGTTTTGTAAGTACGAGTATTTTCAATCTAAACCGCCTTTTGCAAGTATTTTCAATCTCAAATGCATTTTGTAAGTATTTTGAATTTCAATTGCATTTTGTGAGTATTTCGAATCTACATTGCATTTTGTAAGTAGGCCTATTTTGAACATAAACTACATTGTGTGCGTATTTTTCAATCTCTTCCTTTTGTGAGTATTTTTCTTCTAAATTACCTTTTGTACGTACTTCCACTCAACATTTTGTGAGTCGTTTCAAACTGAGTTCCATTTTGTAAGTATTTTCAGTCTCACTTAATTTTCCTTCTGGTTTCCACTTCATTGTCATTTTCGCTATCACCCAGACCATTAGGGGTCGATAACCTAGTTGTTAGGGCCCTTAAAACAACAATTATCATCCTCATCATGTAAACGCCATCTAGGCCTCCGATATGGTTGCCAAGGTAGCAAGTATTCGTCATATAATCCGAAGTGTAAAGGCCATCTTGGTCTCCTATATGGTTACCAAGGCAGCAATAGCTATCATCTAAATGTGAAGTGTAAAAGCCATCTAGGCCTCTTATATGGTTACCAAGGCATCAAGTATTCATCATCTAAATCCAAAGTGTTAAGGTCATCTTGGCATCTTATATGGTTACCATGGCAACAAGTGTTCATCATTTAGAGCTAAGGATATTACGATGTTTCTCAGTGCAGAGGGGGGAACTTAATAAACATTTTAATGCTGAAACCCTTTCTTAGCAGAAACGTAAGATTAAGCAATTTCCTAAATTGTGCCAAACGTTGAAGGACTCAAGGGCCCGGGAAGGTTTCAAATTGAGAGTCATGTAGAGATCGTATCAAACTAAAATACCAAATTCAAAAATTACTCTGGCCTAAATGCAATTCTGGAATGAGTGCCAAAAGCGCTTGTTTCTTTCCTCGTGTTCTTTTTGATTCAAATGCTAGCCAAATTAACTTATTTACATTATTCTTTCTTTGGGAGCCTCTGTGGCTTAGGTGGCAGCACGCTGGCCTCTCACCGCAGGGTCCGTGGTTCAAATCCCGGTTACTCCATGTGTGATTTGTGCTGGACAAAGTGGAGGCAGACAGGTTTTCCTCCGGGTGCTCAGGTTTTCCCTGTCAAAATTTCATTCCAGCAACACTCTACACTATCATTTCATTTCATCTGTCATTCATTTAATCATTGCCTCCAAGGAGTGCGACAGGCTTCGGCAGCCGGCACAGTTCATATCCTCGCCATTCATTCCATCGCTGACCCGGTCGGTCGACTGGAAGCAGGCTGTGTATTTTTCACATTATTCTTTCTTTAATGTGTTCCTTGGTTCGATACCATGAGGTGTTTTTGGTTTTATGGAAAATATTTACACCGGAAGTAGTTATAAGGGCTTAAGTGAAACTCTTCATTGACTCACACTAGCGCTCGTAGTGGTAGAAAAGACGAACTGCTAATCTAATCGACCGGATATGGTTGAGTTTCCGGTGAGCAATCAACAGTCTACAACATGTCATCATGCCGGCACTTCGTAAGAAACGTTTAGTGTGACCTTAACGTTTGGAAAAGTGAGGAAAACAGCGACAATTAATTACAAATGCTCTAAGAAAGAAATAGACTAGACCTTCCATGAACACTATGACATTAATAGTACATTATGCAACGAGACTATAATGGCAATAATTAAGACACGAGTATGCTTATAAAACGAGCGTATGCGAGTTTTATAATTTCCATACGAGTGTCGTAATTACCATTATAGGCGAGTTGCATACGACTGTTTATGTTCGACAATAATTATTATAACTATTTTATTCTCGAACATAAATACTGTATTCATAAATATCTGTCGAGATTTCGCCAGTTTAATGTACTGAACAGAACGCATGAGACTCAGAGAATGCCTTGTATTTGACCATGGCCTCCTCGATTACCGTACTATGACACTAGGCCAGGCAGTGAAAATTAAATTAGAAGGCCGTGGAACTCAGTGCATATAAGTATCTAATTGGGCAAACAACTGTTTCTTGAGCCCTGATTGGTGGGAGAAACAGAAATGCTTTTGCCACGTATAAGATCTTCTGTATTTCCCTTCCTTTATAATCATGTTCCAGAAAATCTCAAGGTAGCATCGCAAACAACGATCAGTGCTGCACGCTTCTTGTTCTGTCCGCCATGTTTCTCCAGATGAAACCCAGTCTACGCATGCGTGAGAGCCATAAATCTTATTTAAGTAATTGCGACCCCGAATGGCCTCGTGAAATGCATCGGAGATAATCACGCATTAAATCTCGTATTTAAGTTTAATGGGAATTAACTAAATAATCGTTAGTGAAGAGTTGGTGAAAACGGCCCTAAAACAAATTATAAAAGATTACGAGCCTTAGAGTAGTCGCATATGATGTGTAACATCTGACATAGAAGACACCTTACGTGAAATTGTTGATAGCACTACACCGGTATTTTATATTATTATTGGCACAAATATTAATCTATTGTAAAAGGGAGTGTTTTACAGATATTGTAGTTTATAATACGGAACTCATTTTATTAGATGATTTGTAGCTTCCACCATACTAGCCTAAATAAAGAATACGATATGGATCAACTAGATTAATAGATGCGACACCGCTCGTAACCATAAATTCCTTATAAACAGGTCCTCTTCATTCGCAGACCAACACGTAATGTCATATGGATTCTGTTAAAATGAGTCATATTGATATGATAAATATCGTTTAAAATTATAATCTGGTAGCAAAAATATCTACCCCGTCCGGGATTCGAACCCAAGATCTCTAGATTCGCAGTCATAAGCACTAAACCCACGGCTATTTCGACTACGCAAATTTCGTGCACAAGATGGTGACTTATTTCCACGTTCCAATAATACTGCATTACGGAATTAAGTTTCATTTATATTTTGCTTGTTTCGATAATGTTCCTGCGTGAAATTGAGTTTAAAATGCCTTATGAATAGGCCCTCTTGTGAGTAAAGAGAATGTATTCAGTAATAGTTCATGAAGGCTTGCTCAATTTTCGTATAACCACAACGATTATATTATATTGATGACTGCATTACCGTTCTGTGGGTTAATATTTGAATAGCCATTGTTCAGAAACATAATACTGGCAATGCCGACTACTTACAATGTTTGATATTAAGGCATTTTACTATTTAAATACTGATACGAAGACTTCGAACATGTACCATGTCATTTGTTTCAATCACTTGACACCAGAGTTCGCATGAGCATTTTCCGTTCAGCATGTCATATACATTCCACATGGGCGAGAGTACGTCATGGTATCAATTCCCGACACCACGCGCTCATTGCTTCTCGTACCGCTGCCAGCTGGGTCTTACCACTGATCGCTGGATCGATCGATCGAGCGGGCAGTGGATACTTCCGCTTTCCACCACTGCCAGCTTTACACTTTCGTTCGTTCGATCGAGCGGGCAGTGCATACTTCCGTGTTCCACCACTGCCACCTAGTACACTTCCGTTCGATTGATTGAGCGGGCAGTGCATACTTCCGTTCGATCCACCACTGCCAGCTCGATCGTTCCGATTCACTTCCGTCCCCAATTTTCAAAATCACTCCAACAAAACTATCCAGCGACCGATCGGAAAGATGTTACACATCAATTGAATTAAAATAAGTACGAATAAAAGATCTTCAATAATATTCTGCCCTATAAAGGGTTAAAGTGACGAAATATTGAGCCATTGTGTCTCTCTTCAGTTAAGGATAACTATTAAATTTGAAATGTGTGCAGTGAGTCTCTCAGGTTGTACTACTCATTATCCGGACACGCTGGGGAGGAGATATCAGCCTCATATGTTAAGGGAACAATAAAAACATCCGGAAGGAGCATGCAGGATGGTGCATTGGGGACCAAAGGCACGTCTCTCAGAGGAAGGGCTCACTAATGACGTCCGCCCCGGAAACGTGGTCGCGGTGGACATGGGTGCTGTGCTTCGTCAAGTGCAGCTCCGGACAACCCCCCTTTTAAATGAGTGAGCTATCCGCAGTGAAAGCTGCAAGCAATGGGAGCAATTAGGAACTAAAAGTTTCAACAGCAATGTTGTACATGGTGCAGGAAGATCCAGGCAGAATCTGTGCAGGACCACTTATAAGTTCGGTTGGTTGTTTCCTCAGTTTAGGGGCTGTGGCAACGCTGTCATGTACCCCGTGTACTATGGGGGTGTGTAGAATCTGTCTGATAACCGGTGTTAAATGTGATGGTCGTATTAGAGTGTGTTATCTGTAATTTTAGGTAAGGACTGCAGACAATCGAGCCTCCGTGGCTTAGGCGGCAGCACGCCGGCCTCTCACCGCTGGGTCTGTGGTTCAAATCCCGGTCACTCCATGTGAGGTCTGGGCTGGACAAATCGGAGGCAGACAGGTTTTTCTCCGGGTACTCCGGTTTCCCCCGTCACAATTTCATTCCAGCAGCACTCTCCACTATCATTTCATTTCATCTGTCATTCACTTAATCATTGCCCCAGAGGAGTGCGACAGGCTTCGGCAGCCGGCACAGTTCATATCCTCGCTGCTAGATGGGGGCTTCATTCATTCATTCCATTCACTGACCCGGTCAGTAGAATGGAAGCAGGATGTGGATTTTCATTACTGCAGACAATCAATTTCAAGTACTTTGCTACCAAATGCTACCGTCACCGACACATAGCTGTGACCTTGGCTACTATATGTCACCGCAACTGGCACTTGGCGACGAACGTTGGAACTTAATAGAGCGTTAATGAAATCTAACCTACAAATTTAGCTTCACACAATTCTAGTTAATAGAATGTTATTTTACATGCCATAAATCTATGGCATGTGCCCGCCGGCTTTACTTCCACTCCGAAGGAAGGCATACTGAGGGATTTTTAACGCTTTCAAAAATTCCGACAACTTCGGTCGGGTTTGAACCCGCGATCTTTGGCATAGAAGCTCAGCATGCTACCAACTACGCCAACTACGCCACCGAAGCTGCCCACTCATAAGTTTATCAATTCCATAACTTATTTCTTGCTGTTAAACTCATACAGTACCGTACATTATATGCACATAGTATAAAAGAAAGTCTCCAATCTAGTCCGTCTCTTTGTCTGGGGAGACACAACTCGTGGTGCAGTGACTATCATTCTTGGTTGTCATCACGGTGGTCCGGGTTTGATTCCCAGTTCTGGCAAGAAATTTAATTCTGGTCTGAGGGCTGGAACGTGGAACACAGCCTTCTCAGGCAAAACTGAGAAGAGGTGGGTTCGATTCCCATCTGAGCCACCCTGGAAGTTTTTTTTCCGTGGTTTCTCATTTCTTCTCCTGGAAAATGTCAGGATTGTTCTTTACCTAAATATCCCGTGACTCATGATCGTATGAATAACGGTCACGTATAACTTAAAGCTTCTTTCCTTCCTAACCTAAATAAACGGCCACCTCTATCCCAATCCTCGCCTCAGTAACAAAATATTCACACTGATTCAGACAACACAATAGCATATGTTATTAGAAAAATCTACATGCACCACAGTACACGAGGCTAAATTGACCACGACGTCCCCAAGCGTTTGTATAAATCAACAACAACACACCCAAGTATACGAGCCTAAAATGACCATGACGTCCCCAAGCGTCTGAATGAAACAAATACAACTACAACAACAACACACCCAAGTACACGAAGCTAAAATGACCACAATGTCCCCAAGCGTCTGCATGAAACAACTCAGTTCACGAGACTAAATGACCTCAATACCCAAGTTTCAGGATGAAAGAGTAGTTTTTGTGGTGTTTGAAGCCATATTTTCAGTGTTGCCTTAGTAAACAAGAGTTTAGTGCTTTTCAGTCGGTCAACACGAATGTACCCAAAAGAGATGGGTTATGCCCTAATCCTGAAATAAATTACATGAGATTAATAAAACACTAGGATGACCAGTTTCGATCGTCAAGCGATCATCATCAGATCCAATACACTTAGGCTATAAAATCTATGTTTGAAATACAGGTGAAAATATTTACAATATGTACAATTATTTAGTTGCAGTATTGGTACTGCAACTGTCAGTGTATGCTAAATGCAGTATATATGTTACGTGAAATGCTAAATGGTGATGGCTATCCGGAGATTGTACTTTAGAGAGATTGTATGGTTGTAAACTATGGTTAAACTATACAATTTTAGGCTAACTACTTATCTGATTGTCTTCCGTACTACAGCTATTCGCAGTTTCCGTGCTCACTTGAACTCGCTGTGCGGCCGACTGCGGTGGTTATCTTAACGACTGGTTTTTCCCTGCCTTCCCCCCCTGTCCCTACGTGCTGTGGGGAGTGATCGCGATGTGTTTATGTGAGGTGTTGCCAACCTAGATAAGATGTATGTTATTGAATGAGGTGGATCTACAACTATTAAAGACCGTGGATTAGTCCTCGCCACGCGTGGAGCATAACCCATTCGAACTAAGCGTTGACGGTCTTATGAGGACGTCCCGGCACCTTTAATACTGCCTCTAATATGGGCCTTGGTTTATTGCAGAAGAAAAAGTACATCGTACACCTGATCCAGATAACATTTACCTATTAAAAACCCCCTAATTTCCCCCCTTTTTTTATCTAGCTTGGCTGTGTCGCTAAATTGAGTTTTGTTTCCGACAGGGTGTGTTTTTTAGTAGCGTGAAGAGGGGTGAGCTCTCCATGAACGTGTGTTCATTTAGATTGTTGGGATTGTTTCGTTTGGCTAGGTGTATCTCGATTGCTTCCTTTATGTCAAGAGCTCTGCCTTTCGATTCGTGATGGATTATTTTAAGGTCCGACTCTATGTTGGTAAAGCTATGCCCTGCGTCACACATATGTTCGCACACGGCTGAATGTGTTCCGTATCTTATCGCATTTCTATGTTCATTATAACGTGTGTCTACTCGCCTTCCACTCTGCCCGATGTAATTAGCTTGACAATCGGTGTCTTGGCACGTTATAGAATATACCCCTGACCTTGAATACGGGTCACGTTTATTTAGATTACTATTTAGGAGGTGCCTAGCGGTTGTGTTTTTCGTTGTGAAAGCTATCTTTATGCCTTGCTTTTTGAATAGGTTAGTGATTTTATATGTATTCGCATTCACATAGTTGAAACGCGCAAATTTTTTCTCATTACTGTCCGGTTTGGGAATCGTTTTATCTTTATTTTTATGTTTGGCTATAATTTGATTTATTTTGCTTGGCGAGAAGTTGTTTTCCCTTGCTATTTGCATAATAGTTCTTATTTCCTTATTATAGTTGTCTTTTGACATGGGTATGTTTAAAGCCCTGTGCACCATTGAATTGAAACCCGCTAGTTTGTGCGTACTGGGGTGATTAGACTGATTGTCGATTGCATGCGAGGTTTGTGTTGCTTTCCGGAATATGGAATATGAAAGGTCGTTGTCTTTACGTTCAATAGTTATATCGAGATAATTTATTTTCCGGTCTATTTCGGATTCCTTAGTGAATTTGATAGAATGGTGAAGGCTATTAATGGACTGGAGAATTGTTTCTTCGCTAGTTAGTTCAGTATCGTAGATGCAAATTACATCATCTACGTATCTTTTCCATAATACTATTCCCTTTGTTGAAGTCTTTTCTAAGAACGCATTTTCTAGTGCATTGATGAAGATGTCAGCGATTAACCCACTTAGTGGCGATCCCATTGCTAGGCCTTCTCTCTGTGTGTATATTTTATTGTCGAATTGAAACACGTTTTGGGTGAGAACGACCCTCAGTAATCTCACAATCTCTTCAAACATACCCATGTCAAAAGACAACTATAATAAGGAAATAAGAACTATTATGCAAATAGCAAGGGAAAACAACTTCTCGCCAAGCAAAATAAATCAAATTATAGCCAAACATAAAAATAAAGATAAAACGATTCCCAAACCGGACAGTAATGAGAAAAAATTTGCGCGTTTCAACTATGTGAATGCGAATACATATAAAATCACTAACCTATTCAAAAAGCAAGGCATAAAGATAGCTTTCACAACGAAAAACACAACCGCTAGGCACCTCCTAAATAGTAATCTAAATAAACGTGACCCGTATTCAAGGTCAGGGGTATATTCTATAACGTGCCAAGACACCGATTGTCAAGCTAATTACATCGGGCAGAGTGGAAGGCGAGTAGACACACGTTATAATGAACATAGAAATGCGATAAGATACGGAACACATTCAGCCGTGTGCGAACATATGTGTGACGCAGGGCATAGCTTTACCAACATAGAGTCGGACCTTAAAATAATCCATCACGAATCGAAAGGCAGAGCTCTTGACATAAAGGAAGCAATCGAGATACACCTAGCCAAACGAAACAATCCCAACAATCTAAATGAACACACGTTCATGGAGAGCTCACCCCCCTTCACGCTACTAAAAAACACACCCTGTCGGAAACAAAACTCAATTTAGCGACACAGCCAAGCTAGATAAAAAAAGGGGGGAAATTAGGGGGTTTTTAATAGGTAAATGTTATCTGGATCAGGTGTACGATGTACTTTTTCTTCTGCAATAAACCAAGGCCCATATTAGAGGCAGTATTAAAGGTGCCGGGACGTCCTCATAAGACCGTCAACGCTTAGTTCGAATGGGTTATGCTCCACGCGTGGCGAGGACTAATCCACGGTCTTTAATAGTTGTAGATCCACCTCATTCAATAACATACATCTTATCTAGGTTGGCAACACCTCACATAAACACATCGCGATCACTCCCCACAGCACGTAGGGACAGGGGGGGAAGGCAGGGAAAAACCAGTCGTTAAGATAACCACCGCAGTCGGCCGCACAGCGAGTTCAAGTGAGCACGGAAACTGCGAATAGCTGTAGTACGGAAGACAATCAGATAAGTAGTTAGCCTAAAATTGTATAGTTTAACCATAGTTTACAACCATATAATCTCTCTAAAGTACAATCTCCGGATAGCCATCACCATTTAGCATTTCACGTAATATATATACTGCATTTAGCATACACTGACAGTTGCAGTACCAATACTGCAACTAAATAATTGTACATATTGTAAATATTTTCACCTGTATTTCAAACATAGATTTTATAGCCTAAGTGTATTGGATCTGATGATGATCGCTTGACGATCGAAACTGGTCATCCTAGTGTTTTATTAATCTCATGTAATTTATTTCAGGATTAGGGCATAACCCATCTCTTTTGGGTACATTCGTGTTGACCGACTGAAAAGCACTAAACTCTAGAGTAGTTTTTGTTGTTAATTGATTCAGGGGCGTTCTGACATCGTGGTCATGTAGCCCTGTGCACTTGGGTGTGTGTGTGTGAGTAATTTGTCTGATTACCTATGATATTTTGATGGTAGCATTAGGGTGTGTATTTGAAATTCACATGGATTTGGAAGGAGACGACCATGGCCTTAGTTTACGAACTTACCCGGCATTTTTAATTTTCAAGATGGCTGAGATGGGAATTAAACCTTCCTCTTCTCAGTTTTGCCTCCCGAGACTGAGTGTACCCTAATTTAGCCAGAATTCAAATTTCTTAGCAGAGCCGGGAATTGAACCCGGACCTTCGAGGCGACAGCCAAGTATGCTAGCCACTACACCACGAGGAGGTTCTAGATGAAAGAACAGATCTTGTTCCTCCCCTTCTGTTTACTTCAAGACTTCGTTAAGAATTCTGTAATGATTACATGGGCTGATTTTTCCTTATTTATTCAAGTTTCCTCATGAATAGTTGATTCACGTTTCCTAGAAATGCACATCCAGAATGCTGCGACGGGCAGGGACTTCATAAAATATTAACGATAAAATCGATGAAGCAGGTAGAGATTGCTAAGGGAAATGTATCTACCGGAAAGAAAGCTTCTGCCCTCAAGTGGTACTTACTTGAAGGGGGTCAACGTCTTAATGAATACTAATAGGCCTATGTATTGTCTAATAAATTATGTTTAATCAAATATTTTAAACGTACATGTTTCGGTATGACAATGGTATCTTCATCAGCGTTGATAGTCTAACATGATAAAGTAAAATGGACATCCTCACAAAATTTTTATTTAAAATTGAATGAAAGTTCACATGTAAATTAAAATTTACACACCAGAAAGAAATTGTTACTAAAATGAAGTTCCGAATAATACTGGTGAAGGCTATAAATGATTTTTCTTTAGAAATCTACTGCCTAAGTCACACTACTTAAATTTGGTTTATTAACGCAGTAGAAGACGCTGTTCCCAGATGAATAATGAGGTGAAAGACGTAGTAGTAGAATACGCTGCTTCCAGATGAATAATGAGGTGAAAGACCTAGTGGTAGAATATGCCGCTTCCAGATGGATAATGAGGTGAAAGACGTAGTGGTAGAATACGCCGCTTCCAGATGAATAATGATTAGAAAGACGTAGTGCTAGAATACGCTGCTTCCAGATGAATAATGAGGTGAAAGACGTAGTGGTAGAATACGCCGCTTCCAGATGAATAATGAGGTGAAAGACGTAGTGGTAGAATGCGCCGCATCCAGATGAATAATGAGGTGAAAGACGTAGTGGTAGAATACGCCGCTTCCAGATGAATAATGAGGTGAAAGACGTAGTGGTAGAATGCGCCGCATCCAGATGAATAATGAGGTGAAAGACGTAGTGGTAGAATGCGCCGCATCCAGATGAATAATGAGGTGAAAGACGTAGTGGTAGAATGCGCCGCATCCAGATGAATAATGAGGTGAAAGACGTAGTGGTAGAATACGCCGCATCCAGATGTTAATGAGGTGAAAGACGTAGTGGTAGAATACGCCGCTTCCAGATGAATAATGAGGTGAAAGACGTAGTGGTAGAATGCGCCGCATCCAGATGAATAATGAGGTGAAAGACGTAGTGGTAGAATACGCCGCTTCCAGATGAATAATGAGGTGAAAGACGTAGTGGTAGAATGCGCCGCATCCAGATGAATAATGAGGTGAAAGACGTAGTGGTAGAATACGCCGCTTCCAGATGAATAATGAGGTGAAAGACGTAGTGCTAGAATACGCCGCTTCCAGATGAATAATGAGGTGAAAGACGTAGTAGTAGAATACGCCGCTTCCAGATGAATAATGAGGAGAAAGACGTAGTAGAAGAGGCTGCTTCCAGATGAATGATGAGGCTAAAGACGTAGTAATTAAGACGCAGCTACCAGATGAATAATGAGGTGAAAGACGTAGTGGTAGAAGACGCCGCTTCCAGATGAATAATGAGGTGAAAGACGTAGTGGTAGAAGACGTCCACCTTGGTAAGAAGCAATTAGCTTGACCGCTGCACCACCACGCCCATCATTAGTCTGATGAATCCTGTGTGTCTGTAGTAATGTGTGTATTTGTAACTCAGGTGAGGTTTGGAAAGGAGGCGGCTGTACTCTAGTCATAAGTGAGGAACCATCCCGGTATTTGCCTGGAGTAGAAATAGGAAACCACGGAAAACCACTTCCAGGATAGCTGCGGTAGGAATCGAACCCACCACTTCTCAATGTAGCCTCACGAGGCTGAGTGTATCCCGTTCCAGCCCTCAGGCCAGAATTAAATTTCTTGGCAGAGCGTGGAATCGAATTCGGGCTGCCGCGATACAGCCAATAATGCTAGCCACTACGCAACGAGGCGGATCCTAATCATAAGAAATTATTGACTACCCTTCATTGCATGATTATATTATATTTGAATTGCAGCCAATGACCATAGCTGGGTATTTTAATTGAATGTCCGAAGGCTCCCCAAACAAGTTCAATTTCAAGTAGTTCTAATTTTGGCTACCAGAGTTGCAACTGTCACTGACACCTAGTGGAGAAAATTGGAACTTGATAGAGTGTTTCTAACCAGCCAAATAACTTACAAATAAAGCTACAAATATAGCAGTATCAAAGATAAAACTTCAGTGGAATTGATAGTATTTCGAGTAATCATGTCACTCATGTACTTGTTTTAATAACACAGAAGATCCCTAATTCACATAGAAATTGTAGTCCTTTATTAACGTACTATTTTTTCAATAGATTTAATAATACATTAGGTAGGTTATCCCTCCCTATATTATTCTGCTAAGGTCCCATTCCAGTTTTGTATCGAAAATAAGGTCCCATTAACACCAACCTACACATATGGGGTACCTACAGGTTCAGCATAATCCAATGCGTAAGCGAAACGCACTCACTTACTCTTTAAATGCCTCACAATTAAATACATACCTTAAAACATGTATATTTACAACAAAATAATGAAAGAATGCAACACGGTAACCATGGTAACAGAATCTCATAGGTCCATCTATTTCTGTAAGACGCAATGCAATTCCAATTATTACATTACTGTGAAAGTTTCCAGACGGTTATAAGGTTATCACTGAACCAAATTAAGCTGTAAAATTCATCAATACATACAGTATAATGCGCTTAAGGGGGTCAATGGGCACTCTAGAATTTTTTCACGCAATTTTCACGTGTGAATGTGGTACCAAAGGTCTTTTTCACGCCACTATAAAGGGTCTCCGAAAACCACATTTAAAGTCCCTTAAATTAACGGTGCTGTGATATTCCCAGAAACCTAACTTCGCTCTGATATACCTATAAAGGAATGACAAACCCCTAACATCTGCACCAGTAGCTGAATTGATAAAGTCTGATTATTCATACCAAGGATAAATCGGTCATAGCATTCATGATTGAGATTTTGCTAAGTGTACTCCTTACAACTAGAATATTCGCAGGCGAAGCCGCGACGGGTAATGCTAGTTTATTTAATTATTGTATTCTAATTAGTATTTTTCGTCCGGTATACGGCATGTTTGCTAATTGGCTTGTATAGTTATAAGTGTATGTTACATTTTGTTTCATTAGTTGTTAAGCAAGGTTTAGTTTCTTATTACAAAACTGCAAGCCAGAACATTGTATACGCTACATAAAGGGGCAGTTCTCATTGAATACATTCAAATTCAAATTTTAAATAATTAAAAATCAATACACACTACCAATTGTAGTGGTAGGTTCTTTTACATGCCACAACCCGCGATCTTCGGCATAGCAGTTCAGCGTGCTACCGAGTACGCCACCGAAGCTGTTAGTGCAGAAATTTATAAAACCAAGTAAAAGGAGCATGTTGGCACAGCGATCAATCTGCTTGAAACCAAGTTTTTGCTTGTGGGATTTTCGGGGTGAAATTTCAGTTCTGGTTTGTATTCCACGCAAGGAGGAGGTCCCATGGCATTAAAAGCATGATTAACTGTCATGTAAAACAGCAACCTTCATTCCGTTTAAATTCCTCTAATAGGGTGTACTATATTCACTTGTTTGCCCTAAATGACAGGGTTTCAAAATCCACAAAACTAAACGTTGTTGTTTGAGTCTTCAGTCTTTTGACTGGGTTGATGCAGTTCTCCATAACTTCCTGTCCTGAGCTAATAGTTTCATTTCTACATAGCTACCACACCCTACATCTGAGGCAATCTGTTTAACATATTCTAATCTTGGTCTACCCAGACAGTTCTTGTCCTCGACTCTTCCTTCCATAACTAAACTTGCTATTCCTGAATGTCTTAGTACGTGCCCTACCAACTTATCTCTACTCTTCATTAGTAGTCGCCAAAAACATCTCTCCTCTCCCACTAGTCTTGTAACCCTATCTACCCATCTGATCTTCATCATTCTCCTGTAACACCACATTTCAAACGCTTCAATTCTACTCTTTTCTGCTGCACCTATGGTCCGAGTTTCACTTCCATATAGCGCCACGCTCCAGACAAAGGCTTTCAAAAATGACTTCCTAATACCTAAATCTATATTCGATGTCAACAGATTCCTTTTTTGTAGAAATGCTTTCCTTGCCTGAGCCAACCTACTTTGCATATCCTCTTTGCTTCGTCCATCACTGGTTATTTTGCCTTTAATGACAGGGTTTCAAAATCCACAAAACTAAACGTGAAGTTCACAATTCTAATAATACTGCTTTTCTTCTTTAGGACGTCGTCCCGGGATGGAGGTTGACGATCCGTGGTGTTACGGCTGTGAGTTTGTTTCGTCGCCTCGCCGCGTGAGTCACAGCCGCCCCAGGGCTATGTTCTGTCTCTGTGTGTTACCTGCGCCTTACGCAACAGAGCTACGAGGACAAAAGGGATGATCCAGAAGATTCGCGACCCAGCTAGTGATGGAAATCTCGAGAAGCCGTAAATCCTGGACGGGTCTAGAAGTATTCATTGAGTCACCAGCCTGCTATATAAGAGCGACCTGGCCAGCGAGGTAGACAGTGTTTTGAGCTAGTGCGTGTTTTTACCTGAGCGACAGTAGTGTGGCGACTTGACGTGCGAAGTTACGAAACCCGAGTGAAGCTGATTCTCCAGACAGCGAGGCAGTGTGAATCATACGGAGGGACTGAGTTATTGAGGAGTGTGTACTTACCTAGTGCGACAGAGATATTGGGGGTAAATTGTGAAACGCATTGGGCTGTTCCCTAGCCAGTGGACAGCGAAGCAGTGTGTAGTGGTGAGTGACTGGCTATCGTAAATAACGGTAGTTTGTGTACTCAAGGGAGTGTACAGGTATTTCGGTGAGTGACAGACTGGCTAGACACAGGTCAGCCTAATTAGTGAACGGACAGCTGCTCGAGAGTGTGAAAGGGAAGTGTTCCCAGTCAGACAGGAACTAGAGTGAGATACTAATTGCTTGTATCTGTTTATTGTGCGGTGTACTGTAACTTGCTAGGACCTGCAATAAAATTACTATTTCTTTAAAAGGACCATTGTTTTGTGCTTCTACCCACCGTAATCCAGTTAACAAAAGTGCCACAAGGGATGGAACATTGCAGTATCTTGACATTGCTGCATGAAAGGCCTCTTTTGATGTGCAACAATGCCATCTTCAGATATCCTTCAGCCACGAGTTCCTTCGTCTTTCAATATACATTTTTCCATGAATTTTCCCTTGAATAATTAGTTGTAGTAACTAGTATATTTCACCTCTCATTACATGACCCAAGTTTCTCGTGTTTCGTAATTCTGATTTTAGTAAGCGAAAATTGCGTTGTCTTTCACGGCTTGATCACGAGATATCAATCAGTAGGCTATTGTAAACACATATTTCTTATTAGGGACTGACTGATATTTGATGGCACAGAGAATGATATAAATCAGAAGGTTATTTACAGCCAGCCAGAATACTTTCTTGGCGCCCATAAACTCTCGCATCTTAGTGCAGAGACATGTTTGCTTATTTCGTCTCCAAGATATTTTTCATTAGCCGCCTACATCGGGCGGGCGAATTATCCACTTCGAGGCGTCTACAGCATTCATCTTATTTGAAGTCGAACGTACGCAGTACACACACATTCTCCATCTGTATCTAAAAGAGAAAAAATCCATTTTGCAGATGACTGCCGTCGTCTTAGCTTTCATCTGATAAGAAAAGCCTTATCAAACGACTTCCGAATGGATAAACGCTACAGCGGAGTTTGAATTGTTTTTCTATTATTACGCCAAGTGCATATTTATTGTTCCTTGACCATCTCATAAGTTAAACAAGAAGTTCCGTGAAGAACTATACAGCCTACTTTTCATGCCAATGATTATTCTACAGTATATGAACCTATCTAGAATAATGACGAAATTAAGTTGGTAATATCGAAATATCTAATTAGTTCAAAATATACCTGGTAAAATGTAGCCTAATAGAGCACTACAGTTGGCAGCCCTGGTGACTGAATATATTCTTAGTTCCATCTCTTAAGGTACAGAATACAAAATTTGGTTGAAGTCCAATGGACGTTACATGCAGTTAGACACTGGATCTATCAGCACGCGTAAAAGCATGTTGCCAACAATACCATGCGTGTGCTGGTCAGAAATAATCTGAAATATTATGATATCTGTTGTGCCAATTTTGGATGAAATCCGTTTGTTAGTATAGAAGTTACATGTATTTTAAAATTGGACATATCAGCAGGCATAGAATCATGTTGGCAGCACTGCCTTGTATTAATTACTCCAAATTAATCTAGAATGTCAGGTGCTATACGTGTGCAATGTATAGAGCTGTTGGCTTGCATACTTTCTGATATATTGATATTAGGGTAAAAAAAATATAGACAGCATTTATTAAGAGTTGGCAGCCCTGATTGCTCTTAACAATACTTATAGTCATATCTGTTATGGTACACATAGCACATACGAAATTTGGTTGAACTCCAACTGATAGTATAGAAGTTACATGTATTTAAATATTGGTACTATCAGCAGGCTTATAATCATGTTGGTAGAACTGACGTATATAAGTTACTCCATATTAATCTAAAATGTCAGAATATACGTGTGCATAGTTTAAAGCTGTTGGCTTGCATACTTTCTGATATATAGGTATTTGGATTAAAAAAAGAGAGAGAAATTATTAACAGTTGGCAGCCCTGGTGGCTCTTAAGAATACGTTCAGTCATATCTGTTTATGTACAGATATTACATACAAGATTTGGTTGAAATCCAATTGATAGTGTAGAAGTTATATGCATTTAAACATTGGACCTATCAGAAGGGTTAAAATTATTTTGGCAACACTGTCATAGCTGGCCTCCTGGAAATTAAACTGAAATAGTATTATCTACATGTGTGCCAATTTTGAAAAAGCTCCCATGCATACCTTGCAAGATATCCAACATGGAGCTCAAATTTCTAGTGCGTTTTTTCAGCAGTTGGTAGCCCTGACATCATTTTCAAATATGGACGTGAGATATTCCGGTGCACATCTTTACTCATACTAAATTTGGTTTTGATTGCTGCAGCCGTTTAGGAGTTGATAGGGGGGGACACACACACAGCCAGCCAGACAGACAGACAGACACACATTTTCCCTGATCGATCTCATAAGTCTACTTTTTCCTCATTTTTGCAAAATGTGAAAAGTAGGCTAATTATTCATCGTTTATTCATTTTTGACTGTTTTGTCTTTCATTGTCCTGTCTAGTCTGCAATCCTCCACGATCCCCTTTAATAAAACTCTGCGTGGATGCAGTTATCTGCGGATAAACCTGCGGATATCCGCAAAATATTTTACCATTCAGATATAGATTGCATGGCTGTGCGGATAGCGGATATGCTGCAGATAATGTTTGGAGTAAATTTGTGGATAGTTTTTAGAATACAATCATAACGTTTTGTATATAGGCCTACTCTAGATCCGGATGTTTATGACATAGCATTTTTTTTTCCTTTTATGTTTTTTTTTCATGACAAATGTAAGATTTACTCTAATCTCATTCAAATTATGCCATTAAGCGTAATTAACACTCCGAACTGAAAAGGGTTGCAATTCTGGCTGCATAACATTCAATTTTAATATAGCACATGACATAAATAACCTAGGGGAACGACTTTCTCCTCAAATATCAAAATGTGTTGCTTTAATTAAAATGAAATTCCACAGCCTGCTTCCAGTCTCCGACCGGGTCAGGAATGGAATGAATGAAGCCCCCATCTAGCGGCGAGGATATGAACTGTGCTGGCTGCCGAAGCCTGTCGCACTCCTCTGGGGCAATGATTACATGAATGACAGATGAAATGAAATGATAGTGGAGAGTGTTGCTGGAATGAAATTTTGACAGGGAAAACCGGAGTACCCGGAGAAAAACCTGTCTGCCTCCGTTTTGTCCAGCACAGATCTCACATGGAGTGACCGGGATTTGAACCACGGACCCAGCGGTGAGAGGCCGGCGTGCTGCCGCCTAAGCCACGGAGGCTTTGTTGCTTTAATACTTTATCTAATTAAAAATATTATATAGAATCGGATAAAAGTTGTGCGGATGCGGATAACGTTTTGTTTATCCGAATAGGTCTCTAGTCTACCTGTTAAAAGTCGATATTCCAACCACTTTTTCTTCTAGACTGGGTGCGTTGCTCAGCGGTAACGTTTTCCCAAGGTTGCAGGATTAAATTCTGGCGTAGTCAGTTGCCATTTGAGGGTGCGTAAATGTGAGGGTGCCGTGTCAGTAGATTTACTGGCATGTTAAAGATCCTCTTTGGGGAAAAAGTCCGCCACCCCGGCGTCTCTAAAAGCCTCAGAGGGACGTAAGACCAACAACATTATTATTATTATACCGACAGTAGTGGCTGCGCGGGCTAAAGCGCTGCGTTAGGTCAAGGGGCCAAGCTCTCTGCTGACTCGGTAGACGCGTGGGTTCGAGCCCCACCGTCGGCTGTCCTTGAAATGGTTTTCCGTGGTTTCCCATTTTCAACACCAGGCAAATGCTGGGACAGTACCTTCTGACAGGCCACGGCCGCTTCCTTCCACATCCTTGCCCAGTTTCATTCATCTTCATCAATTCCATCTCTCATCCCGGCGCGCAGGTCGCCCACGGGCGTCGACTAGAAAGACCTGCACTCGGCCTCTCAGGAGGCTAAAGACAAAAAAAAAAAATTATTATTATTATTATTATTATTATTTTGCTTCTACACTTCTCGCCTTGAAGTCGTTAAACACTTCATGGAACCATTGCTTCCTGCGTCTACCTCTGCTTCTCTATAGCCAAGTTTTGTGTGTGTACTGTAAACTCGAGGTAGAATACAAAAGATCGATTAGCCTACTACGTTCTGAGGTCTCGGGGTACGTATAGAGACTTGGATTCCAAAGTTGGGTCAAAAAATTCTTGGGCTCGATTCCCTGCTCTGTCAAAAGGGTGTGGAATGCTTCTGTGACTGCGTAATGAAAGGAGCGAAGTACATTGATAAATCGACAAAATAATTATTCGACCAACCAATTAATCGATTAAACGACTAATCGATTAATTGCACAATCGATTAATCATTATTTGAATTATCGATCTTTTCCGCTTCGATTAATCGATTAAAAGTACCAACCCTAGTCTTTCCAGTTATCCAGGATCACAACATCAATGGGGTTGGAAGTCCTCTCCAAATTGCGACTGTGGAGAAGAGAAGCGGACTATAGAGTAGATCCCATAACGCTTGATTGTAGTGATAGAAACCATTTTTCAGTGTTGCCTAATTCTAATAAAGAAAGCTTTTCAGTCGGTAAACACGAATTGTGACCAATTACATTAGGCAGGAAACAAATAATTACATACCCTACAAACTAACACGCTTTTTTTAATTCAATTACCTACTTAATTGGATGACATGTGACATGCTTCAAACATCACGCGTCCCGCCAAATGTAATTGGGCACAATTCGTGTTGACTGACTGAAAATATTTCTTTATTAACGCTTGATTTTCCCCTCAGAGCCTTCAGTGGTACACTAGATGATCTACACAGGCTACCTCAGGAGGAGGCGGCTTCAGTGGCGTACTTAGTAGCATTCTGAGCTTCTACACTCAAGGTCACGGGTTCAAACCCAGACGAAGTCGTCGGATTTTTTAAGAGCGTTAAAAATCCCTCAGTATGCCTTCCTTTGGAGGGGAAGTAAAGCTGGCGGTCCCATGTCATAGATTTATAGCATGAAAAATAACCTTCCACTACCTACACTTGTGTGAAGCCAAAATTTGTAGGTTAGTTTGGTAACGCTTTCCAACGTTCGCCACCAGGTGCTGACTTCGATGTCATCTTCAAGCTAGGTGTCGTGGACGTTAGCATATGGTATCAAAAGTAGGATAACACACACTAATACAGCCATCAAAATATTAACACCGGTTATCAGACAGATTCAACACCCACCCAAAGTAAACGGGGCTACATGACCGCGTTGTCGCAGCCCCTAAACTAAGGAACCAACCGACTACCTCAAGAGGCTGTTGACTGGCTTTTCCATTTTGATCTGCAGCTGTAAATTAATCATTTCAGACTACGAACTTGAGATTATGCATTACTGTATATATTTGTAAATAGCTGTGTATCACTTCATCATACGATAAATAAATAATATATAGCCCTACACAGTCTTTATGTAATTCTAAGAACAGTCTTCATGGTATGATTCCAATTGCCGAGAGACCAAATGGCCACTTTGTTTATATCTCACATCTGGTTCACTTTAGCGGCTAGTTTCGTGTTTATTGATATTTCAGGCGTGGGATGTTTTAAGGCAATGGCAATGGTATGCCAGCTATTTATTTTTATGAGGCAAATACATTAACCATATTGGATTTAGCTTGGTTCTACGAACTAACTTCATTAATTTATTAAATTGTTGACACCTGCTAATACTCAATATGGTCTCTTCTTTATTGGAACATGGTTTCGTTCCTTCATTGGGACCTTCTTCAGCTAGTTTTTTGGCCTAACAATCGAAGTATCTCTACTTAGTATAAAACTAAGTTCCCGATTCTTGGATGTCACGGGTAATCTAGATAAGCACTGGATGGATTTTGAAGCGGTTTTCACCATTCTGTAAAGGATATCTTGAGGAATATTTCTGTAGAAAATTATTTATTTATGATCGAAGGAAGTCAAGCAGTAACGATTTCAGTGAACAAGTTGAAAAAGACACCTGGCGTCCGTGCGCTTTTTAAGCTTACGCTGGGCAAACCATTAAAAATATCAATATACTATGAGTGTAAGAATTTGTCAGCAAGAAAAGTTCTACAAAAAAGCCGCGAGAGCATATCCCTATCGCCCACTATAAGTGTTTTTACGTTTTCATTTCTTCCAACAATCTCCATTCAATTACTGAGGCAACAGTTTAAAAGCTAGCTATGGGCGAGCCTATCACCCCAGTTACAGTCTAGCTAGTGGACAAGCCTATTACTGCCAGATACAGCCAGCAGCAAACTGTCGAGTCGTGTTGAGTTGTCTTTAGAGAAGAGTGGTTGTGATTGGAGTTTCCCTGGTAGTGTAATTCGGCTTTACTTCATTTCACCTGTGAACTTTTCGTTCCGAATAATACACAGTCAAGTTCAGATCGGATGGAAGGGGGATTTGTGTTTCATGCACCTCGCCATTCTTAAATTACGTCTGACAAGAATCGTTGCACATGCATCTCCATTATAATATAATTAATAGTCCAGTCAGTGATTTTTACCCATCATGCCGAGACGGAAACCGGATAGAGGTCCTAGTTCATTGTCATCGCGTAATGCATTCATAACTGTTCCTGGGCTAAGCCGGGGCGGGTTGCTAGTATGAAATAAACATGAAATTTTTGGACCAAACGACATTGACAAGATAATTAAAAACGCTAAGACAGTTTCAAATACGTTTAAAATTTTCTTTGATAGCCTATTGCCATCCATTCTGTATACGTGACCATAAAATTTCAATCTCCGTTTACTGATGGAATCTGAGTTTTCTTTCCAACATTTTAATAGATTTCGTGTAGCACCCTTTTCACCTCAACCCCATTTTCATACTTTGGTTCCAAAATTATTTTGAGGGTTTTCTCTCTTGTTTCTTCTTCTTCCGCCTCGTTGCGTAGTGACTAGTCACCATGGAGGCCCAGATTTGATTCCCGGCTCTGCCAAGAGATTTAATTCTGGCCTGGAACGGGGTACAATCAGCCTCGTGAGGCTAAACTTTGAAGAGGAAGTTTCGATTCTCCCCTCAAGTCATTCTAGAAGTGTGTTTTCATGACTTCCCACTCCTACTCCATGCCTATGCCGGGAAGGTTCCTAATTTACGGCCATGGCCACTTCCTTCCCAATCCTCATCCGAATTACAACTACACACGCTAATACAGCCCTCACAATAACACAGGTTATCAGACCACGATGTCGCAAAGCCCCTAAACCAATCAACAAGAACAACAACTCTTCTCCTTTTAATAATAATTATTATTCTAAAATGTTGTTAATTCATTGTAGGGATTTGATAATTAGACCCTTGCACTTGGGTGTGTGTGAATTTGTTTGTTAACCTGTGGTTCAGTGGTGACTTTAGTAGTGTGTGTAACTGTAATTGTTAGAGTTTGGGACTTGAAATAAAGTACAATTCCGGCATTTTCATGGAGGGAGTGTGGAGAAAACAGGGAAGAAACCACACTCAGGATAGCCGCTGTCAGCGCCGAGATTCGAACCTCCGAACTCTGGACTTGCTGCAGCTCCTCTTTGCGGCCATAGAGAGCGATTTAGGATGATGGTGATAATTGTTGTTTTAAGGGGCCTAACATCTAGGTTATCGGCCCCAAATGGTTTGGGTGATGGCGAAAGATGAGATGAGAATGAAAACTATTACTATTATTAATCGTATGGCAATTACACATCACTTTTTGGAACACAGAGAAAATATAACCATAATTTACAAATTTCCAGACATATTATTTACATAGTTTAACACATTTGCTGTAGAAAACAAAAAGTCAAAGTGGTTTCCAGGATATAAGTTCTGAGGGCACTCTTCAACTATATGCTTGATGGTCTGACACTGGAAGCCACACGTGCACTCTGGAGAGGTGATCTTTCCCCATTTGTATAGTAGATCACCACATCTCCCATGGTTGGTGCGTATCCTGTTCAGTGTACACCATGTCCTACGGGGCAGATCAAGTTCCCATGGATTGTTGTTACTATGGAGAAAACTATGTAGCTCTGGTGGAGTGTTTGTGTACCAATTTTCTGCCCAGGCTTCATGAAGATTGAAGTTATGGTCTGCCAGGTTGTTGGCTGTTCTGATTGCAGGGTGTCTGGAGCGGAGTCTATTGATTTGGATTGCAGGTATGTCCTCATGGATTGGCAGCTGTTGGTTGTTGCAGATTTTGTTAAATTCTCTCAGGAGGATATTCTTTCTTCTCAGCGTAGGAGGTGGAATACGGCTCAGGACAGGTAGCCAGAAAACTGGTGTGGACTAGATTGTACCAGTAATTATCCGCATAGTTTGGTTTAGTTTTACATCTACTAGCTTCGTGTGACTACTGTTTAGCCAAACAGGGCTGCAATATTCTGCTGCTGAGTATACAAGACCTAGGGCAGTTGATCGGAGGGTAGACGCAGTGGAACCCCATGTTGTACCACACAGTTTTTGTAGGATGTTATTTCTTGACCTCAATTTGGCTGCAGTGTTTGTTAGATGTTGTTTAAATGACAGTGTTCTGTCAAGTGTCACTCCAAGGTACTTTGGGTATTTGTTATGAATCACACGTTTTCCATCAAAATGAAAACTATAACTAGTACTAACTACAAACTTACATAGCCTACTAGAAGAAGAAATGGTAAACAAATAAAGGATAAGGCAAATAAAGGACAGGAAGAAAAGAAATGCCCTCAACCCTCGAAGAATGAGGATTGAGGGACTTGGAAGGAAGGAGGGCCATGAAAGGCAGATAGGAAAGGGGGGGGGGGGAAGGAGAGGACCCACCCCAAAGTCAGATGAAAAAGGGGACAAAACGGACCCAGGTCAGGAGTTCCTCGGGGTCGCCAACTTCCAAACTCACCAGCCGTAAGCCCTCGAGGATGTAACACTATCCAGGGTGCACCAGAAGTGGTGGGGCTACACACACCCTGCCTCCTTGGGGGCCTTGAGCAGAAGGCAGGAGATAACATAAAAAGAAAGCTGACCCCTCGAAGAATGAGGGTATCAGGAAAGATGAGACAAGGGCCAATTAAGGCACGAAAGGAAAAGACTCCCTTGGCCTCGGATACCTTAATACCATCGGGGTCAGAAGAGAACAAGAGTGGACCAAGAGAGGTCGACAGGAAAGAAGACGGAGAGGAGCCCGGCACAAGTAAGTGGAAGCAATGCCGGACTCAGCTGGGGTCCCGTGATCACCAACCCACGTCCCACTAGATGTGAGCCCTAGGGGAAAGAACGATTTAAGACGCATGGCTACACGGAGGGGTTTCTAAAAATGCAGACTTAAATAAGCCTTGGCTTGAATTAGTCTTTCATTTAATTTATTCTTGAATGTTTCTGACCAATGCTTTTTTTACTAAATTCTGAGGACACTAAGCCACTACCTCGAGGTCCACGTCCATAGTTACAGAAGTGTCCGTCAGAACATTAAAACCTCCAGTGGAACATATTAAAAGCTTTTTTTTAATGGACAAATCGAGGAGAAGTATCCCATTTAGAATCAATCAATAGTTGGTGCTATCTGCTATAAATGGTTGGTGGGGGCGGGGGGTCGATACAAGGCTTGTGCTGTTACGACATGTCACTATTCCACCCACACCTCACACACCTGCCAACAGGATACACAGTTCTCAGGCTCATGTCAACGTACTGTACACGACTGACATCAGCCAAAAGTCACTCATCCGAAAATTAACTCCCTAATCTGCATATGAACGTGCGGGCTCACAGATAAGGAGGTTTGGACAACGCACTACGTTACATATGCTTCTCTTGGAAGTTCACCATATCGAGTGTTCAAATATAAACGGTCATTCCTGCCAGTGCACCAAGGTTGGTAGCAATGGTGGTTTGTGATAAGGTTGCTGCGTTGCACAAAAACAAATATTTATCAGCGGTAAAAGAAAATTTTAAATCTAAATTTAGAGCCAAATACTAAGCATTTTATATATATTTTTTCTTATAAGCATAGACTAAGGATGGATAGTTTTGGCCTTAAATAACCAAAAAGGAAAGAGGAAAAGTTATGGCGTACAATCAAAACCCAGATTCAAGTTTTTTTTGGCTTGCCACGGTGGGTGAGCGGTTATCGTGTTGGTCTACCAACCCCCATGCTTGCAGGTTCGCTCCTGGCCATGGTAAGTGATTTTTTTGAAAGGCGACAAAAATCACGATACTCATGTCATACGTTGTTGGCATGTTAAATAACTCATTTGAATTCAGTAGGCCGTGTTATTAATGACAAAAAATTCCTCCTTTCTCTACTAGAAAGCGCTAAAGCGTCAAGGAGATTAGATGACTTTCATAGCGCTCCAAGGAACAACAACAACAAAAACGACATGCAAGCTGCCCTCTGGGCGTTAAATAACAAAGCTTGTGCATGGCATCCGAGGCCATACGATATTATATTATTATTATATTATCATTAACAAGCTTTGCAGCAGAACCAATGCTCACACGATTCTTGACTGTCACCGCGGAGGCCCGGGTGTGATTCCCGGCTCTGTCAAGAAATTAATTTCTAGTCTGTGGGCTGGAACGGGATATACACAGCCTCGTTACGCAAAAGTGAGAAGAGGCGGGTTCGATTCACACCTTAGCCATCTTGGAGGTGGTTTTGCGTGGTTTCCTCATTTCTACTCCAGGTGAATGCCAGGATGGTTCCTAACTTAAGGCAACGGCCGCCTCCTTCCCAATCCTCATCTGAATTACAAATACACACAATAATACTGCACGGGTCCAAGCTGCGTGAACCTGAGAGGACTGTGGATCGCGGACTATGAGAAGTGATGGTGACGATTGATGAGGATTCCCGGTCCGTGCTTAGTAACAGAACCAAATACATTGGTCGGTAACTCACTCACTCATTCACAACACCACAGTGGTTTGAGCAAAGGCCCTAGCTTAGCATTATTGGAATGGACAGGAATACCAGATAACATGGTGAGCTGTTGACAGGCCCTTCTCTTCTCGCCTGACCCTTCGCTGCCCCCTTCCCTCACCCCGCAAGTTCACAGAGTTTGGACCCGAGCAGTACAGCCTACAAACGAAAAAGTTAACATCGATTCATTCCTCATAACATTTCGCGAAATGTCTTTCAAATTAGATAATTTAATCAATATATTGCAGGAGCCTCCGTGGCTTAGGCGGCAGCACGCCGGCCTCTCACCGCTGGTTCCGTGGTTCAAATCCCGGTCACTCCATGTGAGATCTGTGCTGGACAAAACGGAGGCTGACAGGTTTTTCTCCGGGTACTCCGGTTTTCCCTGTCAAAATTTCATTCCAGCAACACTCTCCGCTATCATTTCATTTCATCTGTCATTCATTTAATCATTGCCCCAGAGGAGTGCGTCAGGCCTCGGCAGCCGGCACAGTTCATATCCTCGCCGCTAGATGGGGGCTTCATTCATTCCATACCTGACCCGGTCGGAGACTGGAAGCAGGCTGTGGATTTTCATTTCAATCAATATATTGCATTATCTTCCATGATCACTACTATGGAAACCAACGCATTCATTAACACGTATGTATGTATGTATTCTTTATTGTCAGACAGATAAGCTCCACTAGTGACAATATAATAATTAACAATACAATTTCCAAGTACAGTCGAACTTCGATAACTCGAAGTTGGATAACTCGAAGATTTTCTCCGGTCCCTTGAACTTACTATACTGACAATGCCAAAACATCGTGGATAACTCGAAGTTTTTTATCATTTTAAATGATCTTGTCGATTTCGTCGTTACGCTGGGGTCTGCCGTTATGTTACGGTGACGGGACGAAATGTACCCAGATGCACTGAGGTGTGTGACGTCATAGTACCGCTTGGTGCATGTGTTCCCCGACAATCTCTACTTCGTTAGTATAAGACAAAAATCCCCGATTCTTGGATGTCACGGGTAATCTCGAGAACCACTGGATGGATTTTGATGCGGTTTTCACCATTCTGTAAAGGATATTTCGAGGAAAGATTCTGTAGAAAATAATTAATGTATGATCGAAGGAAGCCAAGCAGTAACGATTTCAGTGAAAAAGTCGAAAACAAACATGGCGACCGTGCGCTTCTTAAGCTTACGCTGGGCAAACCGTTAAACATATCAATATACTATGAGCGTAAGAATTGGTCAGCATGAAAAGTTCTACAAAAAAGTCCGTGAGAGCATATCTCTATCTTCAATACATTGCCCACTACACAGTAAGTGTGTTTTGACTGGATGGAAGGGGAACGTCCCCGCGCGCTTGATCTTGCTTTGGCCTTGGTTTGCACTTGCCGTTCGCGAGTAATTTGAAACAAGGTAAAGTATTATAAAGCAAGATAAGTATTATGCAGATAATTTTCTAACATGTCAAGAGTCTTTGGCTTCGAGCGAAGCGAGAAGCCTCCAGCTTTTCTAGCATTTTTCAGCATTTGTAGCATTTAAAATGATACAAAGTCTAGTCTTTCAGACTGACTGTCACTTTTTTGGATAACTCGAAGTTTTGGTTCCGGAAGTTATAAAGATTTGTTTTGCTGAAACAGGTTTTGTCAGTTTCAAGCCCAGTGCCAGTATGATTTTCGGTTCAGCTCAAGGTCAGTAAGCGCATCTCTCATTCTCTCTCGCTTTATCACTTTCGCCCTCTTGCTTCGACAACGCCTCGAAAGGGAAGCAGACTTCGTAGGTCAATTTCGGTATTCGTGGACGATCGGTAAAGTTCGGATAGCGTTTCTTCCCCTACCCTGCTCCGTCAGTGTGCGGCGAGTCTTCGATCCGGTAGCATCGTGTCTTAACAGGCAAGTGAGCGTTTGGTTACAATCACAGCAAATGAGCCGGATTTAAGTGCAAATTTCTTTGTAGGTTACCATGTCTCTTTCAAAACCAAGTCGCTCAACATCGGGCTCAAAGCTGAAGACACTGACGCTAGCTGAGAAGATTAAAGTCATCGAGGAACGTCAGAACGTTGAAATGAAGTGATTTTTTTAAAACTACAGTATATCTATATAGTTTATTTATATTAAAGTTAGACGTAAGAACTCTATTTATGAGCTGAAACCGAAAACCTTTCTTTTGTTTTTGATTAGAGTATTTAAGACTGATTTCGTTAATTTTTACTTCATTTCAAGTGCAGTATTATTTTCTTAAGAAAAAGGTACTGTAATTTCATTTAAAATGTAATTAAAAAGCATCAAATAAAATAATTTGATGTTTTAAAGGGTCGTTTCCCATTATTATACACCTTCCCCCCTCCCAAACGACCGTTTTGGGCAACTCGAATTCGTGGATAACTCGAAGTTTCTTCGGTCCCTTGAGCTTCGAGTTATCCACGTTCGACTGTATAAACAAAACAACAAACACGAACAAAAATAGAAATACACTAGTATAATCAACAACCACAACCATACAGTCACGCATTCAAACATCCAATCTCTAGCATTCATTCATTCAGTCCTTTTGTACAATAAACATTAAAATATAACATAAATATCAACGCGACATTATTTATTTATTTATTTATTTCTTGACGGTACACAACAGGGCTCAGTGTGCGCCCCAATAACAGTGCACCTACACAGTAAAATACACTTTCTGATATTTCTACATTAAGTATTAATATCTAAATGTAATTATTAAAACTAGAATGTTAACACAGAATGAAATGCATAGTAGTAAAAAGCTTAATCTAAAGGTAATATAAAAACTAAATCTAAATTTTACCTAATGTCAAATATAGAAGAATTGCTGAGTTTTATATAAAAAGCAGGTTTTGAAATTATTACATCGTAAACTAAAAGGTAACATTGATAACTTGGGTACAGGCCTTTCCACATATATACATTGTTGATTCTGTTTTGTGTGATAATTTTATTTCAAGTATGAATTAGAGTGACTGGGTTATAATTTCCAAGAACGGTCTAATTGAGAGACAGAAATCTAGTTTCCAGTTGACACGAACCGCATCGTTGTAAATACTGCAAAGCCTCCATACAGGTGAATTATTATGTGAAGTAGTATTGGTTATATCATTTTTGAATGTTATAGTTGATCTTGTAGTAAAGCGAGGGATGTTCCGTTGAAGACCAACAGCTTCATTATTACAACATTTACAATTTTCATTGAAGAAAGGAATAAATTCATTAAATTTCCAAACTATGCTCCCCTCAGCAAAGAGCTTTATTTTACCTTATGAAAACCCATCTCAAGATAATTATTTAAGTCATAAAATCTATTTATGAAAATGTTTTACTCTCACCGAAGCCTCCGTGGCTTAGGCGGCAGCACGCCGGCCTCTCACCGCTGGGTCCGTGGTTCAAATCCCGGTCACTCCATGTGAGATCTGTGCTGGACAAAACGGAGGCAGACAGGTTTTTCTCCGGGTACTCCGGTTTTCCCTGTCAAAATTTCATTCCAGCAACACTCTCCACTATCATTTCATTTCATCTGTCATTCATTTAATCATTGCCCCGGAGGAGTGCGTCAGGCCTCGGCAGCCGGCACAGTTCATATCCTCGCCGCTAGATGGGGGCTTCATTCATTCCATTCCTGACCCGGTCGGAGACTGGAAGCAGGCTGTGGATTTTCATTTTACTCTCACCAGATATTTTAAATTTTTCCGAAAATTAACTTAGAGTATCATCAATTTAAAGCCCACATTGTTACAGATTTGTTTTTGAATCCTTTATACGGAACATTTTTATCAAAGGAAAGGAAAACCCAAGTTAAATATTGATTCAATAACTTTGCACGTAATTCAACTAGTTTTGATTTATTTTGGAAAATAATTACTGAAGAGTGGCCAAAACTGGTTTAATGTATATTATTTTCATTATTTACTGACTAAGATGTATTAAATTTAATAAATACTTATATTATTTTATTTCAGACTAGCTGTACCCGGCATGCGTTGCAATGCCAATCAAAAAAAGTGTTGGCGTTGTAACTTGATTTGTTGAAGCGCTTTTGAACACAAAATATTTTTATTTCTTTTTCCATTAACTGACTTTAAACTTTTGTGAAATGGATTTACTAATTGAGAAACATTCGTAGGATTGTGCACTACAACTCAACAAAGTTTCATCGCAATCTCCACCCAATCTAATTGGGCAGTTTTGTGTTGACCGATTTCGAATAAGGAATAAATTATTTACGTATATTTTTTTCAGGTCGAGTTTTATATTTCATAATTAAACAAACATATAGTTGTCCAACTAATAAACCAATCAATTAATGTTAATTAGGTAACACTGGAATTGATTGCAAAGCGTTCTATGAAACCGCGGAAAATCAAAGAACGGCCGACTGTGGGGGTTAGAACACACCTTTTATCGATTTCGGAGATAGCCTCGTGCTTATGTTTACTGCCATTTGTAAATTTTGAATGGTTGGTGTTGGACATTTTGCCAGTGCTGTATAATTATCAACGCTGTTGTTTTGTCTTTACTCGTGTTAGTGTACGCGACATGAGTCAAAGCACTCAGTTTATAGCTAGCATTATGTTACACAAACATTGTGTAGTGTGAAATTTCATACACCAGAGATATCTTGATCGTGAATCCAAAGCTAATAATTTCAAAGGTGTACATTTACTTCCAGTAATCCCTTTTGATGTACAGTAGTATCTCTTGACCATACTCTAGTGTTTGTGGTAGACCTGTTATTCGATAATCAATGTCAGCGGATATTCACTACCAAAAATAGTATTCGAGCTGCTATGGCGTCATTTCAACCTACAACGTGGCAGTAATGTCAAAGTCAGCCACCAGTAGCTTCCTTGTGCACTGGCACGGAGGAGGTCCGCTATTTTATTCAGATGTAAGATCCACCCACTCATACCTGATGAGAAGGAAGCCGTACCTGTGGACTCGTATTCATCGTATTACCCTTTCACGAATTGATTGCCGGCGGTCGAGATGGGAACTATTCTTTGTTTACTTGTGTCACATGTCAGCCTGCTTCGTTGACAGGTACAGTTGCGCGAGTAGGATATGTCTCAGCTCCAGTAGCCTCAGTCATCGTTTAACTGTCCGTGGTAACATGAGCTCCTGTGACGCTTATCTGACGCAATGATGCTTGACTTATGTGTAGACTGCACTCTGCCATCGCTGTGTCCTCCGCTTCGCCCCGCGGGGCTCATGCTGCAATTAACAACAAACACTGGTGCAGCCACGCTCAGCGGCAATCAAATGTTTAATAGCCCATATTTGTGTCGTTCTTGCTGATCCACGAAGAAACCTTGGTCTGCACGATATGCTCAATCTCATATAGGTCTGATGATGATTTTATTAATTCAGCCAATGGCCATTTGTTGTATTTTCAGGACGGGGCAGGGAAGGGATTTTGTAAAGAAATCTGCCATGGATCTAATGAAAGGAACTGTCCCGGCATTTGCCACGAAAATCGTTTTCAGGACGGCCGAGGTGGGATTCGAAACCATGTTCTCCCGATGCCAGCGAGACATGAGGTATCGAGTTAGCGCTCTCGGCCATCGTGGTCTGTTGTGCAATCTCATATTAGCCCATAATGTAGCGGTTGTTGATCGCGTCGTCCGCTTTATAAAAGGTTGGTTGGTGCCTTAGTTTAGGGGCTGCGACAACGGGGTCATGTAGCCCCGTGTACTTTGGGTGTGTGTAGAATCTGTCTGATAACCGGTGTTAATTGTGATGACTGTATTAGTGTGTGTATTTTTTTTATTCAAGTAAGGACTGCAACTTTGAATGTTTCAAATAGTTCCTGCTTTTGCCGCCAAACGCCACCGTCAACGATTACTATGCCTAGTTCAGAGCTTAGCTACTAGACGCCACCGCAACGAACGTAGCAATCTAAGAGGGTTGTTTACATTCTTAACCTATACAATTTAGTTTCACACAGGTGTAATTAGTGGAACGTTCTTTAACATGCCATAAATCTATGACATGGGACCGCCGGTTTTACTACCCCTCCGAAGAGAGTAGGCATATTATTTGGTTCAAATATTTTGTTTTATTTTATTTGAAATTATAATTTCATACCTTAAGCTGTTTCCTAAAGAAAAGTACAGAATAATACTCTAATATTGTTGTTGATTCATTTAGGAGCTTTGCATCATCGTGGCCATGTAGCACCATGAAGTTGGGTGTGTGCACAATTAATCTAATTTTATTTATTTATTTATCGTATGGCTTTTAGTGCCGGGATTTTATGTTGGATTAGTGTGTGTATTTGTAATTGAGACTAGGGTTTGAGAAGGAGGTAGCCATGGCCTTAAGTTAGGAACCATCTCAGCTTTTGCCTTGATAAACATCATCATCATCATTTATTGCATTAAACGGGCCTTTGAGACCTACAGCAGAAGGACAATAAGAGAAGATAAATATTACAAATATTTCAAATAACTTACCAAAAAAAATATTACAAAGGAAAAAAATATTACAAAACACAAAAAAAGATCCAATAAAAGGAAAGTCAGTCAATCACAAGAGGAGGCAGATGGCACTCCATCTTTTCCGGTCTCTAGCATCATCCTCCACGGCTGTTGGTTCCACTTCTTGAAGAATCGTCGTCACTCGATCCTTCCATCGTGTTCTTGGGCGTCCTCTCGGGCGTTTTCCCGTGGGATGAGATTGGAGGTCTCTCTTAGGAAGGGATCCGTCCGCTCGTAAGATGACTGTGTCCAAATCATTGTAGTCGCCTCTTTCCCAATATTCGTCCAATGTGTGGCTTTCCAAACCTCTGGTACCGGTCTTCTTTCTTCTCTCCCATTTACCTCCCATGTTATTGTAGACGGGTCCATATATCTTTAGAAGTACCTTTCTTTCAAAAGAACATATTCATGAAATATATTTCATTTCATATTCTTAGTCTTAATGTATATTTTCTTACTTTCTTTGAGTAAAACATATTCTCTTAAATGGGAAGTATGCTTGATATGCAAAATATTTTGGTGAATAATGTTCATATTAATGCAATACACAATTAAGCACATTTTGATTGAGATATCTTGAATATTATTTGATTGATCATGTAAATGCTGTGTGAAAATAAAGTTTTCGGGAAACGAGCTTCAAATTTGCCCAAGTATTAAATTTTACAGAGACAACTTTCAGCGACAGCAACTAACATTTAGGGGCATATCTCTGGAAGTATTGAAGATATTTTTATACTTTTTTTCCACCAAATGAAAGATAAATGATTAGTCATTCAAATAATTAATTTTAAGGAAATTACATTGTTTTGACCCTGAAAGGTGTACCTTCATTCTTAAACTACACGGAGTCATTTCCTGTTGACCAGGAAATAGAAGCATCGATTCTACCTGACAGTTCCGAGAAGAGTTTGGCAAGCCCATTAAACTCTTACAAGGTGCTTTACTTAAGGTTGATAACAAATATTAGGCTCTCTAAGGAGTGGTTACATTCCTAAAGTTATACACGCGACTTGTAATTGATTTCCACATTGTATTAATTTCAACAGTAGTAAATAATAATTATAATATAATAATAATACGGTTGCCCAACATCGGAGACTGTTCAGCATATTATATCAGGTTGTCGCCATTTTGCAGGGACAGAATATAGGAAGAGACATGATTTTGTTGCCAAGATAGTACATCTAGAACTGGCTATACACCTTCAACTGCTGATCCAAGAGAAAGTGCCGTACTATAAATATGCTCCTGAAAGTGTACTGGAAAATGACAGCTTTACGTTGTACTGGGATCGTACTGTATTGACAGACCAGTCAGCTGTGCACAACAGACCTGATTTGGTTCTTGTTGACAAATGCATAAAGCACACTACCTTTATAGATGTGGCAATCCCAAACAGTGGCAACATGCTAACAAAGCATGTTGAAAACCTGTCAAAATACACAGAGTTTTCAGAACTGATAAGGAAGCAATGGCACATGGCACAAGTCAGGACAGTTCCAATTATCATCTCCAGCACTGGCGTGATTCCCAACTACTTAAAGGAATCGCTCACTGAGTTGAAATTAGACCCTGGCCTTTTCAAACTGATACAGAAAACAGTCATACTTTCTACTTTTCGCGTAGTAAGGCTGTTCTTGGGCAATCAGGCCTGAAGGAGTGGGGAAAAAGCGTAAAGCTACTAGCCTACTGAATGCAGTCACCAAGAATTTGCTCCTTATGATATATACGCTATCTGGGATTGTAAATATTTTCTTTCCAGCAAATATGCTGAGAAGTGTCAGCGCATGCGCAAAATAAATAAATAATAATAATAATAATGCGAGTGAATGTCTCTTAACTGAACTACAAATTGGATAAATTAGAAGTAGTAGAAAGAAGAATTATACGCAAAATACTCGGTCTTTTAAAAACTGCAGAATTCTGGAAATGAAGAAGTAAAGATGAAATGTATCGAAAAATAGAAAATATATCAGAAACAATATAGAAGAGGAGATTGCAATTTTTTGGACATTTGTACAGGATGGATGACAGTAGGTTAACCAAGCAGATCTTCACATTCCTGTGGAACAAGAGGTCATCAACAACCTTGGTACAAGAAGTCAAAAAGGATTTGGAAATAAATAATATCAGAGAAAAAGATACACCAAAGAAAAAGGAAAAAGTGCTAAAATGGAAGGATTCTAAGGGTGGAAGGGGAAGAAAACCGGCTCGAAATGGTCAGAGGAAAGAAGAGGAAACATAGTGAGATGATTAAGGAATACTGGAGGAAAAAGAAGGAATAGCAAAGGACAAAGTAATGAAATTGGCTCGTGGTCCCTAGACAACCGAAACGAAAATAATAATAATAATAATAATAATAATAATAATAATAATAATAATAATAATACTAATAATAATCCACGAACCTACTACGTTGTCGTAGAGGGCGGAGAGGTGATACTCCGACGTGGCGCGTCCCAGGTGGCGGATAGGGGGGTCCTCACCGGCTTGCCGGCAGACTTGAGCGAAATAAAATGGCTCTCGCGGACCAAACACACAAAATCCAATACTGTCTGTTCTGGTATCCAGCGATTATTGGTCAGCGTCTGTTCACCTAGTTGGTGCGGCTGTGAAATATGTCTTGGTCTCAACAATCAAGTCAGCAATCATCGTGATCTTTCTTTAAGATCGCCACAACCACCTTCAACTTGAAGTAATCATGATGGAACAAAAGGGAAGAAATCCGCTACCCCAGGCCCCAGTCACCGTGCTGGACTTTCCTGTTCATCGGATTCTGGGGGACCAGGAACATCATGAGGAGAAGAGTCGGAGCTTCTCAAAATCTCTACACAAACACTACATTGGCACTCTCAATGTTAATACTCTCTTCAAACTTGGAAAACTAAAACAACTCACAGACATGTTAGAAAAATTTCAAATAAAAAATCTTGCGATTCAAGAGACTCGTTTTCCAGATGAAAATCATTTCAACACAGAAAATTATAGGATTTATAAATGTAAACCTGCTGTCAGAAGAGGTACACCATCATTGTTTGGAACAGGATTTGCAGTACACAAATCAGTCATGGATAACATTATTGATTTTAATTCCATATCAGAAAGGATCTCCACACTCTCCTTCAAATCAGGTAATAAAGGTTACACGATTATCAATCCACATGCGCCTACAAATGAGCATAATAGAAAGAAACCACAAGAAGTTGAAGACTTCTGGGAAGACATGGAAGATGTAACCAACAACATACCAGAAAGGCATGTTAAAATTTTAATGGGAGACTTAAACGCGCAATTAGGTAAGGAGAGAAAATACAGACAAATCACAGGCCCTCATTCAGCACACTATCGCACAAACAAAAATGGGGAACACCTCATAAAATATTGTCAAAATTTTAACCTCAAAATTATGTCGACACAATTTCAAAAGCCAAGACGAAAACTTACAACATGGAAAGCACCCAACACCGTATGGGGAGAATTCCAGATTGATCATGTGGCCATTTATAACAAAAAATACACAGGAAATTTTAAATGTCAGAACGCGTAAAGGGTTCTTCGAGTCTGACCATTATTTGTTACAAGTCAAGATTAAACCAATCCCAAGACAGAAAAAGACAACAAAAACAAAATAGTGAAGCCTGATCCAGAATATTTGAAGATAAACAGGGACAAAATCATTGAAGAAATTAATAGGCATCCAACAGACACTTGGACAGATCTTGCAACCACAGTTCAAAAGGCAATGCGTTGGGCGCAACCTCCTAGAAAACGAAAACATAGGTGGTGGAACGTAATTTGTGATCAAGCCACTGAGAGAAGAACACAGTCATGGATGAAGCTCAGCAGTAACAGAACATCCGAAACATGGAAGGAATTTCACGAAGTTCAAAAACAATCATCAAAGGAAATCAGAAGAGAAAAACGAGCGTACGACAACAACAGGCTAAAAGAAATTGAAGAAGATTTTAAGAGAAATAACACAAGAAATTTTCACAGAACATTCAAAGAAAATATTAAGGGTTATCAGCCTCCTAGCCTCTGCTTTCGAAGAACAGATGGGTCCCTGGAAACGAACACGAAAGAAAACTGTACAATTCTCAAACAATACTTTAATAATCTTCTCAATTGTACAGAACCCACGGAGAAATTGACCTTCCAAAAAACCACATCCAATCCCGATTCTGCTCCACCTACAATAGAGGAGATAGAGTAGATCATACAACAAATGAAAAATAACAGAGCGGCAGGAGAAGATGGCATTATTGCTGAAGTATGGAAGCTTCAAGATAAAAACATCACCAAAACAATTCATAAGATCATCACAGACTTTTGGATCACAGAGAAAATGCCAGAGGAATGGAAATGTGCATTGATCCACCCATTACATAAAAAGGGTGATAAGTCAGATCCAAATAATTACAGAGGGATTTCTCTAGTGCCAGTCGCTTACAAAATATTCTCTAAAGTGTTATTGAACAGACTAGAGCCACAAGCAGATCCACAAATAGGAGAATACCAGGCAGGCTTCAGAAAAGGGAGATCATGCATCGAACAGATCTGGAACTTGAGAACACTACTGAAAGTCAGACAGACAAAAAACACTGTAGTTACCTTTGTGGACTTTAAAAAAGCATACGACAGCATTGATAGACAAACGCTATTTGCAGTACTGGACGAATATGGCATTGACAAAAAAAAACAGGGCACTTATACAACTAACGCTCACGGACACCACCTCTAAAGTTAAGTTCATGGGTGAAATTTCAGAACCCTTTCATATACGCACAGGTGTCAAACAAGGAGACGGCCTCTCACCAATCTTGTTCAACATGGTCTTCGACAAAATTGTTAAGCAGTGGGAGGAACAAGTTAAAGGAATACAGCTAGGAAGAACCCGTGAAACAAAAACAATCATAAAATGTCTGGCATTTGCAGATGACGTAGCCTTACTCAGCAATAACACACAGGAGGCAAAGGAAGCACTGGAACGATTACATGAAATAGCTGCTAAAACAGGTTTACAGATATCTTATGAGAAGACCCAATACATGGAACGACACACCAACAATGTACAAACCATGCATACCATATATGGATCCATACAAAGAGTTGAAAAATTTAAGTACTTAGGAGAATATATACAAATAGGAGGATCAAACAAGATGTCAAGCATAGAACGAACGGGAAAACTCCAGAAAGCATACAAACTTACAAGGTCACATTATAATAAGAAAAGCATTTCTAGACAGGCCAAACTTAGACACAACAAAACAGTTGTTTTACCAGAAGCATTGTATGCGTCAGAAACGACCACAATTGGAGCATCTGGCATCACAGAAACAGAAAAAATTGAACGCAAAATTCTGAGAAAAATATTTGGAGCAGTACACAGAGATGGGATATGGATGAAAAGACCTACCAAAGAGCTATATGAACACACAGACAGACTCACAGATATCATTAGAAAACGCAGACTAACTTTCTACGGGCACATACAGAGAATGAACAATAAACGACTTACAAAGAAAATCTTTGATGTAGTAAACAGTTCAAAAAGGAAAACAAATTGGTATCATGAAATAGAAGACGACTTAAAGCAATTAGGGATCAACAAGCAAATGATAGACGACAGAGAAAAATTCAGAACCAAAATTAAGAACGCCAAACTTTTAGTAAGTGAAAGGAAGAAGATAGGAACATTGTGGACGGAACAAAGGAAACAGGAGCACAGTCAAAGGATGAAGAGATTTTGGGAAGAGAAGAAGGGAAAGAAGTGAAAATTGTGACATCATGAGATATTTAAGTTCAAACACTGTCCATAAGGGCAAAAATGATGTAATAATAATAATAATAATAATAATAAAGAGATTCACAAGTTGAATCTCTAGGGAAACATAGTCCCTGGTTTGATACCGGAGAAAGCATATAACTCACGTACTAAAAGCTTAGGCTAAAGCCTGATGAATAAGATGCCCAAGCCCCTGTAATGAATTAACAGCGACAAGAATGTCGTCACTCTCATCATATTATTTCTGACTATCTTCTGCTCACGAGTTGAACATACATCTTAGCTGTCCATGGAGAAAGTCACGTGAAGTGTTCTCGGTTCCACTAGAAGCTTTCTTTAATGTTGTCTTCAATTAAGTAATTACACTTTGATCGATGTGCGCCTTGCGTAACTCTGACAAGGTACACGACATGAGCGTTCCTGACGTCTGAAAGATGAACTTCTCTAAGACTTGAAGTTTCCTTTTGAAACATGAGTGAAAATTGTCGACAAGAAAGAGGAACATCATTTGTAAACGTTCAACTGAAAGTGTCAGCACGTGAAAGAGACTGGAACAGCATCCCTAGCCATTAGGGATGTAGAGGAAGGGTTCTATTTCTTTTAAGACATTCCAAGAGTGCCAACACCACGCCCTGGCCAGATGACAGGTATGCTTCTGGTAAAAGTACAGCCAGTCACAATTTAATGGACTTCATTTTTAGCCTACTTTCGATTTTTGCAAACAATTAAAGTAGACTTAAGAGATCAACACAGGGCGAAAAAGAGTGTGGCTGTCTGTGTGTGTGTGTGTGTATATGTGTGTGTGTGTGTGTGTGTGTGAGAGAGAGAGAGAGAGTCTGTGTGTGAGTGTGTGTACTCTGAATGTCTGTCCCCCCTATCAATTCGAACACGGTGAACGCGAATTGAACGACATTTGGTACAAAGGTAGCACTAGCAAAGAACACCTCAGTGTCATGTTTTATATCGCCGCCATCTTGACGGAAACGTAATGGCGGCCACACAAATGTTCAAAGCTTAAATCAAATTACGACTAACCTAATCATCCTATCTCTACCAAATTTTGCAACAACATACCTTTATGAGACGAGCATCCTTTGACTTAATTAATAGCTCATCAACCTAATAGTTTGCGGATGGCGACCATCTTTGTATGAAAATCGATTCCCCCTATTAATTCGAACACGGTGAAACCGAATGGAACGAAATTTGGTACAGAGGTAGTACTAGCAAAGGGCACCTCAGTGTCATGTTTTATATCGCCACCATCTTGACGGAAACGTAATGGTGGCCACACAAATGTTCAAAGCTTAAATCAAATTACGACTAACCTAATCATCCGATCTCTACCAAATTTTTCAACAACATACCATTTTGGAGGAAGCATCCTTTGACCAAATTTATAGGTCATTAGCCTAATAGTTGGCGGATGGCGGCCATCTTTGTGTGAAAATCGATTCCCCCTATTAATTCGAACACGGTGAAACCGAATGGAACGAAATTTGGTACAGAGGTAGCACTAGCAAAGGGCACCTCAGTGTCATGTTTTATAACGCCGCCATCTTGACGGAAACGTAATGGCGGCCACACAAATATTCAAAGCTTAAATCAAATTACGATTAACCTAATCATCCGATCTCTACCAAATTTTGCAACAACATAGGCCTACCTTTATGGAGGGAGCATCCCTTGACCAAACTAATAGGTCATTAGCCTAATATTTTGCGGATGGCGGCCATCTTTGTGTGAAAATCGATTCCTCCTATCAATTCGAACACGGTGAAACCGAATGGAACGAAATTTGGTACAGAGGTAGCACTAACAAAAGGCACCTCAGTGTCATGTTTTATATCACCGCCATCTTGACGGAAACGTAATCGCGGCCACCCAAATGTTAAAAGCTAAAATGTAATTACGACCAACCTAATAATCTAGTCTCTACCAAATTATGCAACAACATATCTTTATGTGGGAAGCATATTCTGAACAAACTGCAAGATCATCAGTGCAATAGTTTGCAGATGGTGGCCAAGTATGTGTGCACATCGATTCCCCCTATCAATTCAAACACGGTGAAACCGAATTGAGCGAAATTTGGTACAGAGGTAGCACTAGCAAAGGGCACCTCAAGGTCATGTTTTATATCGACGCCATCTTGACGGAAACGGAATGACGGCCACCCAAATGTTAAAAGCTTAAATCAAATTACGACCATCCTAATAATTTGATCTCTACCAGATTTTGCAACAACATGCCTCTTTGTGGAAAGCATCTTATGACTGACTACAAGATCATCAGCACAATAGTTTGCAGATAGCGGCCATGTATGTGTGAAAATCAATTCCCCATATCAATTCATACACGGTGAATCCGAATTGAATGAAATTTCTTACAGAGGTAGCACTAGCAATGGGCACCTCATATTCATGTTTAATATCCCTATAGCACGTTGTATTTCAACAAGCTACTACAACCATCATTCAATTATACTCCTTGAAAAGGACAAAGAGTTATAACAATACCCATGCATTTAGGAGTAAGTAGGCTATATGTTCTTTACTGAACATCTTGTTATAAATTTACAAGCTGTACCCGGAATGCGTTGCAATGCCAATCAAAGACATAGTTAGCGTTTTAATTCTCTTTGTTGAATGCTTTCCGAGATTTTTTTTTTCCTTTTTTCGATGACTTCCTCTAAACTATTGTAAAATGGATTAACTAACTCAGAAACGTTCGTGGGAGCGTGCACAGCAACTCACTAAAGTATTATCGCAGTATATGAACGCAGACTGAACTTTGTTGAAACGATTCGCGTGCCGTCACTCATGTGTTGAAACTACTCGTGCGCTACCAATTGTAAATTGGATTTACTAATTCAGAGAGCTTCCCTGGTGTGTACACAAAACCACACCCAAGTTTCATTGCAATCGAATGAATGATATATGAACGCAGACGGAACTTTATTGAAACGATTCGCGTGCTGTCACTCATTTGTTGAAAGTTCTCGTACGCTACCTATTGTACAATGGATTTACTAATTCAGAAAGCTTCCCTGGAGTGTACACAAAAACTCCCCCAAGTTTCATCGCAATCGGATGAATGCTATATGAACGCAGACGGAACCTTTTGAAACGATTCGTGCGCCGTCACTCATTTGTTGAAACTTCTCGTAAGCTACCTATTGTAAATTGGATTTACCAAATAAAAAGCTTCCCTGGAGTGTACACAAAACCTCTCCCAAGTTTCATCTCAATCGGATTAATGGTAGGCTATATGAACGCAGACGGAACTTTGTTGAAACGAATCGCGCGTCTCACTCAATGTTGAAACTACTCGTGCGCTACCTATTGTAAAATGGATTTACTAAGTCAGAAACCTTCGCAGGAGCGTACACAATAACTCACCCACGTTTCATCGCAATCGTATAATTGGTATATAAACGCATAAAGAACACACACATACACACACACATAAAACACTATCACGTAAAATCATTTTTTGTTGATAGAGATTTAGAGGTTTGGGACATCGTGGTCATCATGTAAATAATAAATGAAGGAATGAAGGAAAGAAGAAAGGAAGATTAATTACAAATGCACCTGTTCATGGAAGGTAGTCTGTGGCATTAAAGGATGTTTTCAAGATTGAGTTGCTTGCCTGAAGTGGATTTCTTTTCTTTGACTTGCTTCACTAAAATTGATTTTCTAGGCTTCCTGAGGTGGTAGAAGACCTTTTCTAGGTCCTTCATAGAATGATGAAAATCTCATCAAAATCCGTCCATTAGCCCAGAGAAACGGACAGAAACAATTGGGGACTTTAGTTTATACTATGTAGAGGTAGGACATCTATGTCCAAGGTCACGGGTTCAAACCCAGCTGAAGTCATCGGATATTTTACGAGCGTTAAAAATCCCTCAGTATGTCTTCCTTTTGGAGGGGAAGTAAAGCCGGCGGTCCCATGCCATTGATTTATGACACGAAAAAGAACCCTCCACTAACTCCAATTGTTGTGTGAAGCTAAAATTTTTAGGTTAGAATTGATACAGCTATATTAGTTCCAACGTTCGCCGCCAGGTGCTGACTGCGATTAAATCTAGTAGCCAAGACCGCAATCTAGGTGTCATGGTCAGTAACATTTGGTTCCAAATGTAAGGACTACTTGAAATTATTGTCTGCAGTCTTTACTTGAATTAAAACTTATAACACACACTAATACAGCCATCGCAATTAACACGGGTTATCAGACAAATTCTACACACACCCAAAGTACACGGGCCTACGTGACCGCGTTGTCGCAGCCCCTAAACTGAGGAACCAACCATCTCTTTCTATTCTTTGGTGACTGGGATGTGACCCAGATGTTGGCCTTGTGAACGACGGGTGATCAATCGTGCTCAATAAAACATTTCCAAATTAACACGTGACCTGTTGAGGTATAAAGAGCACAGTATAGCTACGTCAATATGATGTCACTGTACACTAAAATATTAAATTCTCAGTGAAGCCACGCTTCAGAGAGAGAGAGAGAGAGAGGATTTCTATCAAATCACAGGATGCGTTTTCACCCCTTTGATAATTTTATCTTGCTGGCTTTCAGTAGAACCTGCCGTGTCGTTCACTCTTTCATGGCCAGTTCACTCGGCGAGAGGTGGAATGAAAATACAGTGCGGTTATGTTTAAGTACACATCACCCCGCGGCATGGCCGTGCTCGTCAAATCAAGGCAAATGCTGGGATAGTACCCGTACCTACCTACGCACAGTGGGCCAAAATCGAAATCTAGGTGGACAAAATTATTTTTACGTTTTAATCATAAATTTAGAGTGAAAGCAACGTATATAATTTGTTTACTTCATAATAAACATAAGGCCTTTTTATACTACGTCTACACATGCAAGAAATTGTCTATGACTAGGAGTTGGATAGAGCATTCAGTTATCTCTTCAGATCAATCTTCTACCCTTAATTTACTTTTAACAAAGTCACAAAGGTCAACTTTTGACATAATCGTCGATCCCAGTGCTTCAAACAGTTGTAAACGTATGAGAACTGGTTGCGCAGCATCTTCTAAAACGTAAGTTGCAAAAAGATGCAAAAAATCTTATAACAGGCGTAAACTACAAGACTTTATCTACATTTTAACATTAAGTAGAAAGTGACGCAGAGTGACGCGACATACTAAAAATCTAAGTGAAAATATAATTTTTAAAATAATAGTTAAATATTATATAATGCAATTATAGCTAAAATTACGCACTGTAACAATTACGCCCATTAATAACTGAAACTCGTTACAAAGATCATACCTTCAGCTGCATGTTCCATCTTAAAACATCACACTAACCACAAAGACAACCAAACCACAGCCACTTACATTCACCCTCCAATTCAGACTGCTTGAACAGTGGTGACAGGTTTACACTAAGATGCGTTTATATCCCTGAATAGTGAGCGGCAATTATATGAGAATGCTGTAGAAGTAATCAATTTTTATTTTTTAATTATGAAAATAAATAATTTTGTCCTCCTAGATTTCGATTTTGACCCACTGTTCTTCGGGGTGCCTACCCCATCTCTGTCCCGAATAACACACTGTTACATTCATCACAGGTACATACAGGTTATCAGAAAAATTCAACACACTCCTAACTGTACAGGGCTAACGACTAAGATGCCCAAAACTCCTCAAATGAATTAACCACAACATATCAACGCAAGCATTTGTTCAGTGCAAAATGTAAAATAGGAGGTAGCAGAAGTTGCCAGGGTAAAGAGTAAATTGACTATAATGTTGTTTTTGCTTATTTTAGTGACTTCATCATCTTAGTCACATAGCCCCGTGTATTTGGACGTGTTTGTAGTTTGTGTGACAAACTGTGTTATAGTGATGACTGAAATAGCGACAGCGGTAGCTACGCATGCTAAACCGCAGCACTAGGCAATGGGGCCAAGTTACTGTGAACTCGGTAGAAATGGGTTCGAGCCCTACCGTCAGCCACCCTTGAAATGGTTTTCCGTGGTTCCCCCATTTAAAACTCCAGGCAAATGCTGGGATGGTACCTTCTGATAGGCCGCAGCCACTTCCTTCCACATCCTTGCGCAGTTTCATTCATCTTTATCTCTCATTAACTCCTCTCATGAGGTTGGCGTCAGGACGGGCATCCAGCCGTAAAAGCAATCCAACACATAGAATTTCATCGCATCTGATCCGCGATCCCGTTGGAAACTGGAATAATAAGGGGTGGACATACAGTAGATACATACATTGTGTTGACTGTAATAGAGTGTGTATTTGTAAATTGGGGATGGGATTGGGAAGGAGGCGGTCGTGGCCTTAAGTTTGGAAAAATCCTATGATTTGCCAGGAGTAGAAGAGGGGAAACCACGGAAAACCACTTTCAGGAAGGCTGAGGTAGGAATCGAACCATCCTCGACTCAGTTTCGCCTCACGAGGTTCAGTGTACCCCCTTTCGATTCCTCACACCAGATGACTAAAATGAAATACGAATAGAGTTATACAATATATACACTCCTGGAAGAAATTACATGTAGTTAATTGCCACTATTAAATGGGTCAATTAACTAACAGCCTAGGCTACATGAAGTTTTTCCAGGAGTGTATTTTTTGTATTTTTAGCCTATTTTCATTTTATGAAAAAAAATTAGGCCTATGAGAACACCTTTTGTCCATGTGTGTGTGTGTGTGTGTGTTTGTGTGTGTCCCTAATAACTTCTAAACGGCTGGAGCGATTTCAATGAAGTCGGTAAGGCCATAGCACCATTTTGGCCGACCCCGAGCGTGCCCTTCAATTTTTTTACGTCTCACCAATCCAACATGGCGGCTGTGCGATATATTTCACCAGCATTCAATAACTCCGAAACTATTACCGATATCACCCTGAAATTTTGTACGGTGATAACGGGAACTACTAGAAGTTCACCTATGTGACTTTCGAAAACCTGGTAACTACAAAACCAACATGGCGGCCAAGCGAATTTGTGACTTTTAAATTGACGTTTCTCGCGATTTATTATATCTTATACCCCCGTCCATTCATTGGGCATAATCGTGTTGACCGACTGAAGACCAACAAATGCCAAGTTTTTATCTAGACCACGCTGAAAGAATGGCTTCCAATCTCTACATACAGTACAGTGAAACCTCTCTAAAAGACCACCCCTATTAAAAGACCACCCCACTTAAAGACCTATTTTTCTTGGAACCTATTTAAAACCTCATAAGGTCAATGTATTTGTTACCTCTATTTAAGGACCACCCCTCTCCCCGACCAAAGACCAGGCATTTTCTCAGTCTGACCTCTTTCAAAAGAGCACTTCTCGTCTGCCTACCCATTGGAGATGGTGATGAGGGTGATGATGTAAACAATGGTTCTGTTTGCACAGAACTGCATTAGCATGCAATGTCATTAGAAAAAGTTTTATGTAACGTATAAAAAAAAACAAAAAAATCGTCTCCTAGAAGATTGTTTGAACCTAGAACAAATTAATGGACTTTCAAACTCACTCAGAGATATTCTAGAAAGTGAAATTGTTAAAAAAAAAGATGTGCTAATCGGAAACAGAGATCAATTCGTGACTTTTTTGAATGACAGAGCTCAGAAAATAACTAATTGTAATTAATTTGTACTAAATGTGAAACAATGTAGATACATTGTAATCAAGTATATGTTCCAACTGTACTTTATTAATTATGCAGTATAAAATTATTTTAATGCCTATCCCTATTAAGAGACCACTCCTCTCAAAGACCAGTTTTCCATGGGACTGTCACTGGTCTCTTAATAGAGGTTCCACTGTATCTTGAGAAGGCAGGATATGCCACTGGGTTGAAGTTATTATGTTGTGAAACCAACTGATTGTGAGCCAGATGTTTAGGTCAAGAATCAGTCTTCTCCAAATATTATCATAATTCTATCACAAGGCATTGTCACTCCTGACCACAGATCAATATATTGTGCCTATTGACCTCATTTCCGTGTTTACCTCACTTGTTTGAGCAACGATACCGCTTGGCCTTTAGACAGAGGGAATTTACATTCTTCCCATGTTGTTCCCCATTCGGTGAGTAACTAGTTTATCGTCGGTAACTCAAGTCAGAGGCTTCCTATCGCCAACAAAGGAAATGCGTTCCTCCAGAATCAGCTGGCAAGTTTGTTTGTTGATTTTAACCTCTTGTGATGTAATATCGCTTAGTGAGGATTTCTCACGGTCTTTGAGGTACAGTGTAGATCAAGACCCGTGGGTCAAAATGTGAAATAGACATCAACTAAATCTCAGCAATTCTTCTAGCTTTCTGCCGTGTCTTGTGTGGGGTTTCGCCTAGGACACCAAGCTGGCTCATCAGCAGGCTCTTGGTGTCCCCTCCCAGACTCCCACTGCACAGTGGGTCAAAATCGAAATCAAGGGGGACAAAATTATTTTTACGTTTTAATCATGAATTTAGAGTGAAAGCAACGTATATAATTTGTTTACTTCATAATAAACATCAGTTAAGACCTTTTGTAAGCTACGTCTATACATGCAAGAAATTGTGTACGACTAGGAGTTGGATCGAGCATTCAGTTATCTCTTCAGAACAATTTTCTACTCCTAATTTACTTTTAACAAAGTCACAAAGTTCCACTTTTGACATAATCGTCGAACACAGTGCTTCAAACAGTTGTAAACGTGTGAGAACTGGTTGCGCGGCATCTTCTAAAACGTAAAATAACTAAGAAAGTTGCAAAAAGAAGCAAAAAATCTTATAACAGGCGTAAACTACAAGACTTGATCTACATTTTAACATTAAGTAGAAAGTGACGCAAAGCGACGCGACATACTAAAAATTTAAGTCAAAATCTAATTTAAAAAATAATTGTTAAATATTATAAAATGCAAATATATCTAAAATTACGTACCAATTACGCCCATTAATAAATGAAACACGTTACAAAGATCATACCTTCAGCTGCATGTTCCATTTTAAAGCATCACACTAACCAGAAAGGCAACCAAACCACAGCCACTTACATTCACCCTTCTACTCAGACTGCTCGAACAGTGGTGACAGATTTACACTAACAATAAGATGCGTTTATATCCCAGAATAGTGAGCGGCAATTATCTGAGAATGCTGTAGAAGTAATACATTTTGATATTTTAACTACGAAAATAAATAATTTTGTCCTCCTAGATTTCGATTTTGACCCACTGTGCACTGGAGTAGCCAACTGCGCGCTACCTCCCTTTATATAAAGTGCACCTGCGCCTCTTCACTGCGAGAATTAAAAGCTCAAGCAGCCATAACCTCCCATAACTTCCCATAACTGGCAGTGAAAGCCAATATACCATCTTTTAGACATCAAATAATTCGACAGTGGCTGTCAATTTGTTTTTACCCCAAAATTGAGTGAATGAACAATTTATTAACAACTAGCTCAGTGGCAAATGGTGAATAACTGTCTTGGGTGTTGCACTATTTTCACAAAGGACATGAGAAGAGGGGTATAAGGGTGCTTGGTATCACAGAAGATTGTATAGGCCTACTGCTCGGGTCTAAGCTGCGTGAACCTGAGAGGAATGTGCATCGCGGACTATGAGTAGGGGTGTTGACGAGTGAAGAGGTTTCTCGGTCCGTGCACAGTACAAAACCAAATACAATGGCCGGTGACACACTCATTCATTCCTAACACCACAGTGGTTTGAGTAACGGCCCAATGTTAGCAGTATTGGAATAGAAAGGAATACCATCTATCACGGTGGGCTGTTGACAGATCCTTCTCTTCTCGCCCGACCCTTCCCTGCTCTTTCCCCTCACCCCGCAAGTTCATAGAGCTTGGACCCGAGCTGTACACGTGCGCGGTAAAACTGATGTACGGTAGTACATTCTTCACGAATGCTGCAAACCAGAGGACATAACATTCACCTCGGAGCCCACTTCCTGGTGTAGGGACTAGCATTCTTTGCTATCGCCTTGGAGGACCGGGTTCGATTGCCGGTTCTGACATGAAATTAAATTCTGGTCTGAGGGCTGGAACAGGGTACACAAGCCTCGTGAGGCAAAACTGAGGTGGGTTTGATTCCCACTTCAGCCATCCTGGATGTGGTTTTCCCCACTTCTAACTTAAGGCCACGGCCGTCCCCTTCCCAATCCTCACCTGAATTACAAATATATACACTACTACAGAAACCACAATAACACAGGTTATCAGGCAAATTCTGCTTCGGTGGCGTAGTTGGTAGCATGCTGAACTGCTGTGTCCAAGATAGCGGGTTCAAACTCGGCCAAAGTCGTCGGATCTTTTAAGAGCGTTAAAAATCCTTCAGTATGCCTTCCTTCGGAGGGGAAGTAAAGCCGGCGGTCCCATGGCATAGATTTATGGCAGGTGAAAGATCCTTCCTCAGACTAAACTTGTGTGAAGCTAAATTGTTAGGTTAGATTTCGTCGGAACGCTCTATCAAAGTTCCAACGTTCACTACTAGGTATCATTGATATCTGGTAGTGAAAGTTGGAACTACATGAAATTAAACGGAACTTGTAGCTCATCCTAAGGGTGTCCGCTGGAAGTAGCTACAGACTCAGTCGAGCTGAACATGTCCTCGAACACTCTCGGCACTAAAAGCCATACGATAAAAAAAATCTGCACACTGGTCGCCACTGAACTGGCTACTAACTGGAAGCTACTTGTTGTTGCTTATTTTAGGAGTTGTGACATCGTGGTCATATAGCCTAGTGTATTTGGGTGTGTATGATTTTTTTAAATAACCTGTGCTATTGTGATTGATTTTCCTCCTTGATGAGAACCGCATTTGATGCGCTGCATTTTCCACTTAAGTGGCGATCAATCATTGAGAGTTTACACTCTTGTCCGATGTCACTTTAAGCGACAGTTTTGTGTGAGAACAAGTCTCAGATTTACCCCAAGGCACCGGACTCCCCCTATTGTGATTGATGTACTAGTGTTTTATTTGTAAATTGGGGAAAGGATTGGGAAGGAGGCGGCCGTGGTCTTAAGTTAGAAACCATCCCAGCATTTGCCTGGAGTAGAAGTGGGGAGGGGGAATCACAACCCTCCTCTCCTCAATTTGGGAGGGCGTGATGGCTCAGTGGTCAAGCTGTCTGCTTCTCACCAAGGCGGACTGGCTTCGATTCCCGGTCAATGCCTGTGAGATTTTCGAGGTGAAATGCCATGTCCTGTGGTTCAGATTCCCCGTAAAAAAGGAGGTCCCGTGGCTAATCGTCGCGCGATTAACGGTCACGTTAAACTACAAGCTTCCTTTTTTTTCTTCTCAGTTTTCCTCACGAGGCTGAGTGTAGTCCGTTCCAGTTCTCACACCAGAATTAAAATTTCTTGGCAGAACCGGATGTCAAACCTGGACTTCCGGGGAAACAGCCAAGAACTTTAGCCGCTACACCACGAGGTGGTCTACTGGAGGCTAAATGTGTATTTTACGTTTTTGTTAATGCCGCGATCATGAGTAGGAAGAAATGCAGCATATTCCTGAATATATAGAAACATGAATCTCATATCGACGCCCAGTATTTTTTATTTTTTTTTATTTTTTGTATGCAATTTGAAATTATTTGTAATAAGACACTACTCGTCGATCATTAATCACTCGTTCCTATAGCTGCTACAGAGTGCACTAGCCAATACAATGTTCCGAAGTCTTTGCACATTCCTTTGCGTTAGCATTATGTTCCCACGTTCAAGTTCAAGCAGAGAATGAACGACACTGCCACGCTGGGACTCGGGGAGGCAGGACATGTTTCGGAGGAGGCGTGAAGGAACTAACATGCGTTACTGCGTCGCGGCAGAGACTGGTAGGCTATGTCAGGTTCTAATCAGGAATCGAACGTGGTCTGCCTCGGTGAGAAGCAACTAGCCTGACCACTGCACCTCCATGCTCCCCTACTTACTGGCTGTAGGCATTAATAGTACTACGATAACCTGGAATGTTCTTGAGTGAGCTTATCAGGGCTCGTGTGACTCATTGTTCTGTTAGCTGTCTCATAATATTATTTTAGTTTTCCTGCTGATGAGAACCGCATTGATGCGTTACATTTTCCACTTAAGTGGCGATCAATCTTTGAGAGTTTACACCCTTTTCCGATGTTACTGGCTTCCGTGGCGTAGTTAGTAGTATTGTGAATTGCGGGTTCAAACCCGGCTGAAGTAGTCGAATTATTAAGACCATTAAAATCCTTCAGTATGCCTTCCTTCGGAGGGGAAGTAAAGCCGGCGGGCCCATGTCATGGATTTATTGCACGTAAAAGAACCTACAACTGCAAATGGTAGTGTGTAGCAAAATTTGTAGGTTATATTTGGCTTGTTAACAACGCTCTATCTGGTAGCCAAAGTTGGAACTACTCGAAAATGAACTTGTTGGGAGCCCTCGGGCGTTCAATCAAAAATGCCCAGCTATGGCCATTGGCTGCGGTTCATATATACATAATTATTACAGTTAGGTTGGTTGGTTCTTAAGTTTAGAGGCGGCGACAACGCGGTCATGTAGCCCCGTGTACTTTATGCGTGTGTAGAATATGTCTGATAACCGGTGTTAATTGTGATGACTGTATTAGTGTGTGTTATCTGTTTTTTTTAAATTCCAGTAAGGACTGCTGACTTTTGAATTTTTCAAATAATTCCTACTTTTGCTGCCAAACGCCACCGTCAACGACTATTAGTTCAGAACTTAGCTACCAGACGCCACCGCAGTCGGCTCTTGTCAACGAACGTAGGAATCTAGGAGCGTTGTTTACATTCTTAACCTAAACAATTTAGCTTCAAACAAGTGTAATTAGTGGAAGGTTCTTTAACATGCCATAAATCTATGCCATGGGACCACCGGCTTTACTTCCCCTCCGAAGGAAGGCATACTTAGGGATTTTAACGCTCTTAAAAATCTGACGACTTCAGCCGGATTTGAACCCGCGATGTTTGGCATAGAAGCCACCGAAGCTACACACACTACTACAGTCACCATAGAAACACAGGTTGTCAGACAAATTGAATAGACAACCAAGTACACTGTGCTGATGACCAGAAAGTCCCAAGTCCCTAAGAAATGAATTAACAACAATAATAACAACAACAACAACGATAGACCTAAACGTCTATAAACTGGTATGATTAAGATTATTTAAAGAAAGGTTCATTCTCCGAGAAGGCTGACAATTTAGCCCAGCTAGAAAACCTGTTAATTTCGCTGACTGCAAGATGGAATTAAGGCCCCACGTCAAGTGGAGTGACTATTCCCAGAGTAATTATTAGAATTTGTGCTGCTGTCAAACTGTCCCCAGGGTATCTTTATCGCCATGTCAAAGAGTGTCATTAGTCTTTGTAGTAACACTTCGTCCTACAGGCCGAAGAAACAAAAACTATGGCACGCTACGGTCTCCAGGAAGCATCATAATTTTACAAGCATATTTATTAATAATTAATTAATTAATCCATTCATTAATTACATAGTTGTGGACATTTCTTGACTCATAAGGGGGCACATACAGCTTAAGGAGCCACAACAATACCGATTTTAATATTATAACTGCGCCTGTCATAAATCTTGTACAACAATGATATACATTTACAAGGAAACACACACACCTTGTTATTAAAAACAAAGTTAAATATTTTCAAAATTCAAATGGTAATTATTTTAATCAATTTTTAGCCTACTTTCGATTTTTGCAAAAAATGAAAGTAGACTTATGAGATCAACACAGGGCGAAAAAAGTGTGTCTGTCTGTGTGTGTGTATGTGTGTGTGTGTATGTGTGTGTGTGTGTGTGAGTCTGTGCGTGTGTGTGTGTGTCTGTGTGTGTGTGTGTGTGTGTGTGAGTGTGTGTACTCTGAATGTCTGTCCCCCCCCCTATCAATTCGAACACGGTGAATGCGAATTGAACGAAATTTGGTACAAAGGTAGCACTAGCAAAGGACACCTCAGTGTCATGTTTTATATCGCTGCCATCTTTACTAAAACTGAATGGCGGCCACTCAAACGTTCAAAACGTAAAATCAAATAACGACTAACCAAATCATCCGATCTCTACCAAATTTGGTAACAACATACCTTCGTATAGGATGCGTTTTGTGACCAAACTACAAGGTCGTCCGCCATACCATTTCAGGATGGCGGCCGTGCGAATTATGCAAACTTTATAATCCATATCATGGGACCCACCAGTTCCGATTATCGAGCCGAGAATCGTTTTAACTGTTCTAAAGGAAGAGGCACGTTCGAAATTAAAAGTTTATTTTGTAATACTATAGTGCAGACGTGATTTTAAAAAGCTGAGCCGATTCAGTAATAAGACAAGATGGCAGCGGATATCTTGTACCTGACTTATATTTCACTAATTTGAGTATTGCATGCAATATAGCGTACTGATACAAAATAAATAAACTTTGTATGAAATGCTTTATATATAAATAATATACTCCAGTGATGAAATCGTTTAGTATAAATTATTATTTGATAACAAGTTCTATGTAAGTCATTTTATAAAGAACGATATTCGTTGACACAATTAGCTCAGTGGTAGAGCGTTAGCCTATCGCTCAAATGCCTATGGTTCAAAACCGATCAGAGCTAGGTTTTTTGCTTGAAATGTTATATGTTTATTGTTTTGTAATGCTTCGGTGGCGTAGTCGGTAGCATGCTGAACTGCTATGCCCAAGATAGCGGGTTCAAACCCGGCCGAAGTCGTCGGATTTTTTAAGAGCGTTAAAAATCCTTCAGTATGCCTTCCTTCGGAGGGGAAGTAAAGCCGGCGGTCCCATGTCATAGATTTATGGCATGTTAAAGATCCTTTCACAGACTAAACTTGTGTAAAGCAAAATTTGTTAGGTTAGATTTCGTCAGAACGCTCTATCAAAGTTCCAACCTTCATCACTAGGTATCATTGATATCTGGTGGCGAAAGTTGGAACTACTTGAAATTGAACGGAACTTGTAGCTCGCCCTTTAGGGTGTCCGCTTGAAGCAGCTACAGACTCAGGCGAGCCGAACATGTCCTCGGACACTCCCGGCACTAAAAGCCATACGATAAATAAATAAATAAATAAATAATTGTTTTGTAATGACTCAGATGTTTTAAAATTAAGCGTTATATTGTGCATATTATGGTGTAAAATATATATTTAATTAAAACATAATTCGCCAGCAGATTTGCTCGAGACATCTAGCTGCCAAAAAGGTAACTGCACGCCGACCTACTTATTAACTTCCAGATTTTATTGAAAAGTTTCTTCTTCTGGCCGCTAGAATGCACTCGCTCTGTTAGGATTATATTGTTCGATATTTCACCACTAGATGCCACGACTAGTCTACGTGGGGCTCCATTGATTACTATACCATTGGCATTCTATGCGCATCGAATTTGAAGAATGACAAGATGATACTACGATACATTTTTACTTTTTATTTTAAAGGGTTTGTAACAGCCTATTTTGCGTTACTTGAAAATGTTATTTGAAGTAAAGAACAAAACGATTTCACATAGTAACTGAATTCAAGCCGTTGGTGTTAGTTCAGGTTATTAATTACTACCTTTATTTCAGGCAAATAGCAATCGAAAATATCCACATAGTTTGTATACACACGTCTCTGTAGAGTCATGGAAAGATTTGTTAATTCAATTAGGGTTGTGAAAGCCATGTACAACCAGACGTGTAAAGACATGCCTCAACTCAAAGTTGGATGTTGCCCACGGCAGGTCGTATATGTAATAATAATAATAATAATAATAATAATAATAATGTTATTGGTTTTACATCCCTTTTAACTACTGCTGCTTTTAGAGACACCGGGGTGCAGGAATTTTGGCCCGAAGGGGATCTTTAACGTGCCAGTAAATGTACTGACACGGCTCCCTCGCATTTGTGCACCCTCAAATGCCAGCTGACTGCGCCAGGATACGAACCTGCAACCTAGAGCCCAGCAAGCGAGAACGTTACCGCTGAGCCACGCAGCCAGTCCGGTCGATTATGTCTCCAGATCCATAACATTCTTGATATACTTCTTATCTTTCTTTCTTCAATGATGGTAGCAGTTTTTATCTAGGTTGTGGCGTTTGGTAGAGGTAAATCGTTTCTAAGGTCTTCAACAAAGAATAGTTCTATTATACTCTTTGATAATAACAACGAGTTATAAGTATACTCATATATTTAGGAGAAAGTAGGCTATATGTTCTTTACTGAACATCTTGTTTCAAAATTGGTTCTTGATTTGTGCTGACCTTCAACGTTTCCCTGATATCTCCCGTGTTTATAGAAATTTTTGGAGTTTTCTTTTTTTAATGTGGGTGTTAAACCTTCTGCTACAACATGAATCTCACTCAAAACCGTTGTGACTTTAATTAGTCATTCTATGAAACGTTAACATTTTGTTTTAGTTTGCTCAGAATAAAAATGGAAATAATGACGCTTAATTAATTAATTAATGAATTAATTAATCATTTGAAAATATGCGGGGGGCGTGGTTGCTCAGCGGTCTAGCTGTATGCCTCTCACCAAGGCGGTCCGGGTTCGATTCCCGGTCAATGCATGTGAGATTTTCGAAGTGAAATGTCATGTCCTGTGGTTCGGATTCCACGTAAAAAGGAGGTCCCGTGGCTCATGATCTCGAGATTAACGGTCACGTTAAACTACAAGCTTGCTTGCTTTGTTTTGAAAATATGCGAGATTCATTTTGTAACAGAAGGTTTAACACCCACATTTAAAAAAAAAAACTCCAAAAATTCCTATAAACACGGGAGATATCAGGGAAAAGGTGAAGGTCAGTACAAAACAAGAACCAAATTTTGAAAAAATGGATAAAAATATATATATCTTTTTTAGTCGTTTACCCTCCAGGTTGGTGGAACCCACGGACTCAGCGAGGGAAAACTCACCACTACCGCCTCTACGGGCAGTGTCCTAGAACTGGGAACATCGAATCGGAAGGGATACAACTGGTGAGGTGGGATTGGCACCTCGCCCAGGCGGCCTTACCTGCAAAGCGAACAGGGGCCTCATGAGGGAAGGGAAGGGATGGTTAGGATGGATAGACAAGGAAGAGGGAAGGAGGCGGCCGTGGCCTTGAAGAAGGTACCATCCCGGCATTTGCCCGAAGACGAAGTGGGAAACCACGGAAAACCACTTCGAGGATGGCTGAGGGGGAATCGAACCCCCTCTACTCATTTAGGCCACCCGAGGCTGAGTGGACCCCGTTCCAGTCCTCGTACCACTTTTCAAATTTCGTGGCAGAGTCGGGAATCGAACCCAGGACCTCCGGGGCGGCAGCTAACCATGCTGACCGCTACGCTACGGAGGTGACATAAAAATAATTACCATTTGAATTTTGAAAATTTTTAACTTTGCTTCTAATAGCAAGGTGTGTGTGTTTCCTTGGAAATGTATATCATTGTTGTACGAGATTTATGACAGGCACAGTTATAATATTAAAATCGTTATTGTTGTGGCTCCTTAAGCTGTATGTGCCCCCTTAAGAGAGGGTTAAAAGCAGATCACAAAACATGAGCCTATCATAGCGATATGAACTCAATCATTTTAAGAGCTTCCTAACTAACAGAAATACCAATGAGTATGGCGGCTTCGGTGGCGTAGTTGGTAGCATGCTGAGCTGCTATGCCCAAGATCGCGGGTTCAAACCTGACCCAAGTCTTCAGATTTTTAAGAGCGTTAAAAATTCCTCAGTATGCCATCTTTCGGAGGGGAAGTACAGCCGGCGGTCCCATGTCATAGATTTATGGTGTGAAAAAGAACCTTCCACTAACTACACTTGTATGAAGCCAAAATTTTTAGGTTAGAATTGATAACGCTATATTAGTTCCAACGTTCGCCGCCAGGTGTTGATATATTTTGCAGTACTTACTTGAATTAAAACAGATAACACACACTAGTACAGACATCACAATTAACACCGGTTATCAGACAGATTCTACACACACCCAAAGTACACGGGGCTACATGGCTGCGTTGTCGCAGCCCCTAAACTAAGGAACCAACCAACAACCAGTGAGTATTTAATAATTTTAATCCACCTAATGTCAAACCGACAACAGTGGCTACGCTCGTTAAAGCGCACCGTTAGGTCATGGGGCCAAGCTCTCTGCTGACTCGGTAGACGCGTGTGTTTGAGCCCCACCGTCGGCCGTTCTTGAAATTGTTTTTCGTGGTTTCCCATTTTCAACACCAGGTAAATTCTGGCACGGTACCTACTGACAGGCCACGGTCGCTTCCTTCCACGTCCTTGCCCAGTTTCATTCATCTTCATCCATTCCATCTCTCCCCCCAACGCGCAGGTCGCCCACGGGCGTCGACTAGAAAGACCTGCACTCGGCCTCTCAGGAGGCCACACGAAAAAAAACTGATGTCAATAAAATTGAATGATTAACATTAATTAATTAATTAAGTATATTAGTGTCGACTACATGAAGGTCCTCCTCAGTAATTGTGTCATTTTTAAGAAACCAATATAATTGCGAGCAAAGTTGATTATTAAAACCAAGCAATTTTCCTTAGTTTTAATTCACTGGCCGTGAAAGCCAATATAACATCTTTTTGATTATTTTAGTTGGATTTTTACCTTTGAAAATTAATACATAATATATCAAAATACCTAGAAAATCAGATCTGTAACAATTATGGTCCTTAAAGCCCGTAAATGAATTAACAAGAAAAATACAAAAGAATAGAAGAAGTGACGGCTACTATTTTACAGTCACCTCCTGAGGATGACAGATAATCGATTAACGAGTTTCATTAAGTCTAAGGCAACAAGGCCGAGATGGTTCGAGCAATGATAAAAAGATCTCAGGCAAATTGGTATTCCAGACTGAGAAATTTCTGACAGCAACACATTTAGAAGATTGGTGAAAAACTACGAAGGTTTTAAAATGATATCAACTTCCGGAAGACGGAGAGGATCTTTGTCCGAAGAACATAAACCGGCACTCGTCACTGGGGTCAGAAGATACTGGCAGGAAGTCAAAGCCGGAACGAGAACAAGGCCTAGACAATAATGTGAAGTTGGATGTTACCACGCAGTCCATAGAGGCTCGACTCGATGTATAAAGAAAACAAGTAGCTCCGTGACGAACATAAGAGCCTACTTTTCTTAAAATGTAAGATTAATGCCACTCTATAAAGACCTATCTAGAATAATGACGAAATCAAGTTGGTAATACTAACATTTCTAAGTACTGCAGTTTGAAATACACCTGAAATAGTGTAGTCAAATTGAGTAACTTACTACACTTGGCAGCTATGGTGACATAATATATTCTTAGTTCCCACTCTTAAGGTATAGAATGCACATACAAAATTTGGTTGAAGTTATATGCTGCTTGATATAGGATTTATCAGTGCGCGTAAACTCATGTTGGGAGTATGTATGATCAGAATTAATCTGAAATATTACGATCTATTACAGTGCCTATTTTGGATAAAATTCATTTGTTAGTATAGAAGTTACATGTAATTAAAAATTGAAACTATTAGATAGCTTAGAATCATGTTGGCAGCACTGAGGTATATTAGTTACTCCAAATTAATCTAGAATGTCAGGTACTATACTGTACGTGTGCAAAGTTTAGAGCTGATGGTTTGCATACTTTCTGATATATTGATATTAGAATTAAACAAATAGAGAGAGCATTTATTAACAGTTGGCAGCTCTGCTGGTTCTTACGAATATGAATAGTCATGACTGTTATGGTACACAAAGCACATACGAAATTTTGTTGAAATCCATTTGTTAGTATAGAAGTTATATGCATTTTAAAACTGGACCTATCAGCAGGCTTAGAATCGTGTTGGCAGCACTGAGGTATGTAAGTTACACCAAACTAAGGTAGAATGTCAGGTACTATACGTGTGCAGAATTTAGAACTGTTGGCTTGAATACTTTTTGATATTGATATTAGGATTAAAACATAGAGAGAGCATTTATTAACAGTTGGCAGCTCCTGTGGCTCTTTAGAATACGCACAGTCATATCTGTTGTAGTACACATAGTTCATACGAAATTTGGTTGAAATCCAATTGATATTATAGAAGTTAGAGGCATTAGAAATTGGACTTATCGGCAGGCTTAGAATCATGTTGGCAACACTGGCATGTATGGACTTCTGGAAATTAATCTGGAATGTAATTATCTATATGTGTGCCAATTTTGGAATAGTTCGCCTGCATAACTCCTGAGATATCCAACATAGAGCTCAAATTGCAATTGCGATTTTTCAGCTTTTGGTAGCACTGACGTCAATTTCAACTATGACCGTGAGATATTCAGGTATACAGTAGATCTTTACTCTTACAACAACAACAAAAACATATCTCTAGCCGTTTAGGAGTTGATAGGGGGACACACACACACAGACAGAAGGGCAGACAGACAGACACACAACTTCCCGGATCGAACTCATAAGTCTACTCTTTCCTCATTTTTGCAACATGAGAAAAGTAGGCTAAAAATCTATGACTATTGTCATTTTTTAAATGTCATGGCAGAGCCAAGAATCGAATTCAGACCTCAATGGTGGCAGTCAAGAATGCTAGGAACTACGTCACAAGGCTTAGGTACTGTTGAAGACTAACTTACCCAACTCAGCGCTTAGCCCATGTGAGGTTGATGAGAAATGTTTAGTGGCACGCCTGAGTTGTGCCTACCTGCGCTATGGATAGACCTGGGGCAATTAAATGCGATTACTTGGCGCGTCGAACAGATGGGAATCTCGTGTTCATCCCACACCCAAGCACTCTCTGGACCTTGTACAAATCAAGCTCTTACTTCAACTAATTAAACTTCTTTCTCTCTTTATCCAAGACAAGTACACTCAAAAATCAGTAAATAAATCAGTAGATACAAGTAAATGTACGCTTTCCGGTAAGTACTTAAAATTTTAAATTCATTAAAACAAATGTCAAAGGGAAACAAGGAAAGATCCCGGCTCAAGTTAATGCGATAAATAAATCAAAGTGTGTTGATAAGCTCTTTGTGAATTCATTATTAGGCGTAGGAGATTTAATGCACTGCCACTTCACGAAACAAGCAAGTTCGCTCTACTGAAAGTGTAATTGCATGTCCCCCTGAATTGTTGCTGCGGATATTAGAATAAATTACCTTGTTTCTCAAAGCAATTTCTTTCTTGCAATTATAAAGGCATGTATTTTTAACCAGCAACCTGCCCTGACTTCGCCCGATATCTTTTACCGTTTAACCAGCGTAACCTAAGCTTAACAAGTAGTTCCGTAAGGAACTAAATAACCTATGTTCATATATCCTACTTATATTAATTGCCTCTATCAACATACAAATTTTCAGTTTGTTTGGTGTAATAGAATCGCAGATATTGAGAACCGTCTAAATATTTCGGATGATCACCATGTTGGATTCTTATAGAGTTATGTTCTAATACATGAAGATTATTGTGTAGGTATTTTATTAAAACTTCAATCGCATTATTATGACACAAGAAATAAAACGAGATTTTAAAATTCTGCTCAGTCGCCATCTTGTGGTTATGAAAATAATTTAAATGAATTAGATTCCAGTGGGTTAAAATTTATATAAGCATATACAGTTCCAAGTTTCACTGCACTCGGATAGTTAAATCGCCAAAAACGTCCATTTGAATATTGAAATTTCGCGTCACCGTCATGTTGGATTTGTTCTCACCAGGTTATTGAACGTGAACTTATGTTTATAGCCTCTATAAACGTGCAACATTTTGGTTTGATTGCTGTCATAGATTAATAGATATTGAGAACCGTCCTAATATATTGGGTGGTCGCTATGTTGGATTTTAATATGTGTACGCCATAGAGTTATGCACTATTAGATGAGGATTATTGTGTACGTTCATTATTCAAACGTTGATTTCGATCGCTTGATTAGAACACAAGAAATCAGATATATAATTTCAGTAGTAAAGATCCCTTCTGCGGCACTCACAGGCGACCGATCGTGAAAATGAGCATTCAAATGAAAGAGAATATACATTAGCAGTGACGAATTGCACTCTAAGTCCATAGATATCAATAACTTCTTTAAAGAAATGACTTTAAAATACGTAGGAAGTGTGCGATTTGCAGATACTGTTGATGTATGAAAATACGCTCCATAATTTCTGCCCATTTCACATTTTGGTCGCTGTGACGCCCGTTTCATGTCATTTTAACATTATGAGGTATTTCCTTAATCATTTTGCATGGATTTCAGAAAAAGTAAATTAAAGGAATGAGTACTCAAATCGTATAATTTCATAAATATCGAATAACCGGTGAGTGTTACAGCACACTCAGCACACAAATGACATTATCAGTGACAAATTGCATGGTAATTTCTTAAAAATCAAATTTTTGTGAGAAGTGTTCGATTTGCAAAACCTATTGGGGAAAGTGTGGTTTATGAACATGCGAGATTTCTCGCACGGGTCCTCTAGTAAAAACTTAATTTGTAAATTTCACACAGCCGCCATCTTCAGGTTATGTAAACAATTGAGCTAAATTAGATGACAGTGCACTGAAATTCGTATAGTCATTTGCTGTACCAAGTTTCACTGCGTCCGGATGGTTACATCACGGGAAAAGTCTATTTAAATGTTTCAACTTCGCTTGGCCGCCATGTTCGTTTTGTAGTTAACACGTTTTTGAAAGTCACACAAGTGAACATCTAATACTGTCCGTACAAAATTTCAGGGTGATACGAGTAATAGTTTCGGAGATATAGAATACCGGTGAAATATTTCGCCCAGTCGCCATGTTAGACTGGTGAGACGTAATTAAATTTGAAGGGCACGTTCGGGATTGGCTGAAATAGTAGGCTACTATGACCTTACCGAGTTTCATTGAAATCGCTTCAACAGTTTAAAATTTATTAGGACACACACACACACACACACGGACGCACACACATACACACACACTTACAGACAAAAGGTGATCTCATAAGCCTATTTTTTCATGAATGAAAATAGGCTAAAAAGATACAGTCAGTCTGAGAGACTAGACTTTATATCATTTCAAATGACGTATGCTACAAATGCTACACATGTTAGGAAGGCTCAGGAGGGCTTCTCGCTTCGCTCGAAGCCCCAGGACTCTTTCAACAGACTCCATTACCCATTAACTTAGGCTTCACGCGCGGGGAACGGAGAGCGGGAGGTGCACTCAGCTGCATGACATCACGCACTCGCCGTCTCCGTATCGCATAACGCCAGACCCCAGGAGTAAACTCAGACTCAACAGACTCCATTTCCCTTTAACTTAGGCTTCCCGCGCGGGGAAAGGAGAGCGGGAGGTGCACTCTGCCACATGACGTCACGCACTCGCCGTCTCCGTATCGAATAACGTCAGACCCCAGGAGTAAACTCAGACTCGGTGCATACGCACTGAACAACATGATGACGTCATACACGCCGTAACCGTAACGCATAACGATGAAGTCGACAAGATCGTTTGAAATGATAAAAGCGCACGGTCGGCAGGTTCCAGACGCAATTCAGAACACAATACTCTTCTCTGAAGTCTTAACTCGAGGCGCTTCCCCTCTCCTACAGCCACTCCTCCGTCCCCACCCCTGGTGTCGGCCTTGCCCTTGACGGAATCATAGTTAGACCTATTACCTCAGGTTATTTATCACGGCCGCCTGTTGAAAGCACTTCCTGCTAAGGTTCATCTTAGCTTTGACCCGTCTTCCCATGACTGAGTGCACTGTGACGTCACGGTAGGTCATGTGCCTGTAGTGCGGCGGAAGTAGGAAGCAGGGGAGCTTATAACATGTGGTCACACGTGTCTTGCACCCTCCCAAGCGGCAGATGACACCGCTGAAGCTCATTAAACGCGGCGGTACCCGTGGAAATGGCGGGGAACCATTACTCCCATAATTCATTCACCCTTGCATGCACCGGCTGTCATTTATTTTACAAGTGTCTATTCAAAGTTCAAATTACAAACTCGGAAATTGAAGCTGATGTTCTGTACCGGTGTTTTATCTCTCCACAACCAAGATGATTTAATAATTAAAAGGAACTACAGTGAGTCCGGGAATGTTCTCCGCAGCGCCTACATGCGTCTGCGAGAGCTAGCTACAGCAGTTACGTTGGTAACACGGCTGCCGCTTGCATCATAACAAATAAACAGTAAACTTTGTACTCACCGCAGCCATTCATAACGGATGCTGGAACCATTCACAGTATATCACTCTTTTTTCCGTAATCAGTTGGTTTTAATTCATGAACCACGGTAACTTTATAAGGGAACTTGTCTCTTACAGCTTTATGTGCTGTCGACATAGAGATTCTTGTTTGTTGGGCTAATTTTCGTGTTGATTTACTTGGACTACGCAGCATTTTATCGGATGTTTCATCAAGTTTTTCGTCTGTTAAAAGCGTAGGCCTGCCTGTTCCCGGTACATCGCGAACTGAGCCAGTCACACGAAATGTACTTACCAAATCCCGAACGGTATCACGGTTTAGACACTTTGAATTAGGAAACCGCGCCTGAAATCTTAATTTTACATTTTCTGTAAACCGATCGCCTTCGCGAAAAACTCTCTCTTCAGTAGTAAACATTACCGCCTGTATACTGTTGCACTCTTCCAATAATCTATCTGAACGCTCGCTTACTGCAATACACACTAAAGACATGCAATGAAAAGAAAAAGAAGGCTGGTCCCTAGAAGACAGAAGGATTAGGAAAGATGAGAGAAGGGCTAATAAAGGCGGGAAAGGAAGAGACTCCCTAGGCCTTATCTTTATAGAGCAGCCATCAAGACGTTTGGGACTTTCCGGGACGAGAAACGGACTAGTGCGAAATGGACAGAAGTGCGTCGTGCTAAACACAGTGAGCTCATGAAGGCAATGTGGATCAAGCGAAAAATGAACAAATGCCAGACTGTAAAATGAGGCTTACCGTGGTCCCTAGTTGGCCGATTAGCGAAATTGAATGAATAATATTAATAAGTTTTGAAATTAAGTCAGGAGAAAAACAGGGAGACGGTCTCTCACCTCTCCTCTTTAACTGTGCCCTGGAAAAGGTGATAAGGGAGTGGCGAAAGGAGCTAACTAGTCAGGGGGTACCAAGTGGTATCACTTTGGGACACAAGTGCAATGGACTCAAATCAGTGTTGATTGCCTGGCATTTGCCGACAACCTGGCACTTCTATCTCATTCAATAAAACGTCTGTGAAACAACTTAATGTCCTCACGCAACAAGCAGCTAAGGTAGGACTATATGTGTCACTTGAAGAAACACAGTACATCACAAACATCAGTGAATCACCTTGTACACTGCATTTGGACCCGGGAGAGATGAAGAAAACTGACAGATATAAGTACCTAGGAGAATGGCTTGAACCGAATCTCTCGGAAGTAAGGGCATTATCAACTCGAGTTAACAAGTTAGAAATGGCTTATCAACTAACCAAGAAATACTAAAATGAGACACTACCAACAGTAATACGTCCTGAAGCCTTATATTGTTCAGAATGTCTAGTAGCCTATTCAACCGGAAGGCACTCACGGACAAACTCGATGTACAGGAGAGAAAGATAATGAGGAAGATATTGGGTCCTATTAAGGAAGGTAATGAATACAGAAGGCGGCCTAATCAAGAGCTCTACACGTATTGTGAAAGAATCACGGTTGCTCTTAGCAAACGACGTCTAGCATTTTATGGACACGTCTACAGGATGCATCCTACCAGGTTGACCAATCTGCTCCTCGGTTACTCGCAAAAGCGGAAGACCAAGTCACCTTGGTTGTGGGAAGTGAGCAAAGATCTGCAAGAAGTTGGAGGGACGGAAAGAGACTTAAAAGACCGGACATCTCTCAGGAAGATGCTTCAGCAATTGAGGTTCCAGCACAAACCACCAAGAAAGAAAACGGGTGCCCTCTGGACCCAGGAGAGGAGGGAACAACACAGCCAGAGGATGCGCAACTACTGGGCAAACATCAAAGCCCACTCCAAATGTAACCGTTGAATGTTGTGGTCCTTAGATGGCATACACGAAACAAGAAGAAGAATAGCCAAATAACAAAGTGCGGAAGAGAACCTTTCTCATTGATATCGGAGTGCCCAATTCCCATAATCTGCAACAAACCTGCTGTGAGAAGATCACCAAGTATCTGCCCTTCGATGAGGAAATACGGCAAATGTAGAGACAAGAAAATATAGTGGTTCTACCCACAATCCTCTCTTCTACCCACATCATCTCTAAATCTACATATAATCATGCAGAAGACTGTCATCTTGGAGACCTGTTCCATAGTTCGCTCGTTTCTCTATGTGCCACTCTAAAAGAAGTTGTCATACTGTCTTGCAAACAAGACGACCCCCACCCCACCCAACCCCACCCCCAGGGGCTTATATCTAGTAGTGGGACGTGAGTTGGTGACCACGGGACCCCACCTGAGTCCAGCATTGCTTCCACTTAGGGCCTACTTGTGCCAGACTCCTCTCCGTCTTCTTTCCTGCCAATCTATCTTGGTCAACTCTTGTTCTCTTCCGACTGCGACGGTATTAGGGTATCCGAGGCCTAGGGGGTCTCTTCCATTCCCGCCTTAATTGGCCCTACTGTCATCTTTCCTGTTCCCTCATCCTTCTAGGGATAAGCCTTCTTTTTCTTTTGGACTCTAACCAAGGTGGACTGGGTTCGATTCCCGGACAATGTATGTGAGATTTTCGAAGTGAAATGCCATGTCCTGTGGTTCGAATTCCACGTAAAAAGGAGGTCCCGTGGCTCAAAATCACCTGATTCACGGTCACGTTGAACTCTTCCTTCCTTCTTTTTCTTTTCATTATATTTCCTTTTCTCTTTAGGATTCCCGCCCTGATTTATGAATTAGCTCTCCGTGTCTCTAAATTACATTTTGTGAGTATTTTGAATCTCAACCACATTTTGTATGTCTTTCAATCTCCATTGCATTTTGTAAGTATTTTCGATCTAACCTTCATTTTGTAAGTATTCTCGATCTAAACTTCATTTTGTAAGTATTTTCAATCTAAATTGCATTTTGTAAGCATTTTGGATAACGGCCAACATATTGTATTTTGAATCTAAATTACATTTTGTAATTATTTTCAATTTTAACTGCATTTTGTAAGTAAGTTATTTTGAATTTCAATTGCTTTTTTTTTAGTATTTGGAATCTGGTAAGGCATTTGCAATCTAAATTGCATTGTGTACTTCCAATTTCAATTGCATTTTGTAAGTATTTTGAATCGCAATTGCATTTTGTAAGTATTTTGAATTTCAATTGCATTTTGTGAGTATTTAGAATCTACGTTGCCTTTTGTAAGTATTTTGAACCTAAACTGCATTTTGTGCGTATTTTTCATTCTAAATTCCTTTGGTGAGCATTTTCCTTCTAAATTGCCTTCTGTAAGTATATCTACTCTACATTTTGTGAGTCATTTCAAGCTGAGATTCACTTTGGAAGTATTTTGAGTCTAACTTAATTTTTGTTATGGTTTCCGTTTCATTGTAATTTTCACTATCACTCAGATCATTAGGGGCCGATAACCTAGATGTTAGGCCCCTTAAAACAACAATTATCATCATCATCATCAAACAAGCCTACGATATGTTGATTTGTCCTATTTATCTGGTAAAGTGAATGTCATAACAATAATAATAATTGTCATATACTGTGTATAGAACGCTACGGTGTATGTTTCAAAAAAGTCAATCTCTTAATCCAGAGGTAATTACAAGGTGCGGTTTGTACCAAAATCTTCCAAATCGTCTGAATAGTATAGGAGAAATCCTGCATATTTTAAAAAGTCAACGGAAATATATTTATTTGTTTACAAAGTGCGTTTCTCGCACAGTTCCTATAATAATAATAATAATAATAATAATAATAATAATAATATCCCTAGAAGCTTAGAAGTAGAGGCATTTTATTTGGCTACCACAGGATCCCAGCTTTGTCCGGCATTCTTTCCACTTACTTGTGCTGGGCTCTTGTCATTGAAATTTCCCGGGCCGATAACCTAGATGTTAGGACCCTTAAAACAAAAAAATATCATCATTATCATCATCAAATTTCCTGTCAACCTCACTTGGTCAACTTATTTTTTCTCTTCCAACCCCAACGGTATTCGGATATCCGTGGCCGAGGAATTCTTTTATTTCCTGCCATCCTTGGAGGTTCCATTTAAATACCCTTATTTATCGAGGGCCCAGAAATATTCTCATTTTCCATCTTCAAAGGGAGTTGTTGTTGTTAATTCATTTTAGGAGCTTCAGACAACTTTGCCATCAGCCCCGTCTGTGTTGAGCTTATCTGATAACATGTAGCCTATTGATGTGATGACTGTTGTAGTGTGTGTGTAACTGTATTAGGGACAGGAATGGGGTAGGCGACCCGGGACTTAAAATAAGTTCCTATCCAGGCATTTGCCTAAGTGGATTGTACAGAATCCAGGGAAAACCACACTCGGGAAAGTTGCTGTCAGTGCTAGGATTCGAACCTACGATCTCCGGACTTCCTGCAGCTGCCCTAACGGCTGTGGTGCACGATTTAACAAGCACGGCTACGCCACGGATCAAAATGAATGTTGAGAGAAATAGATAAGTGCAGTGTTGCGGATCCTTAATAACAATTACCACGTGATATTTCCACATAATATGCCCACTAATAATAATAATAATAATAATAATAAGTTTAGTGAATGAAGTATCCTTGCCTCCAAAACCATGCACAATTCAATGATGTACCTACAAGTGAAATTAAGATAGAATTGGAACTATTTGTAGAACTCATAAAATCACATTCATCTGATATATCAGCTTGCCACGGTGGGTGAGTGGATAGCATGTCGGTCTAATAACCCCCAAGGTTGCAGGTTCGCTCCTGGCTGTGGTAAGTGATTTTTGAAAGGCGGCAAAAATACGACACGCATGTCATACGATATTGGCATGTCAAAGAACCCATTTGAATTCAGTAGGCCGTGTTCATAGTGGCAAAATTAATCTCGGGAGTTTCCGCCAACACAAAGTTCCTAATTTCTTTACTAGAAAGCGCTATTGTGTTCAAGGAGCTTAGATATCTAATCTCCTTGACTTTCATAGTGATTGAAGGAACAACGAAATTCGACATGCAAGCTACCCTATGGGTGTCAAATTACAAAGCTAGCACCCGGCATCCGAGGCCGTACCATATTATTATTATTATTATCTGATATATCGGCTTGAAGCTACTGTAGGCCTATTAATAATGTTTAGTACACATATGTCAAGTCATTTGCATGGAGAATTAAACTATCTTTCAGATTGGTTGGTTGGTTGGTTCCTCAGTTTAGGGGCTGCGACAACGCGGTCATGTAGCCCCATGTACTTTGGGTGTGTGTAGAATCTGTCTGATAACCGGTGTTAATTGTGATTACTGTATTAGTGTGTTTTATCTGTTTTCAATTCAAGTGAGGACTGCAGACATTGCTTATTTTCCTTCAAGTAGTTCCTTCTATTGCCGCCAAACGCCACCGTCAACGACTACTAGTTCAGAACTTGATTACCAGATGTCACCGCAGTCGGCTCCTGGCGACGAACGTCGTTTGTCGAATGTTTAACCTATATATAATTTAGCTTCAGACAGGTGTAATTAGCGGAAGGTTCTTTAACATGCCATAAATCTATGAAATGGGACCGCCAGCTTTACTTCCCCTCCGAAGGAAGGCACACTGAGGGATTTTCACGCTCTTAAAACAAGTAGTTCCGTGATGAACTATACAGCCTATTTTCATATATCCTGCTCATGTTAATTGCTTCTATCAACATACAATATTTCAGTTTAATTGCTGTAACAGATTCGTAGATATTGAGAACCGTCTAAATATTTCAGATGGTCGCCAGGTTGGATTTTTATTTTTTTACTATTATTTTAAGATTATTGTGTACGTGTGGTATTCAAACTTCAATCGCATGATTAGAACACAAGAAGTAAAAACGAGATTTTAAAATTACGCACAGCAGCCATCTTGTGATTATGCAAACAATTGAAATAAATTAGATGCCAGTGGATCAACATTTGTGTAAGCATTTAACGTGCAACGTTTCACGGCACTCGGATAGTTAATTCACGAGAAACCTCCATTTAAATATTTATACTTCGCCGCCATGTTGGATTCGTGCTCACCAGGTTACTGAAAGTCCTATAGGTGAACATATGTTTCAGTTTGGTTGCTGTAAAAGATTCATAGATATTGAGAACCGTCTAAATATTTCGGAAGCTCGCCATTTAGGATTGTTATATGTATAGGCCATAGAGTTATGCACCATTCAAGGACAATTATTGCCTAGGTTCATTATTCAAACTTTCACTTCGATCGCATGATTACGACACAAGAAATAAAAACTTAATTTTAAAATTTCGCACAGCCACCATCTTGAGGTTATGTAAACAATTGAATTAAATTAGTTGGCAGTACATTGCAATCTGCAAAATCATTTACTGTACCACATTTCACAGCGCTCAGAGAGTTAACTCACGAGAAAAGTCTATTAAAATATTTTAAATTCGCTTGGTCGCCATGTTCGTTTTGTACTTTACAGGTTTATGAATTATACATAGGTAACTTTGTATCAGTACCCTTTATCACCGTACAAAATTGCAGGGTGATATCTGTAATAGTTTCGGAGATATAGAATGTCAGTGAAATATTTCGCACAGCCGCCATTTTGAGGTTATGTAAACAATTGAACTAAATTAGACCCCCGTGCATTGCAATGTGTATAAACATTTGCTGTGCCAAGTTTCATTAGGTTTGGATAGTTAAATCGCGAGAAAAGTCTATTTAAAAGTCTCAACTTCGCTTGGCCACCATGTTGGTTTTGTAGTCACCAGGTTTTTGAAAGTCTCATACGCGAACTTCTAGTAGTACCCTTTATCACCGTACACAATTTCAGGGCGATATCAGTAATAGTTTCGGAGATATTGAATGCTAGTGAAATATTTCGCACAGCCGCCATGTTGGTTTGGTGAGACGTAACAAAATTTGAAGGGCACGGTCGAGGTCGCCGGAAACAGTGCTATGAATTTACCGAGTTTCACTGAAATCGCTCCAGTCGTTTAGATTTTATTAGGGACACACACACACACACCTCACACACACACACACACGCACACACACACGGACAAAAGGTGATCTCATAAGCCTATTTTTTCAAAATTGAAAATAGGCTAAAAATCCGAACCCGCTATATTGGGCATAGAAGCTCAGCATGCTACCGACTACGCCACCGAAGCCGCTTATCTTTCAGATTATAGGTGAGTTTATAGTGAATGTTATTCTTTGTTCGTCAAACATTAAAAGTTTTCCATACACATATGCAACGTTTAATTCTGCTATGTTGAGTAATGCCAGTGTTGGGAGTAAGCCCATAACGATCTGCCAGTATATGGTTAGAATGTTAGAGTTAGGCCTGTAGGCCTAGAGCAAATTAAGAAGTGGTGTCTATCTGAGTTCGAAGGTTTATTTTACAGCTGGGGCAAATGCAATACCTAGGGCTCGGAAGTTTAAGAGCCTAAATGTACAAAATTTGCTAGCAAATTTGCTCTAAAACCTACCGGACCCATCAAGGCCGAATAGGGAGGGAGATAACTCGTAGTTTCCTTGTTAACTAATTGCTCTCAGCTAATGTTGTCTTCTAGGGTGGCAACTTACTCGATGAAACATCCATACGGATGCTTTTTCTCGGAATCAGGTCTTCTAAACCTGCTATCTGCCTGTACCGGAAATTCAGACAAAAATATATCTACTGCACCATAGAAATCCCGTGTTTCAAACTCCACCCCGATAACATGTACCTTGTAAAAATGTAAACAAAAATGCTCAAAATATAACCAAATATTACAGGGCGCCCGAGAATGTTCTCCGCAGCTGCGAGTGGTTGAGTCATAAGTATTGTTGGCTGCACTGTGTCCTTGAAAGGAGGACTCCCGCGTGTGGGCTGTCAGTGTGTATTACAGTCAGCGAGCGTTCAGATAGATTATTGGAAGAGTGCAACAGTATACAGGCGGTAATGTTTACTACTGAAGAGAGAGTTTTTTTTTTTTGGTGGAATACGTTTTTCGCGTAGGCGATCGGTTTACTGAAAATGTAAAATTAAGATTTCAGGCGCGGTTTCCTAATTCAAAGTGTCCAAACCGTGATACCGTTCGTGATTTGGAACGTAAATTTCGTGTGACTGGCTCAGTTCACGATGTACCGGGAACAGGCAGGCCTACGCTTTTAACAGACGAAAAACTTGATGAAATCTCCGATATAATGCTGCGTAGTCCAAGTAAATCAACACGAAAATTAGCCCAACAAACAAGAATCTCTATGTCGACAGCACATAAAGCTGTAAGAGACAAGCATCAGTTGTTCCCTTATAAAGTTACCGTGGTTCATGAATTAAAACAAATTGATTACGGAAAAAGGGTGATGTACTGTGAATGGTTCCAGCATCTGTTATGATTGGCTGTGTTGAGTACAAAGTTTACTGTTTATTTGTTATGATGCAAGCGGCAGCCGTGCTACCAACGTAACTGCTGTAACTAGCTCTCGCAGACGCATGTACGCGCTGCGGAGAATATTCCCGGACTCACAGTACTTTATATCACTAATATGAGAAATATGCGACAAAAACCATAAAAATGGCCGAAGTCATTTCTTCTTAATCATACTAATGTATAACAAGAAATTCCGTGACGTACTAAAGAGCCTACTTTTCTTAAATTTAAGATTGATGCCAACCTATATAGACCTATCAAAAATAAAGACGAAATTAAGTTGGTAATATCGAAATTTCTAAATAGTTCGAAATACTGTATACCTGGTATAATGTAGCCTAATAGAGCACTACAGTTGCCAGTCCTGGTGACTGAATATATTCTTAGTTCCATCTCTTAAGGTACAGAATACAACATTTGGTTGAAGTCCAACGGATAGCATGGATGTTACATGCAGTTAGACATTGGATCTATCAGTGCGCGTAAAATGATGTTGGCAACAATGTCATGCATTTGTTGGTCAGAAATAATCTGAAATATTATGACCTCTTGTTGTGCCAATGTTGGATGAAATCCATTTGTTAGTATAGAAGTTACATGCATTTTAAAAAAGGACCTATCAGCAGGCTTAGAGTCATGTTGGCATCACTGACGAATATTAGTTTCTCCAAATTAATCTTGAATGTCAAATTTTAAAGCTGTTGGCTTACATACTTTCTGATGTATTAATATTACGGTAAAACATAGAGAAAGCATGTATTAACAGTTGGCAGCCCTGGTTGCTCTTAAGAATAAGCATAGTGATATCTGTTATGGTACACATAGCACATTCGAAATTTGGTTGAAATCCAATTGATAGTATAGAAGTTACACGTATTTAAAATTGGTCCTATCAGCAGGCTTAGAATCATATTGGTAGCACTGACGTACATAATTTACTCCAAATTAATTTAGAATGTCAGGTACTACACGTGTGCATAGTTTAAAGCTGTCGGCTTGCATACTTTCTGATATATTGGTATTAGGATAAGAAAATAGAGAGAGAGCAGTTATTAACAGTTGGCAGCCCTGTTGGCTTATATGAATACGCTCGGTCATATCTGTTTATGTACACATAGTACGTACGAAATTTGGTTGAAATCCAATTAATAGTGTAGAAGTTATATGCATTTAAAAATTGGAACTATCAGCAGGCTTAGAATCATTTTGGCAACACTGCCATGCATGGTCTCCTGGAAATTAAACTGAAATATTTTTATCTATAAGTGTACCAATTTTGGAATAGCTCCCATGCATACCTTCCAGGATATCTAACATGGAGCTCAAATTTCAATTGCGGTTTTTCAGCAGTTGGTAGGACTGGCATAATTTTCAAATATGGGCTTGAGATATTCAGGTATAGATCTTTACTCATACCAAATTTGGATTCGATTGCTGTAGCCGTTTAGGAGTTGATAGGGGGGGGGGGACACACACACAGCCAGACAGACAGAAGGACAGACAGACAGACACACATTTGCCCTGATCGATCTCATAAGTCTACTTTTTCCTCATTTTTGCAAAATGTGAAAAGTAGGCTAAAAATGAGATGGTGTTTGTCGTCCTGTCTGTCTGTCGTCCTGTCTGTTACTCAATCACGCAAGAACCACTGGTCCGATTGAAATGAAATTATGTATGTATGTAGCTGATTTACCAGAGTTACACATAGGCTACCTTTGATTTCGATATTTTGCAATATTTAAAAATGGCGACCATTTTAGTGACGTCACTACACCCTTTGGTTTCAAAATTTCATATTTCCATTTCAAATAAAAAGAGAACGCTAAAGAATAGCAAACTTTTAATGGTATACACTAGCTTTATTATTTAATTTTCTATCCGAAAGGTCCTGATCACTTTGGTGTATCTCCAACGGTTAGCGAGTAAAACCAAAATTTGTGCAATAAAACACGTCAAAACCGAGAGGTGCAGTCTATCTCTCTATATATAAAAATGAAAGTTTGCCTGTTTTTTTTCTGAATTTCTACGGAAATTTAAGTTATTTACGCGTCTCAGACTGTTTTATGATGGATGCGCGAAAATAATTTGTTTGTCTGTCTGTTTGTTTGTTTGTTTGTTTGTCTGTGGACAAATTTGTTCCCTTATAACTCGAAAACGGCTGGGTGTATTAACCTAAAATTTGGTACAGATATCCATCAAAGGCACGACACTAATCATTGATGTAACTCTTCTGCGGACCTCTCATAAAAGGGGGCCTATCCCCTTAAAATACATGCTGAAATAGGCGTATAAGGACAAGACAAAGCTCATTTTCAGCCCCTCAATGTGAGAGACAAAACTCGGAAACCTCATTTTAAGGCCCTAAAACCAACCGTTTTTTAGATATTCCCACAATACTAATTTAATTTAATAAACTAATGAACGAATGCAAGCCGGTAACCATGGCAACATAATCGCAGAGTCCATCTATTGCTGTAAGACGCAATGCAATTCCATTAATTACATTAGTGTGAAAGTTTGCCAACGGCTATAAGTTTAGCACCGAACCAAATTAAGCTGTAGAATTCATCAATACGTATAATGCGCTTAAGGGGGTCAAGGGGTACTCCAGAATTTTTTCACGCGATTTACACCTGCGGGTGTGGTACGACAGATCTATTATATTCGTATCCCTATATATTATTATTATTATTAGTAGTAGTAGTAGTAGTAATAGTATTATATTATGGCGTACAGCGACGAGACAAAGCTCCTCGGTGCCAGAAACAAAACTCGGGGGCCCTAAAGTGTCCTCAAAAACTACATTATAAGACTCTAAAACCAACAGTTTCTGAAATATTCCCAGAAAACTAATTTCATTTCATTTAACAAACTAATGAAGGAATGCAAATCGGTAACCATAACATTATCTCAATGGTTGGCATCCAACTTTCCACCTATTTCTGTGAGAAGCAATGTCACTCCATTTATTACCTTTCTGTGAAAGTTTGCAAATGGCTATAAGGTTATCACGGAACCAACTTAGACTGTATACTTCATCAATGCAGTTAAGGGGGTCAAGGGGAACCTAGAATTTTTTGACGCAATTTTTACGTGTGACATATTATAGTAAGGAAGGTCTATTATATTTCCAAACAGCAACATTATTTTCAAAAATTCCAGAATTGAATCAGCTTTTTTTTGCGGCTTTTAGGAATTTGGGCCATTTGAGGCTAAGGAACCTGAATGTTCATGCACTACAAGCCTTTATAATTTAGGAAAGGGATGGGGACCTAACACAACGTAGAGGGTCAGTTTTTATGTGACGTGTATGCGTTTCGTCTACAAGGCTTTCAATTCTATTTCACGTCAAGAAGTACACGTTAGGTGAATTTAGTTTGAGAGAACATTTAACTCATCATTTATTTATTTATTTATTTATTTATTTTTGTCTACATACTGGTTCATCGTAAGGATGATTTTGTTTGATACTGTGTGGTAGATATACCCATATTTGGATATCTGGGTGATATGTTGTAGACAATAGAATTGTCTGTCTGTCTTTCTGTGTATCCCTATGTACGCCTATAACTCGTGTTCGGAGGCTTGGAGCATCTTAAAATTAGGTATGGTAACCATGAGAGTCAATACACCAATCATTTATAAAACTAATCAACGTACTTTTCATACAGTAGAAAGGTGGATATAGGGAAAAACTTCTCAAAATACAAGCTAAAATAGGCGAAATATAAAAATTATCCTAGAAGGACGACCAAAGCATATGTTGCGCTTCTCAATGTGAGACACAAAATTCGGGAGTCTATAAAGGGTCTCCGAAAACCACATTATAAGGCCCTTAAATTAACAGTGTGTGTGATATTCCCAGAAAAGTAACTTCGTTCTGATAAACTTATAAAGGAATGACAAACCGCTAACCATTGCAACAGTAGCTCAATTGATAATGTCTGGTGTTAACACCGAACACCGTTCGAAGAACGGGTACTTCTGCTAGTTGGAAATAAATGTCACTAATATTATTAACAGTAATATACCGCTAATTTGGTTTTAATAAATACTAAGTACACGAATAAGGATGAAATCATCTAAGATCAAGTCGAAATTGATTGATATATATCGCTTCTTATTTAAGGAAGATTGAATTTCAATACTTTTTGAATGCAAATCAAAAATGCATAAACTTTTTAAGGTCTTATGTCGGATCCGTTCCGACATCATGTTTACTCCGAGATTAGCTAGTTTTAACAGCAGCTCGCGATTCTCGGACAGTTGTTTGAGTCTTCAGCCTTTTGACTGGTTTGATGCAGCTCTCCATGCCTCCCTGTCCTGAGCTAAACGTTTCATCTCTACATAGCTACCACACCCTACATCCAAGGCAATCTGTTTAACATATTCTAACCTTGGTCTACCCCTACAGTTCTTGTCCTCGACCCTTCCTTCCATAACTAAGCTTGCTATTCCTGGATGTCTTAGTATGTGTCCTACCAACCTATCTCGTCTCTTCATTAGCAGTCGCCAGAAACATCTCTCCTCTCCCACTCGTCTTAATACCTCTTCGTTTGTAGCCCTATCTACCCATCTGATCTTCATCATTCTCCTGTAACACCACATTTCGAATGCCTCAATTCTCCTCTTTTCTGCTGCACCAATAGTCCAAGTTTCACTTCCATAGAGCGCCACACTCCAGACAAAGGCTTTCAAAAATGACTTCCTAATACCTAAATCTATATTCGATGTCAGCAGATTCCTTTTTTGTAGAAATGCTTTCTTTGCCTGAGCCAACCTACTTTTTATATCCTCTTTGCTTCGTCCATCACTGGTTATTCTGCTTCCTAAGTAACAGAAGTCTCGTACTTCCTTCAGCTTTTCACCTGCCAATTTGATCTCCATAGAGGTTTCTGATTTATTTCGGCTGTATTCCAGTATTTTTGTTTTACATTTATTAATGTTCATCATGAATTCTTTCCGTAAGACGGAGTCCATACCATTCAAAAACTCATTCAAATCCTCAGGCTTGTCAGCCAAGATGACGATGTCATCAGCAAATCTCAGAGTTGAAATTATTTCTCCTTGAATCTTCACTCCCACTTTACATTTTTCTCTAATTTCCTTCATTGCTTGTTCAATGTAAAGATTGAAAAGTATGGGTGATCTTCACATCTCGGACAGTATCTACATAGAATTTAGAGAATCCATGGCCTTCTTAACCCTTGGGAACTGGCGTCAAAAAATATAACACGAGGACTGGCGCAGGGTCATTCTCACCCATAGTATGTCACTTCGTTTTTATCATAATCGTACGGATTTTAATGAAGTAATTGTACACCGGGTGTCTTCCTATGAACTATTGCCAATATAAAATGAGGTTCATTTATATTTTTCAAATTATTTAATATGCAGAAAAATGACAATAATTTTCGTAACAGTATAATAGCTCTTGATAGTGGCGGTAAAGTAGTCATCTCGATTTTTTTTTGTCAAAGGAGCTGATGACCTAGGTGTCCCTAGACCCTAAACATGGTGGATCTTAAAGAACGTGAGCTATGTGATTGTGCTACACCAAAATAGTTTGATTATCCCCCTTATTTTTTACAGTTTGTCGAACATTGTCACGTGAGGACTGGCGCCATGGGTAAATCTGACCCGACCGTAAATAATATAGAAATAACATGAATGTGCAAAAATCTACGGACAAGTCTCTCTTTTGCAGTGTGAAGTTTAGGGCTGGGAAGGAAGGTACAGTAAGCGACAGGAAATAAGGGCTGACCAAAACGAAAATATAGAGTATTGTTTAACCCTTGGGTACCGGGTGAGTTAGCCGTAGTCGTTACAGCATGACTGCTGGCAGTCGCTCACATCCGGGAGGCGAGGAGGTTCGAATCCCCCCACCGGCAACCTTGAAGATGGTCTTCTGTGGTTTCCCATCTTCCTTCCAGGCAAATGCCGGGGTTGGTCCCTAACTATAGGCCACAGCCACTACCTTCCAACTCCTCGTCCTTACATTCCAACTTCCCTCCCAACGGTACTTGTGGCTCACCCATTGGGTGTCCGTCTCGAAGCAGCTACAAAACTGGCGAGCCGAACATGTCCTCGGACACTCCCGGCACTAAAAGCCATGCGCTAAAAACAAAAACAAAAAACAAAACAAAAACCTTGGGTCAAAAATGCCCACGCGCCAGTCCTCGCGGGTTAATATAATTCCTAGGATACTTTAGGCTGACAATCTGCAGAACCTATGTAGCAAAAGTAGCCGCACACAAGTGAAATAGGAGGGCGATTGTAAATGATTTGTATTTAAGAGAAAATGATTGTCTTTCGGAGTTTGATTTAGGAATTGAGTATCAGGTGCTTCAGAAATATCCATTCATTCTGAAGTTTAAGATGTTTACAAAAAGCCTTTAATTTTCTCAGTTTATTTTGTCAGAAATTTGAAAAATAAAAGCCCGCTTAACCCTTCGCACTCAAATTTGTTCAGCTAGTCACGTTTACAATTCCTTTCTAAATTTGTAATATTTTTAGCCTACTTTTCACATTTTGCAAACATGAGGAAAAAGTAGTCTTATGAGATCGATCCGGGAAAATGTCTGTCTGTCTGTCCTTCTGTCTGTCTGTCTGTGTGGCTGTGTGTGTGTCCCCCCCCTATCAACTCCTAAACGGCTGGAGCAATCGAAATAAAATTTAGTAGGAGTAAAGATATATACCTGAATATCTCACGGCCATATTTGAAAATGATGTCAGTTCTACCAACTGCTGAAAAATCGCAATTGAAATTTGAGCTCCATGTTGGATATCTTGGAAGGTATGAATGGGAGCTATTTCAAAATCGGCACACATATATATAATAATATTGCAGTTTAATTTCCAGAAGGCCATACATGGCAGTGTTGCCAAAATGATTATAAGCCTACTGATAAGTCCAATATTTAAATGCATATAACTTCTACACTATCGATTGGAATTCAACCAAATTTCGTATGTTGTATGTGTACATAACCAGATATGACTGAACGTATTCTTATGAACCACCAGTGCTGCTAACTGTTAAAAAATGCTCTTAATTTCTTTTATCCAAATACCAATATATATGAGAAAGTATGCAAGCCGACAGCTTTAAACTATGCACACGTATAGTACATGACATTCTATATTAATTTGGAGTAACTTATATACGTCAGTGCTACCAACATGATTCTAAGCCTGCTGAGAGGTTCAACTTTAAATACATGTAACTTCCATACTATCATTTGGATTTCAACCAAATTTCGTATGTGGTATGTGTACCATAACAGCTATGACTATGCGTATTCTTAAGAGCAACCAGGGCTGCCAACTGTTAATAAATGCTGTCTCTATTTTTGTTACCCTAATATCAATATATCAGAAAGAATGCAAGCCAATAGCTCTAAACTTTGCACACGTATAGTACCTGGCATTCTAGATTACTTTGGAGTAACTAATATACGTCAGTGCTGCCAACATGATTCTAAGCCTGCTGATAGGTCCAATTTTAAAATGCATGTAACTTCTATACTAACTAATGGATTTCATTCAAAATTGGCACATCAATAGATCATATTATTTCAGATTATTTCTGACCAATACATGCATGACACTGTTGCCAACATGATTTTACGCGCGCTGTTAGATCCAATGTTTAACTGCATGTAACGTCCATGCTATTCATTGGACTCCAACCAAATTTTGTATTCTGTACCTTAAGAGATGGAACTAAGAATATATGCAGTCACCAGGGCTGCCAACTGTAGTGCTCTATTAGGCTACATTATGCCAGGTATACAGTATTTCGAATTAATTAGAAATTTCGATATTACCAACTTAATTTCGTCATTATTCTAGATAGATCCATATCGATTAATCATTGGCATGAATCTTAAATTTTAAGAAAAGTAGACTCTTTAGTTCGTCACGGAACTTCTTGTTAACATACATGTTGTGTCCCAATGACAACCAATGACAGCTCTGACTGGGCAACCTACAAACCTTCTCATGCTGATTTTTTAAAATTTCCACCTACTTTGACTTCAGATATCCAACCGCCAGCCAGTTAGTCTCTTTCAATGATAGATATTTTAACGTACGAAACATTGAAAGAGTTATTGGATGGGACTTAGTATTAACCATCACACGCCATTGACTACAGTATAGCCTAATTGAATCCTGTCTATCCAGTCCAAGATATTTGGCAACACTGACTGGTGTTACAACCAGCTGAGCTGTAACGGCCGTGTTATTAAAACGCCCACAAGGAGTTTCTATCACTACCTGGCCTATCCCTTAGTTTCTTTAACGGTTTTGAACACTAATTGTATGTAAAATAAATAAGCCTGCTATAAAAATTCTTTTAATTCTCGTAGCTTCCTGTTTCGACGGAAATAAAACTGCAAGGGAAGCAGGGAGTGCATATTGGGTTTACTTCATGAAGGAGAGTCTGCCAGATTTATGCACTCCTGTTTTTTCGATAATCATTGCCGCTCTTGTAAAGTGGGTTAGATCTCCCCCCTTCTCCTCCCACACTCGAGGTTGTCTCACGGGAACGTGGGTTGTTGCCAGGATCTCCGCCTTTTGGCAATGAATGCTCTCCTCGAGTTACCTTTAACCCCTTGTTCTCTATCCAATTCCACACAACCACCCCATCTGCCGGCGGAGTGTGATGACCTGTCTAACAATAAACAGGTCCCATTATCGTCTGTTCCCCTTCAGCATGAGGTTACAAGGGGTGGGATGGGGGGTTTAAAAGGCTCAACACTTAGGATTATCAGTTTGTTGTTGATCACGGACGGCTTGACTAAACATTTAGGGTGGACCAGATGCTATTCTGTTACAATGCGTAAACATTGACCATTATGGCAATGGCAATAATTAATAACCGTGTTGACTGATAGTATTATCTTATTAAAACCGTCTAGTCAAACACTAAAGAAACGTTTAATTACATTATTAAACGTACATGTTTCGGTATTTCATTGATACCTTTCTCAGCGTGATTGATATTAAATCTCAAAACTAGTTAACAAAGCAAAAAATAAATTAAAAAAAATGGATATCCTTACAAAAATTGTTTTAAATCAAAAATGGAAAAGAATGCAAATAATTAAATCCCATGTATTAACAAGAATTTCCGTGACTAACTAAAGAGCCTACTTTCCTTAAAATTTAAGATTCATGCCAATAATTGATCTATATGGATCTATCAAGAATAATGACGAAATTAAGTTGGTAATATCGAAATTTCTAAATAGTTCGAAATACTGTATACCTGGCATAATGTAGCCTAATAGAGAACTACAGTTGGCAGTCCTGGTGACTGAATATATTCTTAGTTCCATCTCTTGAGGAACAGAATACAAAATTTGGTTGAAGTCCAATGGATAGCATGGACGTTACATGCAGTTAAACATGGGAATTTTAGGGGGGGGGGGGTAAATTAGGTTGGCAACAATGACATACATGTATTGGTCAAAAATAATCTGAAATAATATGATCTATTGTTGTGTCAATTTTGAATTCTTCCTGATATATTGATATTAGGGTAACAAAAATAGAGACAGTATTTATTAACAGTTGGCAGCCCTGGTTACTATTAAAAATCGACATAGCCATGTCTGTTATGGTACACATAGCACACACGAAATTTGGTTGAAATCCAAATGATAGTATAGACGTTACATGTATTAAAATTGGACATCTCAGCAGGCTTAGAATCATGTTGGTAGCACTGACGTATATAAGTTACTCCAAATTAATATAGAATGTCAGGTACTATACGTTTGCATAGTTAAAATCTGTCGGCTTGCATACTTTCTGATATATGGGTATTTGGATAAAAAAAATTGAAAGCAATATTAACAGTTGGCAGCCCTGGTGGCTCTTAAGAATACGCTCAGTCATATCTGTTTATGTACACATAGCACATACGAAATTTGGTTGAAATCCAATTGATAGTGTAGAAGTTATATGCATTTAAAATTTGGATCTATCAGCAGGCGTATAATCATTTTGGCAACACCGCCATGTATGGCCTCCTGGAAATTTAACTGCAATATTATTAGCTATACGTGTGCCAATTTTGAAATAGCTCCCATTCATACCTTCCAAGATATCCAACATGGAGCTCAAATTTAAATTGCGATTTTTCAGCAGTTGGTAGCACTGACATCATTTTCAAATATGGCCGTGAGATATTCAGGTATAGATCGTTACTCCTACCAAATTTTGTTTCGTTTGCTGCAGCCGTTTTGGAGTTGATAGGGGGGACACACACACACAGCCAGCCAGCCAGATAGACAGACAGACAGACAGACAGAAGGACAGACAGACAGACAGACATACAGACACACATTTGCCCGATCTCATAAGTCTACTTTTTCCTCATTTTTGCAAAATGTGACAAGTAGGCTAAACAAATGATAGTAAAATGATGCTATTAAAATAAGATCTACGTTATAAACTGCCTACGTCAATACTCCAATAATTTCGATCGAGACTGTAGTGACAGAAGATGTCGCTGTCAGAAGAATGAAGAATCGCAAAGGATGTAGATCAAATTGTCGCCTCAAACGGAACAAAAAGTTTGAAATACAGTCCTCCAACCTAAAACTTCAGTCGATTCCCAACTTAATGGCCCACTCTGTTGTTTTAGTTGCTTAATGGGTAACGCAATGTGCAGGCTATTTACCAAACACAGCAATCAAGCCTGCACAATGCGTTACCCACTCTGAGGAAGGTATCAATGAAATACCGAAACATGTACCTTTAATAATGTAATTAAACGTTTCTTTAGTGTTTGACTGGGCGGTTTTAATAAGATAATGCTATTCTGTTGTTTCATCTTAAACTTAGTTTTATATTTGGCATATAGGCCTAATAGAGCATTCGATACGTATTGGCAACACTGTTGTCAATCAGTGATCCTAGTGGTGACCGATTTAACCTTGTAGCATATTGTTGAGCAGTCTTTGATGTATAAATCTGTAATGTTGAAAGTCTCGAAATCTATTCAAATATAATTAAGCTGAAGAGTTTGTGTGTTTAAACGCCAGATTCAAGAGTAAATCATTCCACTAATGCAAAATATTTAAATGACTCGTTAGCAATCTTGTGGCCAGAATGGGCGTGGTGTGACAATAAATTGTTATTTCTCAGTGATGCCCTTTGGCTCAAATCTACACAGTTTCACCTATCTGAACCGCATTTTGTATAGCCTACTTACCAATTGGAGCCCTGCGGGTGACACTGTCCACTTTAAATTTCGGACAGACCACTCCATTTCCTGCATTTAGGCGCTTTATCACAAATCTACACCGTTCCTCCTAATTGCACCAAATTTTACTTTCACATTGCAACACTGCTGGTAACACTGTCCACTTGATATTTTGGACAACGCTCTCCATTCCCTACATTTAGAATAACAAACTGAACTTAAAAGCCACGTATTAAGGCCCTAGAACGATGCATGTCCGTAGTAGTGTAACTGTAAGAGTATTTTAATAAGTCCATTGTTGACTGACAATTCGGGCTGCATCACGTCGCCCCTACAAGTGTTCTGGTGCAGAATTACGAAAATAGTTAAATCTTGCGCTGCTTATAAATTGCAGTCAGGCGGAGTAATTAGTGCAAAAACATTTCTTAGGCCCCTTAAAACTGTTATCATCATGAACATATTATGCCTCTGTATAAATGCAATGGTGTTGGTGCGGTACATTGAGGTTATCAGCTGCAATAAGCGTTGGTGCTTTCAAATGCACCTTAATTTATTCCGATACTTATCGTTGAGTGCTATGTGGAGGTAAATGATACTCTTCTACCTCAGGAGCTCGGGAAAGCCGAAGTTTTCAAAAGTGTTCTCATTATTTTCCTACGGCGCTATGCGACAAAATACGACACTATTAGTCTCTACATTTCTAACAGCCAATGAGATAACTTATAGCTCCTAGGCAGTGTCTCATTTCACTTACTCCTCTTTCTAAACATATTTTAAAATTAGTTTGTAAATTACATGTGTCAGTGCTTTTTTTTTTTTTTTTAGCGTAGGCTATGGCTTTTAGTGCCGGGAGTATCCGAGGACATGTTCGGCTCGCCAGTTTTGTAGCTGCTTCGAGACGGACACCCAATGGGTGAGCTACAAATACCGTTGGGGAGGAAAGTTGGAAGGGAAGGGCGAGGAGTTGGAAGGTAGCGGCTGTGGCCTATAGTGAGGGACCAACCCCGGCATTTGCCTGGAAGGAAGTTGGGAAACCACAGAAAACCATCTTCAAGGTTGCCGGCGGGGGGATTCGGACCTCCTCGCCTCCCGGATGTGAGCGACTGCCATTAGTCATGCCGTAACCACCACGGCTAACTCACCCGGTGTGTCAGTGCTGTAGTTAGTAAACAGCCGTTTCCCTATTCATTATTATCATAACGGGAAAATGACCTGAATGATCTGAAAATGACCAGTATACTGTACTACTTATCACCCCCAATACAACCACCACCACGAAAAGTTATATTTAAGAAATATTTCTCTTCTGTTAGTTAAAATCATGTGCCAGTTCTGTAGTAGTATTAATTATCATCCACAAAACAAATAAATTCACCGGGCGAAGCCGGGCACTACTGCTATTAGTTGATATTTCTGAATACTTTCACTGTTTGTCACATTCAGTAAGTAATGAGTAGTACTCTTGGTCAGTCAAATATCACCAGATGGCGATAGAAAAGTGCTAGGAGTCTGGTGCCTTAATGGGCTCCTTCACTCCTCTTTAAAAGGTAGCTGATTTTTAAATTGGTTTGATTAATTTTACTTTGGAAAAGTAATAATGCCTCCCTCAGTGTATTAACGGATAACACATTTGAGGGAGAGTTTCGTCCTTTGGCGATTTATGTAACTTAATCGTAGAGAATAATTTATGTACTTTAGGTAACTGTTCGTTGGATATTTGAGAGTACTAGAACCTTTGCATATGCCTGAATTAGCTGCGAGTACGAATATTGGGTCAGCATCATGGCTATTGACCATCCTACTCGCAGCGGAAATAGGTGTTAAATACAGCAGTTCGCACGGTCATGGCCTATCAGCAGTTGCTTCAGCGAGGGTAATAATAATAATAAAAGGTTTGAAATTTTTAAATTGAAGTTACTAAGTTATATGAAAGAGAGATAGACCTCAAGTTAGGTGTGATTTTTGTAGAAGGAAGAATAATAGACCTTTAGTTAGTTTTGAATATTGAATAATAATAATAATAAGCCTCAGTTGTGTAGATTTGGTTTCGAGTACGTAATTGGGGGTAATGTGTTTATGGAAGGAGTAATTGATGTTTAAGAAGAGTTTCGCAGGCGGGGGATTTGACTTAGTAGGTGATGGGCTCTGATTGGCTGGAGATGTGTTCTGATTGGCCGTTGGTTTGGATCTGTTTAAATGTATTTGTAGTTGGAAATAATGATGTTTAATGTTTGATTATTGTTGAGGGAGTATGATTATGCTATATTTTGATGTTTTTTTTATATTTCGGCTGTGTATTTGTTTAATTTAGAGGTTTATTTATGCCTGCAGAACGCTAGACTGCCGACTGGGACTGGCCGCGCTCAGCAGGCTTTCTGTTTGAGGACTGGGTTCGATTATGAATTAGTTGTGTGCAGTTTGAGGTCCCCTGGTCAGTGGTTCGTCACCCCGGGCAGGCTGGTTTTACCCTTTACCTCCCAGGCAAATTAGACCACTGAACCAGCGTTTAGATTGTTTGATTGGTGGGGGGAATTAGATGGATTGGAGGTTTAGAATGTTGTTGTGGCCAAGTGCTGTATGAAGTGCAGAATTTGCGTAAGGGCTGTATTAGAGTTAGTTGTTGGTGAGGGAATGTTGAGGGACATGAGAGGTGAGTAATGAAAATGAAAATCCACAGCCTGCTCCCAGTCAACCGACCGGATCAGGGAATGGAATGAATGAAGCCCCCATCTAGCGGCAAGGATATGAACTGTGCTGGCTGCCGAAGCCTGTCGCACTCCCCTGTGGCAATGATTAAATGAATAACAGATGAAATAATAATAATAATATCGTATGGCCTTGGGTGCCGGGTGCAAGCTTTGTTATTTGACACCCAGAGGGTAGCTTACATGTCGCATTTCGTTGTTCCTTGAAGCACTATGAAAGTCAACGAGGTTGAATACTATAGCGCTTTCTAGTAGAGAAATGAGGAACTTTGTTTTGGCGTTAACTCCCGAGATTAATTTTGCGATTATGAACACCGCCTACTGAATTCAAATGGGTTATTTGACATGCCAACATTGTATGACATGCGTGTCCTAATTTTTGCCGCCTTTCAAAAATTACTTACCATGGCCAGGAGCGAACCTGCAAACTTGGGGTTAGTAGACCGACACGATAACCACTCGCCCAACGTGGCAACCACAGATGAAATGAAATGATAGTAGAGAGTGTTGCTGGAATGAAATTTGTGACAGGGAAAACCGGAGTACCCGGAGAAAAACCTGTCTGCCTTCCGCTTTGTCCAGCACAAATCTCACATGGAGTGACCGGGATTTGAACCACGGACCCAGCGATGAGAGGCCGGTGTGCTGCCGCCTAAGCCATGGAGGCTTATTCAGTAAGTAATACTGGCCTAAAACGATGTTCAGTAGATATGGACAAAGGTGCTTCATAAAAATCCAGGTTGCAAGAGGAAACAAGTAGTTCCATGATGAACTAAAGAGCCTACTTTTCTAAAATTTCTGATTAATGCCAATCTTTATAGACCTATCTAGAATAATGACGAAATCAAGTAATAGAGTAATAGAGTATCTTCCTACAGTAGGCAGCTCTGGTGACTCTGAATATATACTTACAGTAGTTCCATCTCTTAAGGCATAGAATTCACATACAAAATTTGGCTGAAGTCTAATGGATAGTATGGACGTTACATGCTGTTTGATATTGGATTTATCAGTGCGCGTAAACTCATGTTGGGAACAATGTCATGTATGTATGATCAGAATTAATCTGAAATATTACGATCTATTACAGTGCCTATTTCGAGCCTCCGTGGCTCAGGTGGCAGCACGCTGGCCTCTCACCGCTGGGCCCGTGGTTCAAATCCCGGTCACTCCATGTGAGATCTGTGCTGGACAGAACGGAGGCAGACAGGTTTTTCTCCGGGTACTCCGGTTTTCCCTGTCACAATTTCATTCCAGCAACACTCTCCACTATCATTTCATTTCATCTGTCATTCATTTAATCATTGCCCCAGAGGAGTGCGTCAGGCTTCGGCAGCCGGCACAGTTCATATCCTCGCCGCTAGATTGGGGGCTTCATTCATTCCCTTCCTGACCCGGTCGGAGACTGGAAGCAGGCTGTGGATTTTTCACAGTGCCTATTTTGGATAAAATTCATTTGTTAGTATAGAAGTTACATGTAATTAAAAATTGAAACTATTAGATAGCTTAGAATCATGTTGGCAGCACTGAGGTAAATTAGTTACGACAAATTAATTTAGAATGTCAGGTACTATACGTGTGCAAAGTTTAGAGATGATGACTTGCATACTTTCTGATATATTGATATTAGGATTAAACACATAGAGAGAGCATTTATTAACAGTTGACAGCCCTCCTTGACCTTACGAATACGCATAGTCATAACTGTATGGTACACAAAGCACATACGAAATTTGGTTGAAATCCATTAGTTAGTATAGAAGTTATATGCATTTAAAAACTGGACCTACCAACAGACTTTGAATCGTGTTGGCAACACTGATGTATATACTGTAAGTTACTCCAAACTAAGGTAGAATGTCAGGTACTATACGTGTGCAAAGTTTAGAGCTGTTGGCTTGCATACTTTCCTATATATTGATATTAGGGTTAAAATATAGGGAGAGCATTTATAAACAGTTGGCTGCCCTGGAGGCTCATTAGGATACGCACAGTCATATCTGTTGTAGTACACATAGTAAATACGAAATCTGGTTGAAATCCAATCGATAGTATAGAAGTAGCATGCATTTAGAAATTGGACCCACCAGAAAGCTTAGAATCATGTTGGCAACACTGGTATGTATGGTCTTCTGAAAATTAATATGGAATGCTATTGTCTATTGAACCCTTTACCCTATGCTGGTTAAATGATTCTACTTTTTATTTCTTCAATTAATAAATATTTCAACCAGCATCATGAAAGTAGCCAGACAGTGATGAGGAAATTCAAGCATTTGTTGGAGACAGTAGGGACATACCTGCGACAGTTTAACAAAAGGCTAAGTACTTGAGCTATGAAAAGAAATAGCTTAGCTATGTATCACAGGGACAGGTGTGGCTACCTCAATTTTAGAAGCGACGCGCGGTGAGACATGGTTCTGGTATGTTCATTGTGATATTCGCGCCTAGAAGAAATATGATGCAGTAACGTGAATGGCTGATGAAGAAAATAGACACTCCCAAGACGCCAAGATCTACTAGAAACCGCCAAATTACAGAGAAATGGAGAACCAATGAGAAGAGAATGCCTACTTGCGCGCCAACTCTGGCTGGGGTACGCGGCGGCTAGCATTCACGCGGGAAATCGCCTAGACAAAATCTCTACGATCGATTCTAGGATTAATGGGCATATTCTTGACCTGTGCAATATTACGAGTTCAGTGATATGTATTTCATTCCTGTACCACAATTATTTCGATAAAATTTTACATAAAATCCCCCTCCATCTAGACCCAAGGGCCAGTTCATTTATAAGTGTGTCGAAGAGCCAAGACATTGACTTTTATTCCGTGTGTCGAGAACACAGGACTATTATTCTGTGCGTCTACAGACATTGACTTTTATTCTGTGTGTTGAGGACACAAGAGTTGACTTTTATTCCGTGTGTTGAGGACACACTATTATTATTCTGTGCGTCTACGAACGTAGACTTGTATTTTTGTGTCGAGGACACAGGAGATTCATTGAAAAGTGGTAAAATCAGTGATAGATAGTCATTGTACTATAGTTATAGGGACAGTAGCGTCGATAATTCGCCAACGAACAGTGACAGGGAATTTAGTACCTGAACAAGCGAATTTAGTAGTCAGGCATAAAGTGTATATTAACCTAATTTTTGTATCAGCGCAAGGATGACATCGATGAATGCAGAGGAAGTGTGGAATTCTCAACAGTCCGTCCAGATGGCTGCTATGAGATAAAAGATCATCCAGTTGGGGAATGGCGCCTGATGTTCTTTGACGGGTGACTACAACACGAGATGAGTACAAATAATATTTTATTATTTATTAAATTAACTTATGGTTTATGGGACATATTTTTGTAAATACTTTGCTTGTGTGATTTAATGTAGTATATTTTGTTTGATCTGGCACACTTTTGTTTGGAAGCAGCTCGCACAATTGTAGTTAATGGAAAGTTCTTTTCTTTGTGTTGTGTTAACTAACGTATCTATGTGAACGGCCGTGTTCGCCTAGGTTACGAAGTGCGGTTAAAAACGTCTCTCGGAGATATGTCGTGTTTCAGAAGTAGGACTGAATTAATCTAATTATATAGTAGATTGGAGGGTAATTAAATGTTATTGAAAATTATTATTGATCAGATTCAGTGTGATTATTGCCTTTGGAGCAATGTAATTTATGACGAAGAGTACTCAGCTCTATCGTAGGTTTTAAATATTGTGTTAAATGTTTGCGAGCTTTAATTCAGCAGACCCATATGAAAGGTGTTATGTCAGTCCCAGATGTGTGTACTGTGAGTATATTGTTGTGGTATTACAAGCGGGAACTTCAGCAGAGACTGATTTCTGTCAGCTTGGTATCAGATTCAGATTGCATCCTTGCGAGGACAATTATGGATATGTGATTATTGTCTGACCATATGTTGAGTGGGAGGAGATGTTAGCGGCTGTTGATTCCTTGAGATAACAGTTCCGCTGGTCGGCTATTTATATACACTGGATGGGGGACATGACTGGTATTGTGGAAAGGGGTGAGTTGTTGTCACAAGGGCTGACTGAGTTTCGCAAGCAGAGCTCATTAAAGTGGAGTGCAAGTCTGGCTCCCAATTACTTGAAAATAAATATAAATGTGAGAAACTGATCAATGGTAAAATTGTTTAAATAAATGGGAGTTGCCTACGAAACACGATTACCTTCGAAGCGTTTCATTAACATGCAGTTTTGTTAATATAAAGTAATCTTAACCACTCAGGTTGTTTGTTGTTGTTGGTTTATTCTTTGTTTATTGTACATGTCAGTGGCCCGTGAGTCACGTGCGGCGCTGTTTTTCCTTGTTGTTGAGTATCTGGCCATTGTAGCAGCTCATTTGGTTAAGTGTGTCACCACACTAATAAGGGTCTCAGAGAGATGCCTGTAAATAGTAGAGTTGTAATATGTGTGTCAGAGTTAGATTTAAGGATTTTTATTAATGTTATGCCCATAGCCATAAAAGTTGATTTTACGAGATGATTGTTCGTGAGCACCGTGGCTGTTAACCCGTTGTGAACGAATGATCATCCAAGTACTCATTTCCCGTAGATAGTCACCACGCGAACATAAATTCACATGCAAGATAGTGGAACTGGGATCCACATTTTATTAGAAAAGGGGAGATCTGTCTTACTCCTCAAAGTGATAAATATTCCTGTCAGGGGAAATTCAGGGAGGATTTTGTTTATTATTGTTTGTTTTATTCTTTTATGCACAAATTAGTTATTAAATCTAGTTATTATCTTACGTTTTGTCTCCTTTCTTTCTTAGTTATAGTTTTCATCCTATAACCCTTGCCTCAGAAAAGCATGTAGTTTGGCGGACGTAAACACCACACTATGAACTGAACGCGACCCCTTGATCAAAGATTCTTGCATAAAACACTGCTATTCTGAAGGGTTCAATGGTGAAAACTGGCGGCCAACGGTGGGGCTATTCACTGTGGTGTAACGGGGAGATTACACATGTCAATAGTGGCGCATTTGAGTAAAACTGGCATGCCGCAAGTGCAGGCAGATATGACAGTATTTAATCACCGGGAAGTGATATTTTATTATAAGTAGTTGAGGCGAAGTGGATACCGCCAAATGTGTGAAAGATAAATTAAAATCAGGAGTTTGCAAAGTAAAATACGGTTCACGTTGTTGTCTTTTAAATTAAAGTAAAATTAAGATGTGATACCGGGCGCCCAATGATAAAGTTAAAACTAGATTTGTGTAGAAAGTCAAACTCATGGAAATATTAGGAGGCTATAGCCTAAAATGACAATTAATACTTTGTTAATTAGTCAGTGTTAATATCAGATCAGGATAACTGTTTAATGACTAAATATGTGCTTGGGGTTAAAAATTAAATTGAGTAAAACTAGAACTACTCAGAGATGCAATCAACTAATGGGATTAAAGGTAAAAATAAATGAACTGAGTAGAATAAAGAAATTAAATGTGCATTGGATTTATGTGCGTGTCAAAGGGCATTGGTGTAGGCCATTTCCCATATGTCTCATATATATTGTAAAACATGGCAACGGTGGCGCAGATCCAGGAGATCATTGAAAGTGCAGCGAGGAGAACGCAGGAATTGTTGGATACTAAATTAGCAGAGCAAAGTGAAGCGTTGAACACTAAATTATCAGAACAGAGTCAATCTATAAACACTAGTATGGTAGAGCAAAGTGAAGCGTTGAATACAAAATTATCTGAACAAATAAATACTAAACTGTCAGAGCAAAGTGAATCGCTAAATACTAAACTGTTAGAGCAAAGTGAATCGCTAAATACGAAAATGTCAGAACAAAGTGAATCGCTAAATACTAAACTGTCAGAACAAAGTAAATCGCTAAATACTAAACTGTTAGAACAAAGTGAATCATTGCGGACACAGTTAAATAACAGTAGAATTGAGCAAAATGAATATCAGGCGGAACAAGCTAGGTTATTAAAGAGTGAAATTAATGACACTATAAATTCACAGTTAGAGGCGAAAAATAATAAAAACACGAACCAATTAGCTTCGTTAACCGCAGAGATGAAAGAGCACACAAACCAACAGATGATATTACTGGCCCGTGATGTAAGCAAAAATAATGAGAAACAATTAGAGCAGATTAAACAAATGGAGAGTATTTTCGATAAAAAACTTAGCATTCTCGATGAAACGGTGTTAGCTAAATTAGAGCAGATTGAAATAGCATGCACAATGAATACAAGCGAGGTCAAAATAGCCCAGGATACGTTGGAAGGTCGATTTAAGGAGATGGAGAAAAGTGGCAGGGTCATTCAACAACAAATATCAGCAGTAGATGAGAACATATCAGGCATAATTAAAGATATGGACCGTCTAGAGATAAAATCAGCGGAACAGTGGAAAAGCTTAGAAACGGAACAAGAACAATTTAAGAGTACATTAGACGAAAGGCTGAGCCAGATAGAAATTAATCAGGATGAAAATAAGAGCCAAATTGAAGAAAAAATAAGCACGATTAAAGAACAGATCAGGAAAGATTGGAAGAAAATGAATATTGATTCTAAGGAGGAAAGATCCACCATTATTAAAACAGTAGGCGAAAACCACACGCGTATTCAAGCTTTGGAGCAAGAGGTAAAAAAATAGACTTAAAGAACAGACAGACAGGATCATTAAAGCCGAACTTCGCTCATTAGAACAATCGTCTATATTTAAAACGGGAGCATTGAAAGACAAGCAGGATGACTCACATAGTCCCCAACCCAGCATAGCAGGAAGTCAGAATCAAGCAGAGAGCCCATTAACAACAAACACGGAAGGATTTCGTAAGAACGTAGATAGAAGCTCGACACCACAGGACGGTCATCAGCCCACACAACTTATTCAAGTAATTCGCTCAAATGACTACAAGCCGCAGAAATACACAGAAAATTCAGGGGTAACACCTAAGGCCTTTATCAAAGAGATTGAAGACCATTTTAATGACACTGGAGTACCTGAAGCACGTAGATTGAGAATGATGGAGAGATTTTTATCAGGGAATGTTCTCACCTGGTTTTTAAGTTTCAAATACACATTTGGAACCATGTCAGACTTTAACTTAGCGTTTCTGCGCAAATACTGGTCTCCCGCCATACAACAGAGTTTAAGAATGGCGCTTTACTCTAGAAAATACCAAACTACCCAGCAGACAAAATACTCAGATTTCTTTAACATGCAAATGCTAAAATTTCGCGATCTGGATTACCCATTAAACGAATCAGATTTGGTGATGACAATAGCAAGGCAAATGCCAGTTAATGTACAGCAAGTGCTAGTTGCAGCAAACGTCAGTACGGCCCTACATGCAGAGCAGATATTACGGCAAATAGATGAGACCACATCTCATAGTCATTTTAGAGGAGGAAGACAGCTGGAATTAGTCAACACTACAGAGGTCGTAAAAACAAAACAGGGAAATACTAAAACGCAGGGTACTAATACGAGCACCTCCACACCTAGGCGAAACCAGGAAGAAGGGGAAAACAGACCATATCAGCGTAACGAAAATTACTACAACAATTGATACCAGGGCAACAATAGATACCAACAGAGAGGATATCAACAATGGCGTGATAATCGAAGGAATGACAGGCCTTATGGAAGATACGGTGATTATAATGCCAATCAACGATGGAAAGGAAGGAGAGATCAAAATCACGGAGATCAACGTAACTATCGAGATGACTGGGATGATAGGCACGCTCAATCACAAAATTACTTAGAGGAGTTACACGCTAATCAAGGTGGAGAGCTAGGAAGATGGGAAAAGGCCATTGGGAACAGAAAGAACCCAGATACACATACTGAGGAAGCTGGAAGTCTACTGAGACAAGAGGAATATCATGGACATGAGCGACAGAAGGATGATGGGAGTCGAAATGGAGCTAAAAAAAATGTTAATTTTGGATCAAGGAGACAGTCTCCAAACACAACAGTCGGAAGTTGAAGATGGATGGATAGTAGCGAACATACAAGAATGGATTGCTTTACCAGAAGATTGCCTGGAGGAGACGGTGAAACCACGGAACGATGAAATTAGGCAATTACCCATTATTTACGCAAGGATTGGTGGAATTAATATAAGATGTTTATTGGATACAGGGTCACAGATCAGTCTAGTATCGGAGGCCTTGGTTCGAGAGTTGGGACGGACTCAGAATATTCCTGTAATTCCGGTACCACAGCTCAAAGTGAGGGGTGTTATTCCTGAACGCACCGTTACTTGTAAACGTCAGGCATACTTAGAGCTGAACATATTGGAACATACTTTTGGGCAAACATTCGTTATCATGGCAAAGATGAATTTCAATATAATTCTTGGTGCAAATTTCATTTGTGACTATCAAGCAGTGATAGATTTACACAAGAATACAGTCAGTTTTAGAGAATATGACCAGCTGAAAAACGTGGGATTGCATATGGATGAAATCACTACCGGAAGAGATGTAAATTCTTGGGCATTGGAAGCAATATCAGAAGAGACGGAAGAGGAGGTACGAAAGGCGGAAGATAACATCATAGAAGGGGCTGTTGTGGAACTAGATGAGGAGATAGAATCCCAGGAGATATGGTCTTTATTAACAGAAGGAGATGACAGTGATGCACAATTTGAAGAGTTACTACAGGAGCGGCTCAATGACATTCAACTTGGGGGTGAACACAGAAAACAGTTGGAAGAGATTTTAAGGAAGCACAAAACCGTATTTGATACAGTACCTGGGAAAATTTTAAATTTCAAGTACTCTATGCAAGTCGAGGACTGGTCACCTTTCAAAAGCAGATTGTACCCAATTCCTGAAAAGTATCGTGGTCAAGTTAAAATCATTATAGATGAGATGTTAGAAGCTGGAGTGATAAGGAAGACACCTACACCTTATCTAAATGTGATTTTGGCAGTCACAAAACCAAATGGATCTATTAGACTTTGTTTAGATGCCAGAAATCTCAACATGAGACTCATTTTTCCTGAGTATGACAGAGCGCCAATTATCAGAGACGTATTAAAAGGCTTTAAAAACAAGAGCATTTATTCATCAGTCGATCTGACGAGCTCGTTCCATCATCTTGAATTGGATGAGAAGTCACAGCTTCTAACTGGCTTCTTATTCGATAACCAGACATATTGTTTCGTCAGAATGCCTTTTGGGGTCAAAACAGCGGGCTGTGCTTTAATCCGAGCACTGGACCGGAACCTAACCGAGGAAGTAAAGGAGATGACGGTGCGATACATTGACGACATTCTGTTGGCATCCGACAACATTGAAACTCACATGGAAAATTTAGATAAAGTATTGGGCAACTTGAACGCATCGAATTTCAAAGTAAACCTGAAGAAATCGCATTTCTTCAAGAGCGAGAAATTATATTTGGGTCACGTCATTGACAAGGAGGGAGTGAAGCCTAATCCAGCCAAGATTGAAGCAATAAAGAATTTCCCTACACCAACGAGAGTCAAGCACATTCGGGCTTTCTTAGGCGTAACGGGATTCTTTAAAGAAAACTGTCCAGGTTATACAGAGACTGTAGCTCCAATGCAAGAAATGTTAAAGAAAAATAACAAATGGTCATGGAACGCGGAATGTGAGAAGGCATTCCAAGCAACAAAACAGCTATTGGAAAACTGCATTAAATTAGGCTATCCAGATTTCAAGCTCAAATTCATAATCCAAGCGGATGCTTCACTAATTGGGATAGGTGCTATGCTCTACCAAGAGGATCCAGCGAACCTGCAGCACAAAACATATTTGGCATTTGTCAGCCGAAAATTGCGTAAGCACGAGCGGAATTATACTGTAACCGAGCTAGAATTGTTGGCCATCCTTCATGCGCTCCAACAATGGAAACGAATAATCTATGGTTACCCTATTGTTGTCAGAACTGACCACAAGGCACTAACATTCTTGTTTAAGACGTCAATGGCAAGCGAACGTGTGACACGTTGGTCTATATACATTCAGCAGTTCAGCATTGAAATTGAACATTGTCCAGGGAAGATGAACGTGATACCGGATGCACTCAGCAGGAACCCAGAGCCTGATAATGAAGAAACAGCGATGGTACAACACTTGGAGTTAACACCGAAGGACCGGGAATTCTTGGAGGAGTTACGTGAGATACAGCGAGAACAGGAAGCGGAACCATGGATGATGCTATTAATTAATTACTTCAAAAAGCAACTACCTACAGGAACACCTGCATTTCGAGAAGCGAAAGCCAAAGAAGGAAGATATGTTTATGTCAACAATTTGCTGCACAAATGGGTAGATAATGACCATACCAAGTTACGCATATTAGTACCTGCATCGTTACAACGAGGATTGACATGGCATACGCACGAAAGTTACGGTCACGTGGGCTTAGACAAGTGCGAAGCGACTATAGGAGAGACATTTACATGGCCACGTATGAGAACAACAATATGTGACGTCATTACAACTTGTGACCCGTGTCAGAGAACAAAGCCAAATAATTATTTACTGAGGCAATATCCTAGACCATTGCTACATCAGAAACCATGTGAGCTACTGGCGATGGACTGTCTTGGTCCAATTCCGAAGGGAAGGAGAGGTTGCCGTCATTTGCTAGTGTGCATTGATGTATTTTCTAAGTTTGTAGTACTTTGCCCTATTCAGAAAACAACATCGAAGCAGGTACTCAGTCGCATTCGTAATAGAGTTATTCCAACCCTTGGAAAACCAGAGTTTATATTATCAGATCACGGCAGTTATTTCACAAGCGCCGAATTCAAGAAAGGAATGGAAGACATGGGTATAAAACATGTTTTAAGCAGTATCCGACATGCCCAAGCAAATCCAAGCGAGAGAGTAATTAAATCTGTAACTGCATATTTGAGAATCTTCATTCCGAACGAACACCACAAATGGGTCGATAAAATTAAGGACGTAGAGACATGCATGAATTCTACCAGGCACGAGTCAACAGGACAAATCCCTATGGTCCTACACAAGAACGAGTATCCAGTAAGAACGTGGAAAAGCATCATTAACTGTCCACAAGATCCCATGATAGCACCAGACTTGAGGATTGAAAGAACGAGAGAATACATGAGGAAACAAGCAGACCGCAGATTACGGCGAGTAAGAAATAAGAGGTTCCACGGTGATCTTGAAGTCAACCAGCTCGTTTTGGTAAAACGACCTGCTACATCGGACCCAGAAAAGAAAATCTTTAGTAAGTTCTGCGAAAAATTCATAGGACCCTATTCTATCGTAAGAAACCTTGGAAATAATGCTTACAGAGTGAAAGAATTGAGCACAGGAACAATGTCAGTTTACAACGCTGCCAACCTAAAGAAATATCGTCGAAGTGAACCATGGTAGCGCCGAAATAATGACGCTGTTTGAATATACGGACGTCCTACTATCAACAAAGTCAACGGGGAGCAATTGACTACGGCACGTGATGAAGGAGGAAGTAGAGCTGTTGTTGACAAACATTAACGAGGCAAGTAAGGTGTTGCCGCAGGCATCGAGCGTCACGCAAGATTGGAAGGGGAAGAGACAAGCAGGATATGAAAACGAGTAAATGCCATTGAAGACAGGAGCGCCTAGACCAAGTAAGAAAAAGGGGTGATTCTGCAAATAAAACAAATTGGCCTACGGAATTAGTGTAAAATTGTCGACTTTATTCCTAAGTTCGAAATTTTGTGAGTGGGAGAGTTGTGAACCCTTTACCCTATGTTGGTTAAATGATTCTACTTTTTATTTCTTCAATTAATAAATATTTCAACCAGCATCATGAAAGTAGCCAGACAGTGATGAGGAAATTTCAAGCATTTGTTGGAGACAGTAGGGACATACCTGCGACAGTTTAACAAAAGGCTAAGTACTTGAGCTATGAAAAGAAATAGCTTAGCTATGTATCACAGGGACAGGTGTGGCTACCTCAATTTTAGAAGCGACGCGCGGTGAGACATGGTTCTGGTATGTTCATTGTGATATTCGCGCCTAGAAGAAATATGATGCAGTAACGTGAATGGCTGATGAAGAAAATAGACACTCCCAAGACGCCAAGATCTACTAGAAACCGCCAAATTACAGAGAAATGGAGAACCAATGAGAAGAGAATGCCTACTTGCGCGCCAACTCTGGCTGGGGTACGCGGCGGCTAGCATTCACGCGGGAAATCGCCTAGACAAAATCTCTACGATCGATTCTAGGATTAATGGGCATATTCTTGACCTGTGCAATATTACGAGTTCAGTGATATGTATTTCATTCCTGTACCACAATTATTTCGATAAAATTTTACATAAAATCCCCCTCCATCTAGACCCAAGGGCCAGTTCATTTATAAGTGTGTCGAAGAGCCAAGACATTGACTTTTATTCCGTGTGTCGAGAACACAGGACTATTATTCTGTGCGTCTACAGACATTGACTTTTATTCTGTGTGTTGAGGACACAAGAGTTGACTTTTATTCCGTGTGTTGAGGACACACTATTATTATTCTGTGCGTCTACGAACGTAGACTTGTATTTTTGTGTCGAGGACACAGGAGATTCATTGAAAAGTGGTAAAATCAGTGATAGATAGTCATTGTACTATAGTTATAGGGACAGTAGCGTCGATAATTCGCCAACGAACAGTGACAGGGAATTTAGTACCTGAACAAGCGAATTTAGTAGTCAGGCATAAAGTGTATATTAACCTAATTTTTGTATCAGCGCAAGGATGACATCGATGAATGCAGAGGAAGTGTGGAATTCTCAACAGTCCGTCCAGATGGCTGCTATGAGATAAAAGATCATCCAGTTGGGGAATGGCGCCTGATGTTCTTTGACGGGTGACTACAACACGAGATGAGTACAAATAATATTTTATTATTTATTAAATTAACTTATGGTTTATGGGACATATTTTTGTAAATACTTTGCTTGTGTGATTTAATGTAGTATATTTTGTTTGATCTGGCACACTTTTGTTTGGAAGCAGCTCGCACAATTGTAGTTAATGGAAAGTTCTTTTCTTTGTGTTGTGTTAACTAACGTATCTATGTGAACGGCCGTGTTCGCCTAGGTTACGAAGTGCGGTTAAAAACGTCTCTCGGAGATATGTCGTGTTTCAGAAGTAGGACTGAATTAATCTAATTATATAGTAGATTGGAGGGTAATTAAATGTTATTGAAAATTATTATTGATCAGATTCAGTGTGATTATTGCCTTTGGAGCAATGTAATTTATGACGAAGAGTACTCAGCTCTATCGTAGGTTTTAAATATTGTGTTAAATGTTTGCGAGCTTTAATTCAGCAGACCCATGTGAAAGGTGTTATGTCAGTCCCAGATGTGTGTACTGTGAGTATATTGTTGTGGTATTACAAGCGGGAACTTCAGCAGAGACTGATTTCTGTCAGCTTGGTATCAGATTCAGATTGCATCCTTGCGAGGACAATTATGGATATGTGATTATTGTCTGACTATATGTTGAGTGGGAGGAGATGTTAGCGGCTGTTGATTCCTTGAGATAACAGTTCCGCTGGTCGGCTATTTATATACACTGGATGGGGGACATGACTGGTATTGTGGAAAGGGGTGAGTTGTTGTCACAAGGGCTGACTGAGTTTCGCAAGCAGAGCTCATTAAAGTGGAGTGCAAGTCTGGCTCCCAATTACTTGAAAATAAATATAAATGTGAGAAACTGATCAATGGTAAAATTGTTTAAATAAATGGGAGTTGCCTACGAAACACGATTACCTTCGAAGCGTTTCATTAACATGCAGTTTTGTTAATATAAAGTAATCTTAACCACTCAGGTTGTTTGTTGTTGTTGGTTTATTCTTTGTTTATTGTACATGTCAGTGGCCCGTGAGTCACGTGCGGCGCTGTTTTTCCTTGTTGTTGAGTATCTGGCCATTGTAGCAGCTCATTTGGTTAAGTGTGTCACCACACTAATAAGGGTCTCAGAGAGATGCCTGTAAATAGTAGAGTTGTAATATGTGTGTCAGAGTTAGATTTAAGGATTTTTATTAATGTTATGCCCATAGCCATAAAAGTTGATTTTACGAGATGATTGTTCGTGAGCACCGTGGCTGTTAACCCGTTGTGAACGAATGATCATCCAAGTACTCATTTCCCGTAGATAGTCACCACGCGAACATAAATTCACATGCAAGATAGTGGAACTGGGATCCACATTTTATTAGAAAAGGGGAGATCTGTCTTACTCCTCAAAGTGATAAATATTCCTGTCAGGGGAAATTCAGGGAGGATTTTGTTTATTATTGTTTGTTTTATTCTTTTATGCACAAATTAGTTATTAAATCTAGTTATTATCTTACGTTTTGTCTCCTTTCTTTCTTAGTTATAGTTTTCATCCTATAACCCTTGCCTCAGAAAAGCATGTAGTTTGGCGGACGTAAACACCACACTATGAACTGAACGCGACCCCTTGATCAAAGATTCTTGCATAAAACACTGCTATTCGAAGGGTTCACTATATGTGTGCCAATTTTGGAATAGTTCACATGCATAACTTCTGAGATATCCAACATAGAGCTCAAATTACAATTGCGATTTTGCAGCAGTTGGTAGCTTTGACGTCAATTTCAAATATGGCCGTAAGATATTCAGGAATGGATCTTTGCTCTTACCAAATTTGCTTTCGATAGCTTCAGCCGTTTAGGAGTTGATAGGGGGACACACACACACAGACAGACAGAAGAACAGACAGACATACAGAAGACAGACAGACACACAGACATACACACATTTTCCCGGATCGATCTCATAAGTCTACTTTTTTCCTAAAAATGCAAATCAGTGCTTTCAAGCGTTCCAAAAAGCTGTCGGGGAGAAGTACTACCTTATAGAACTATTGCAAGATGGGTGGAAGCCTTCCGTCATGGAAGAGAGGAATGTCAACACAGAGCATGTTCTGGTAGACCCGTTGTTGCAACTGACGATCTCAATGTTCCGGTTGTAAGGGCATTATTGGAAAGCGACAGGCACTGGACATGTGTGGAGATTTCCAAGGCACTTGGTATTGCAGCATCGTCTGTCCATCACATTTTAAGAGAAAAAAAAAGCTAAATATGTGAAAAGCTGAAGACCCACTGGGTTTGCACACTCTAACCGAAGTTTGAAAGTGGCAGCAAATGGAGACAGCAGAATGCATTTGGAGCGATATGAACATGAAGGTCAAGTGTGGCTCTAGCCACGAACGAGTAAGGTCATGCTTGTCTGGTGCATCTGAGCAGTGAGAGTGCAGCCAACACACAACAGTTAAGTGCGCCGAATAGCTTCGCCTACGCTTAGTACAGGCTCTTTGTCAATTGGATAGAACCCCAGGAAGAAAATGCAAACCATCAGGAAAAATACGTTGAAATGCTCCTTCCAACGGAACACCACGCGTCCGTCCGCAGCGGAAATTCACACCTTTGTGGCGGAGATGCTGAAAATCACGGTCGACCAACTGGAGACCCTGCAACTTGACGCACCGTCCAACTCTGTTTTTATCAAGGTAATCTCTCAATCTATTATGGACAAACTTTTGAGTAAATTTGCGGGAACACACAGGCTTACTTTGTTTAATGGGGAGTCTGTTTCGGTAGAAATTGCCGCTGCCGGCATGGAAGCCACGCGGGTAAGGCTCTTTAATATTCCGCCTTAATTATCAAATGATACAATACGCACCCATTTTGCAAAATATGGTACAGTCAAATCCATCACAAATGAAAGTTGGTCCCAGTATTACAAGTTACCAGTTGCAAATGGTATCCGACAAATACAAATAGATTTTAAAAAGCAAATTCCGTCCTTTATCATGATTGATGGGCACCGTGGACAGGTTAGCTATGAAGGGCAAGTTAAAACATGTGCCATATGTCAAGCGATAGACCATCTGCGTATCGACTGTCCGCGCCGATACTCGGCCATGACGCGCCTTGAACGCGACACACGGACAACTAGCTTTGCGGCTATGGTCACCCCTAGATCCAGCCGCCGTATAGACGACTCCCCGCTTCACAGCCCAGGCGATACTCAAGCATGCTACGATACAGGTTTTCCCCCGCTAGACAGCACGCCTCCAATGGAGACGGAGCCTGTCACCCTGGCTGACAGGATAGGTGTGCCTGACATGAATCCAGAGTCTGTGGTCTTGCACCAGGAAGAGTCTTCACAGCAACCCTTGGATGCTGACCGGTCACCCCCTCCAGTGGCCAAACCTACCCATAGTTCCCCCCAAGGAGAAGGCTCGGCACAGGAAAATTCGGGGATACGCAAAACGACCACCTGGTCTGAGGACATTGAGGAAAGCATGCTCGTTAGCCGTGGGCATACTTCTGATGACTCAGATGCTTCGCTCGCAACCCCAGTCGTGAAAAATCGTAAACCTAAGCGCAAGGTTAACCCTACTTCCGATGAATCCGATGCTTCGCTCGCCACCGAACTTGTTAAAACCCGTAGAGCACAGAACAAGCCTAAGCAGCTGAAGAAAGGTGAAATACGTGTCAGTGAGATAGACCCTCGTTTCCGAGTGCCGGAAACACCCAGAAGTTGTCCAACAGAGGCCTCACCTGCTGCGAGCCTTACTACCGGCGAAGCCCTTGAGGTTCAGCAAATGATGTCGGACCTGTGTCATATGGCAACCCTTCCTAGCCCCGGACCCATTCTTTCACTTCTACGCAACTGCGCTCAAATGGGTCAGCATGAGGGAGTCCCCGAGTTCGTTAGCAAGATGCGGGCTAAATATAGTGAGCAGTCCCGGGAGGCACTGCAGGATTTGGATCTACAGTTAGCTCCACTCTTAGCCGATATCAACTATGGACCATAATTCACATTTGAAGACCTATGCCACAGTAAATGTTCCTGGCTTGAGAAATCCGGTCACTCAGGCGCTGTTAAGCCGTTTTCTGCGTGAATATGATGTTGACATTCTTTTTGTACATTGTCAAGGATGTATTGTTATTCTATGAGGGAAGGTAGTCCGGCTTCCCAGGGTTTCTTGTGTACCGCTTTAGGAAGCGACGTCTTGTATTGTCATTGTTTTGAGTGCATTCATTATAGTTGTTTGTTTAGTAATAATAGCGGGGCACCGGCCGCCGAAGTATTTATTTGATGCTTCATGTACGATTGCTCATTGGTTATACCATAATTAACAGAGTTATGGCTCTGAGAGAATTAATTGTTTTTCAAGTTAAAAGTACACACATGCCTGTGGCCTAGAATAAGTCTGTTGCCTTCATTGTCTGACTCTTGTGAGGAAAGACGATGATTGTACGAGAAAACATGTCCGAGCTCCCAGAGACCAATTTTGCAAGTTATAAACATGAGTGCGCAAATTTGTTTTGATAGAATGGCTGGGTTATTTAAGCCATAGTTTGATGAACTAAGTTTGTTGACGTTAATTTTGAACTTGGGGCAGTGGACTGCAGTAAAATAGATTATTTTCTTTTCCTGGTTTCAGCCAGTGTGATAAATTTACATTTTTGCATTTTTTTGATGTTGATGATAAGAGTAATTTAAGGGAGTTTATTTTGTTGTTTATTGTCTATGGATGGGAGAAAGGGAGATGATGTTTTTGTGAATAAAATTATTTTTATTAGGAGTTCTCTGACATACTGATTTTAAGTTAAGCCTCCTGTGATCCTCGACAATATTCCTAGGATGTTTAAAATAAGTTAGAGCCACCCCGAACAGATCACTACCCGAGCCAGAGTCGGCATCCTAGAAGAACACTGAAGGGTACAATATATATATATATATATATATACATATATAGTCTGTACATAAACTATATATAAACGTTTTAACTGACGGTGGTTTTGGGGTCTAGGGGATGTGAAACGTGAAGATATGTCGAAATTGTCCGGAAGTCGAAACATGGTACCCATTGCAATAGTTAGCTTTCTAATGAAATCTACCTAATACAACACGGCGACCATCCAAAATATTTAGACTGTTCTGAATATCTACTATTCTATGACAGCAATCAAACTGAAATTTTGTAACTCATCAATTTTTCTACTACCTCCCTTTTTATAAAACACACATGCGCCTCTTTACTGCGAGATCTAAAAGCTCAAGCAGCCATAATCTCCCTATGAAGGCTTCCAAAAAGATGATATATTGGCTGTCGCGGCCAGCCAATATACCATCCTTTTGACATTTTGTAATTTGATAAAGGCTATGAGCATAAGTTCACCTATGGGACTTTCAATAACCTGGTGAGCAGAAATCCAAAATGACGGTGACGCAAAATTTAACTTTTTATATGGACGTTTCTGGCGATTAAATCATCCGAGTGCAGTGAAACTTGATACGGTAAATGCTTATACAAATATTAATCCACTGACATCTAATTTATTACAATTGTTTTCATAACCACAAAATAGCAGCTGTGCGAAATTTTTAAATCTAGTTTTTATTTCTTGTGTCCTAATCATGCGATTGAAGTTAGAATAATACACCTACGCAATAATCTTCATGTAATAGTTCATAACTGTATGGCTAACATATATACAAATCCAACATGGCGACCAACTGAAATATTTATACGGTTCTCTATATCCACGATTCTATTACAACAATCAAACTGAACTGTAGTATGTTGATAGAGGCAATTAACATAAGTAGAATATATGGAAATAGGCTGTTTAGTTCTTGACGGAACTACTTGTATATTTCTAATTCGGTGTTCAGAGCTATAGTTGGAAATGGATTTGTTAATAAAATCCCTCTTTATTCATTTTCCTCTGTCAGACACAAACAGCATATTTAATAACTACGTACTGCACCAAAAAAGTTAAAAAATACATTAATTAATATATGAGTCGCCTAGATGCAAAAGTGTCCATGTCCTCCATAACTGGTTTTGAGAAAAAGTGGAAAATGTGTTTTTACTGGGTGGATTGGTATAAGCCTACACTGTTTGTCATATTAATAAGTATGAATTAGTACAAATCTGCTTGAGCTATTGACAAAAAACCAGGAACGCAATGCTTGCAAGATATAAGCAAAATAAAAATGGACATGGACACTTTTGCATCTCATATTGCCGATGGCCACTTTTGCATGCAACTGTAATGGACATGGACAGTTTTGAAACAGACTAAGGACTATGTGAAGAGAAGACATGTGATGATCACAAATCTAAATTTTTGTATTCAATTTTTATTTCTGAAGGTACATGTGAGGAGAGGATATGGAATGAACATAAATCTAAATTTGTGCATTTTTTTAAAAGGTACATTGTGTAATATCTGACAATCTGACACGCACTTAGTACATCATACCTGCAACAATGTCTTGATCCTCTCCTGCTAGCCTAATAAGTTCATGTACTATAACAGAGAGTTAATCTCCCTCCATGACTCACTAAAGTGTTTCTCTAGGAGATTTGAAACATCTTCCAGTTTTTTTTTTTTTTTTCATTAATGGTCACGGGAGAGTTTATTATGCAGCCCTGATTTACCTGTTTATAGTGAATTCCCCGTTTGCATACACCCATTGGTTCATTGATGTCAGACTTATAATTAGGCTCCCCTTGGACGTGAATAACATTCTGTGAATTACGGATGATGATGACTCTTTTTACTTTTGTTATCTGGAAGGGGAATGATGCTGCGGATTTGATGACGTTTTGAATGGCTCCTTTCCAGTCAGCTATCTCCCAGTCTCTCCCTAGTTTGTGGAGGGTCCCATACTCTTCCAAGATGCTATGGTTGAAACTATCCTTTCTCGTTTCCGCAGTTGCCTTTTGATGAGCCCAATCATTCTATCGGAAGGCATGAATGAATATCCAGTAATGGGATAATTCACTTCTATTTTGTTGACGCTTGTTGCGTGTTTCTACATCCAGTGACGCAGCATCTAGACAACTATTGTGTTTTTATTTTGCCCAGGGCACCCATCGGCAATTAACCCCCAAGTTAGTATGTTGCTCATGTCTGTATGGCACAAAAAGTGGTAGAGAGCTGAGCATATTACTTTTGACCCTTTCTTACCTTCGTTCTCAAGCCATGTGTACATTAAGATATTATTAGTGGTTAACCTTTATTTAGAGGAACATACTACAATGGCAAGATTGTATAGGTATAATTGCATAATGTAACAAGATGTTCAGTAAAGAACATATAGCCTACTTTCTCCTAAATGTATGAGTATAATATAACTCGTTGTTATTATCAAAGAGTATAATAGAACTATTCTTTGTTGAAGACCTTAGAAACGATTTACCTCTACCAAACGCCACAACCTAGATAAAAACTGCTACCATCATTGAAGAAAGAAAGATAAGAATTATATCAAGAATGTTATGGATCTGGAGACATAATCGACCGGACTGGCTGCGTGGCTCAGCGGTAACGTTCTCGCTTGCTGGGCCCTAGGTTGCAGGTTCGTATCCTGGCGCAGTCAGCTGGAATTTGAGGGTGCACAAATGCGAGGGAGCCGTGTCAGTACATTTACTGGCACGTTAAAGATCCCCTTCGGGCCAAAATTCCGGCACCCCGGTGTCTCTAAAAGCAGCAGTAGTTAAAAGGGATGTAAAACCAATAACATTATTATTATTATTATTATTACATATACGACCTGCCGTGGCCAACATCCAACTTTGAGTTGAGGCATGTCTTTACACGTCTGGTTGTGCATGGCTTTCACAACCCTAATTGAATTAACAAATCTTTCCATGACCCTACAGAGACGTGTGTATACAAACTATGTGGATATTTTCGATTGCTATTTGCCTGAAATAAAAGTAGTAATTAATAACCTGAACTAACACCAACTATGTGAAATCGTTTTGTTCTTTACTTCAAATAACATTTTCAAGTAACGCAAAATAGGCTGTTACAAACCCTTTAAAATAAAAAGTAAAAATGTATCGTAGTATCATCTTGTCATTCTTCAAATTCGATGCGCATAGAATGCCAATGGTGTAGTAATCAATGGAGCCCCACGTAGACTAGTCGTGACATCTAGTGGTGAAATATCGAACAATATAATCCTAACAGAGCGAGTGCATTCTAGCGGCCAGAAGAAGAAACTTTTCAATAAAATCTGGAAGTTAATCTAGTTACCTTTTTGGCAGCTAGATGTCTCGAGTAATTCTGCTGGCGAATTATGTTTTAATTAAATATATATTTTACACCATAATATGCACAATATAACGCTTAATTTTAAAACATCTGAGTCATTACAAAACAATAAACATATAACATTTCAAGCAAAAAACCTAGCTCTGATCGGGTTTGAACCATAGGCATTTGAGCGACAGGCTAACGCTCTACCACTGAGCTAATTGTGTCAACGAATATCGTTCTATATAAAATGACTTACATAGAACTTGTTAGCAAATAATGATTTATACTAAACGATTTCATCACTGGAGTATATTATTTATATATAAAGCATTTCATACAAAGTTTATTTATTTTGTATCAGTACGCTATACTGAATGCAATACTCAAATTAGTGAAATATAAGTCAGGCACAAGATATCCACTGCCATCTTGTCTTATTACTGAATCAGCTCAGCTTTTTAAAATCACGTCTGCACTATAGTATTACAAAATAAACTTTTAATTTCGAACGTGCCTCTTCCTTTAGAACAGTTAAAACGATTCTCGGCTCGATAATCGGAACTGGTGGGTCACATGATATGGATTATAAAGTTTGCATAATTCGCACGGCCGCCATCCTGAAATGGTATGGCGGACGACCTTGTAGTTTGGTCACAAGACGCATCCTATACGAAGGTATGTTGTTACCAAATTTGGTAGAGATCGGATGATTTGGTTAGTCGTTATTTGATTTTTCGTTTTGAACGTTTGAGTGGCCGCCATTCAGTTTTAGTAAAGATGGCGGCGATATAAAACATGACACTGAGGTGTCCTTTGCTAGTGCTACCTTTGTACCAAATTTCGTTCAATTCGCATTCACCGTATTCGAATTGATAGGGGGGGACAGACATTCAGAGTACACACACTCACACACACACAGACACACACACACACACACACACACACACACACAGACTCACACACACACATACACACACACAGACTCACACACACAGACAGACACACTTTTTTCGCCCTGTGTTGATCTCATAAGTCTACTTTCATTTTTTGCAAAAATCGAAAGTAGGCTAATAATAGACACTCTGATCAGATATTTTAATTCCTTTGGCAGTCCAAAGACATGGGCAGAAAATTATCTCGCATTTCCTTCAGAGAGGAATAGAAACAACTTGCTTCACTGATCTTCACGGCGTACTCGCTTCCTAGAACGGTCAGGTGTTGTTTCCGCAATGCCTTGATCAACATTACTGATATGTTCCATATTTATTGTGACGAAAAGAGTGCGCATAACTTTCAGCACAAACGTTAAAACACACACAGGGGCTCAATGTTTACATACATAAGACGGCCATCTTGTATTAGTCATCTGACTTCAATCTTCATTGCGATTGGTGGAAAGGGATAAGGCAAGTTTTGAGCCTCACTTACGTATGGACATGGACAGTTTTGAATCCAACCACACTTTTCGAGAGCTGGTATTCATAGGACAAGGACCGTTTTGAGCATAAATAGCATTTCAGGCATGTGTAATAAGTCTAGCTCTACAATCCAGTGTTGCCAACTCATTTTTTTTTGAAAAGTGGACATGGTCAGTTTTGCATCTAGGCAACTCATATAGAAATTAACTTCATTCACAGAACTCACTAACACACTTCTGCTGTACTTGGAACACCAGACAACTGGAAATGTATAAATATACTTTTGTGTAAAATCTTAACTTCTGTAAGCTGTGAACAATGGCTAAGTACATGTTTAAGTATGTGGAGTGGACACATTCCCTAATCCGATTTAACCTTCAAACAGAGACAGAAGAAGGAATACAATAGAGGGATCTTCTAATTCTCTTCAACGCAACGTAGAGGCCCATTCTCTAGGCCCTTGAAGGGGAAAGAAAATCCCTTCATAGCACAGAAAACCAGGAAAACAGAAAGATGTAGGTCCAATAGGTGAAAGAAATTCTCGGGAATTTCGAAAAGTGTAGGATAAGGACTGAAGACATAGCAAAGAGAGAAATGTCCTGAAAGGAAGTGAGGAAGTGAGGAAGTGGAGGATCTGTCCGACGAGTAAACAAGATAGAACAGAATATTTTCGCCAGAAGAACGAGCACAAGCAAGTCAAAGGATGAAGGATTACTACTAAAAAAAAAGTCCGTCCACCTGCTCAAGATCCGAGGCAGGAATTCAATGAGTCAGCTGGAGTCGGCTGGCCTCTACGCGAACGACAATAGTGCCAACCTCAGATACGTATACGCTCCACTCCGCACAGGCTGTGTGGCAAACACGGGCTTATTTGTGTATGTGTGTGTGGATGGTGTGGACACAGCACAGTACTAATTTCTAAGTAGTATTATCGCTCAAGTTTAGAATGTGTATTCGCGCTTAGATAAACAAAACGTTATCCGCATCCACAGTACTGTAATCCGCATCTTCCCCGCAACCGCACAACTTTTTTCCGCATTTGCACGTTTGTCATCCGAATCTACTGGCATTGCAATAATATTTTAAATTAGATAAAGCATAAATTACTAAGTTTGATTCTTTTGATTGTTGTTTCAGAAACTGCTGTATAATCGGCAGCTCTTGCAGTTGCCTGACTCAGTAGAAGTTTTATACACTTGTTCCTAGCTTCTTCATGACATCCCTCAATCACTTTCCTTATTATTTGCTTACTCTCAGAATGTATCACTCTTTTTTTCTTCACTTCCGTCATAACACTACTGACCCGTACGATTTCACAATTGAAACTAAACGCAAGTTGTAGTGATTAAACATAGTGTGAATAACATCGGTGCTAAGGTGGCAATACCTGCAGTGGCACGTCCACTCAATCAACGCAGCTGGAATGCGTCTCCTCCCCCCTTCAGTCCCCTAAGACCATGAGCTGGTGGACGAACAGTACCCTGCCAACGAATTGTTGCCGGTGGCGGATATCGGTACTAATACGCTCAGCCCAGCCACACGCCTGCGATAGACGTGCAATCTTCACCAGCGAAACCTCATCGCATGGCGTGTGTGTGCATGGTTCGTGCTCGGTCATGCGCTAAGCGTTGTGTTCTCATTATATGACTACATGCGTTCCCCCTCTTGCTCCACACCCGCCCGTGGCAGCCGTAACGTGGTGAGCAGCTTAATGTAAACACAACAGCCCCGCTCCAGGTCCAGCGGTATCAATTCCCTGGCAGAGTAGTACTGTTAAGTGAATCATAATAATGGTATTGGTTTTATGTCCCTTTTAACTACTGGGCCATTAAGAGACGCCGGAGTGCCGGAATTTAGTCCCGAGAGGGACCTTTAAGGTGCCAGTAAATATACGTACGCGAATCCCTCAAATTTTCTCACCCTTAATTGCCAACTAACTGCGCCAGGATTCGATTCTGCAACCTTGGGCACAGAGAGGCGAGAACGTTACCATTGCGCCATGCAGCCAGACTCAGCAAGAAGAGGATAGAGTAATAATATATTAGTAATAATATCGCATGGCCGCGGATGCCGGGTGCAAGCTTTGTTATTTGACACCCAGAGGGTAGCTTGCATGTCGAATTTCGTTGTTCTTTGAAGCACTATGAAAGTCAAGGAGGTTAGGTATCTAAGCTCTTTAAAAACTAGAGCGCTTTCAAGTAGAGAAATGTGGAACTTTGTGCTGGCGGAAACTCCCGAGATTAATTTTGCCATTATGAACACGGCCTACTGAATTCAAATGGGTTCTTTGCCATGCCAACATCGTATGACATGGTGTCGTAATTTTTGCCGCCTTTCGAAAATCACTTACCACGGCCAGGAGCGAACCTGCAATCTTGGGGGTTAGTAGACCGACACGCTATCCACTCACCCACCGTGGCAAGCTAGAGGATTGAGCTATTGTTGTTGATAATTCATTGTGGAGCTTTGGGACGTCGTGGTCATGTAGCCCCGCGTACTTGGATGTATGTGTGTGTGGAATTTGACTGATAACATGTGTTATTGTGATGGCGTGTATTTGTAAATCAGATGACTATTCTGAAGGAGGCGGCCGTGGCCTTAATTTAGGATCCATCCCATCATTCACCTGGGTTGGATGTGGGAAACCACTGAAAACCACTTCCAGGAAGACTGAGGTGGGAATCGAACCATCCTCTTTTCAGTTTTCTCTCACGAGGCTGAGTGTACCCTGTTCCAGCCCTCAGACGAGAATGAGTGAAGAGATAGGTAGGTAGAACACATACTAAGACACCCAGGAATAGCAAACTTAGTTATAGAAGGAAGGGTCGAGGATAAGAACTGTAGGGGTAGACCAAGGTTAGAATATATTAAACAGATTAACTTGGCAGAGCTGGGAATGAAACCGGGGCCTCCTCGGTGACAGCCAAGAGTGCTGGCCGCTACGCAACGAGGCGGACAGAAGAGGAAAAAGAGAGAGAGAGGAATATTGCAAAAGCGATTGAAGTTGTGTATTCGCAGCCCATAGATTTTTGAAATGAAGATACATAATAATCAAAATTAAAAATATAAACTTTAATTTAAACATTAAAATCGAAATGTAATGTGTTTCAGCCGGTCAACACGATTGTACCCATTTATAATGGGAGTTTCGCTAACCGGGAAAAACATTTACGTGTGATCATAAATTTACTTTGATCGATGTTACGATTGGCTACAATCGTGTTGACCCACTGAAAAGCAGTCCATTTTGATTACTAAGGCAACACTGAAAAACGGGTTCCAACACGATAATAAAACAAAAACAAGATGTTCAGTAAAGAACATATAGCCTACTTTCTCCTAAATGCATGGGTATTGTTATAACTCTTTGTCCTTTTCAAGGAGTATAATTGAATGTTGGTTGTAGTAGCCTGTTGAAATACAACGTGCTATAGGGATATTAAACATGAATATGAGGTGCTCTTTGCTAGTGCTACCTCTGTAAAAAATCATTCAATTCGGTTTCACCGTGTTTGAATTGATCTGGGGAATGGATTTGCAAACATACATGGCCGCTATTTGCAAACTATTGGGCTGATGACCTTGTAGTCAGTCATAAGATGCTTTCCACAAAAAGGCATGTTGTTGCAAAACCGGTAGAGATCAAATTATTAGGATGGTCGAAATTTGATTTAAGCTTTTAACATTTGGGTGGCCGTCATTCCATTTCCGTCAAGATGGCGGCGATATAAAACATGACACTGAGGTGCCTTTTGCTAGTGCTACCTCTGTACCAAATTTCGTTCAATTCGGTTTCACCGTGTTTGAATTGATAGGGGGAATCGATTTGCACACATACTTGGCCACCATCTACAAACTATTGGGCTGATGATCTAGCAGTTTGGCCAGAATATGCTTCTCACATAAAGATTTGTTGTTGCAAAATTTGGTAGAGACTAGATTATTAGGTTGGTCGTAATTACATTTTAGCCTTTTACATTTGGGTGGCCGCGATTACGTTTCCGTCAAGATGGCGGTGATATAAAACATGACACCGAGGTGGCCTTTTCTAGTGCTACCTCTGTACCAAATTTCGTTCCATTCGGTTTCACCGTGTTCGAATTAATAGGGGGAATCGATTTTCACACAAAGATGGCCGCCATCCGCAAAATATTAGGCTAATGACCTATTAGTTTGGTCAAAGGATGCTCCCTCCATAATGGTATGTTGATGCAAAATTTGGTAGAAATCGGATGATTAGGTTAATCGTAATTTGATTTAAGCTTTGAATATTTGTGTGGCCCCCATTACGTTTCCGTCAATATGGCGGCGATATAAAACATGACACTGAGGTGCCCTTTGCTAGTGCTACCTCTGTACCAAATTTCATTCCATTCGGTTTCACCGTGTTCAAATTAATAGGGGTAATCGATTTTGACACAAAGATGGCCGCCATCCGCAAACTATTAGGCTAATGACCTACTAGATTTGTCAAAGGATGCTCCCTCCATAAAGGTATGTTGTTGCAAAATTTGGTAGAGATCGGATGATTAGGTTAGTCGTAATTTGATTTAAGCTTTGAACATTTGTGTGGCCGCCATTACGTTTCCGTCAAGATGGCGGTGATATAAAACATGACACTGGGGTGCCCTTTGCTAGTACTACCTCTGTACCAAATTTCGTTCCATTCGGTTTCACCGTGTTCGAATTAATAGGGGCAATCGATTTTCACACAAACATGGCCGCCATCCGCAAACTATTAGGCTGATGACCTATTAGTTTTGTCAAAGGATGCTGCCCCCATAAAGGTATGTTGTTGCAAAATTTGGTAGAGATCGGATGATTTGGTTAGTCGTTATTTGATTTTACGTTTTGAACGTTTGAGTGGCCGCCATTCAGTTTTAGTAAAGATGGCGGCGATATAAAACATGACACTGAGGTGTCCTTTGCTAGTGCTACCTTTGTACCAAATTTCGTTCAATTCGCATTCACCGTGTTCGAATTGATAGGGGGGGACAGACATTCAGAGTACACACACACACACACACACAGACTCACACACACACATACACACACACACACACAGACTCACACACACACATACACTTACACAGACAGACACACTTTTTTCGCCCTGTGTTGATCTCATAAGTCTACTTTCATTTTTTGCAAAAATCGAAAGTAGGCTAATTGGTGCTTTTCAGTCGGTCAACACAAATGTACCCAAAAGAGTTGGGTTATACCCTAATCCTGAAAAAAATTACATGAGATGAATAAATTTATTAAATTTATTAATCTCATGTATTTTAGCCTACTTTCGATTTTTGCAAAAAATGAAAGTAGACTTATGAGCTCAACGAAATTTGGTACAACGGTAGCACTAGCAAAGGACACCTCAGTGTCATGTTTTATATCGCCGCCATCTTGACGGAAACGTAATGGCGGCCACACAAATGTTCAAAGCTTAAATCAAATTATGACTATCCTAATCATCCGATCTCTACCAAATTTTGCAACAACTTACCTTTATGGGAGAAGCATCATTTGACCAAACTAATAGGTCATCAGCCTAATAGTCTGCGGATGGCGGCCATCTTTGTGTGAAAATCGATTCCCCCTATTAATTCGAACACGGTGAAACCGAATGGAACGAAATTATGTACAGAGGTAGTACTAGCAAAGGGCACCTCAGTGTCATGTTTTATATCGCCGCCATCTTGACGAAAACGTAATGTTGGCCGCACAAATGTTCAAAGCTTAAATCCAATTACGATTAATCTAATCATCTGATCTCTACCACATTTTGCAACAACATACCTTTATGAAGGAAGCTTCCTTTGACCACATTAATAGGTCATTAGCCTAATAGTTTGCGGATGGCGGCCATCTTTGTGTGAAAATCGATTCCCCCCATTAATTCAAACACGGTGAAACCGAATGGAACGAAATTTGGTACAGAGGTAGCACTAGCAAAGGGCACCTCAGTGTCGTGCTTCATATCACCGCCATCTTGACAGAAACGTAATGGCGGCCACACAAATGTTCAATGCTTAAATCGAATTACGACTAACATAATCATCCGATCTCTACCAAATATTGCAACAACATACCTTTATGGAGGAAGCTTCCTTTGACCAAATTAATAGGTCATTAGCCTAATAGTTTGCGGATGGCGGCCATCTTTGTGTCAAAAACGAGTCCCCCTATTAATTCGAACACGGTGAAACCGAATGGAACGGAATTTGGTACAGAGGTAGCACTAGCAAAGGGCACCTCAGTGTCATGTTTTATATCGTCGCCATATTGACGGAAACGTAACGGCGGCGACACAAATGTTCAAAGCTTACATCAAATTACGATTAACCTAATCATCCGATCTCTACCAAATTTTGCAACAACATACCTTTATGGAGGGAGCATCCTTTGACCAAACTAATAGGTCATTAGCCTAATATTTTGCGGATGGCGGCCATCTTTGTGTGAAAATCGATTCCCCCTATCAATTAGAACACGGTGAAACCGAATGGATC